>CAJHZI010000265.1:255000-398196 GCA_905160935.1 Enchytraeus crypticus | reverse complement strand
TCTCTCTCTCTCTCTCTCTCTCTCGTAATCTCTCTCTTCTCTTCTCTCTCTGACTATCTCTGTCTCTCTCGTAATCTCTCTCTCTCGTAATCTCTCTCTTCTCTTCTCTCTCTCTCTCTGTATCTCTAGTTCTCTCTCTCTCTCTCTCTCTGTCTCTCTCTCTCTCTCTGGTTCATTCTCTCCTGATTTCTTCTCTCTCTCTCTCTCTCTCTCTCTCTCTCTCTCTCTCTCTCTCTCTCTCTCTCTCTCTCTCTCTCTCTCTCTCTCTCTCTCTCTCTCTCTCTCTCTCTCTCTATCTGTCTTTATTGCTCTTTATCTCGTTTTCTCTCGTTTTCTCTTCTGTTCTCGTTCTCCTCACTCACTCTATCTCTTAAGAACACGTGTTTGTCTGTGTGTGTACCTGTAGCAGGGCAGCGTGAGGGAGTGAGGTCCAGAGGCGGAACACTTATAGAGGAGGATGTCTCCACTCTACGCTCGTACGCTCTGGTCTCTAGAGACTGTGACGACGGATCCTCTATGTTCGGCATGCTGGCATCGCTTAACTCTACAAACCAACACATCTCAATCTACAGTCAGTTAGGCTCAAGGCTTCTTAGGGCCTGAAAACCAATCTACACACAGTCAGTTAGGCTCAAGGGTTCTTAGGACCGGACACCCCCACCGGTCAACCCCATATACAGGGTTCAGCAAAAACTAAAACATAACTTTGAGTTGAGCCAGTGGCCTGATCGATTATGTATCAGATCGAGAATTAGTAAGCGTCATGTTCAAATCACAGGCTCGCTTCGTTAGAGCCCATTGTATTTGAGAGAGAAAACAGGAGCTAAACTGCTTGTTTAACTTTTAACGACTGTTTCCAAATTGTAAGAGACGACTGTAATTCGAACAGACAACTGCTTTTATATCAAGAAAGCGAACTGCCAACTCGGCTTACAATCGTTATAATAAAATAAAATAGGCCTAAATATTAACTTTAAATATATTAAATTTAGTTTCACAACTTTTGACAAAATGCTGCCACCTCCCTTAATTATAAAATCTCCTCTTCCAAGTGGATCCTGGAAGTACCAATGAATACTGACAGAGTCACCAGGGAGACATTCCGGTCAACGTTATACAGCGAATCTATGGGACTCTTTACGTTAGCGCATAGCTAATGTTAACTGCATGTGAAGGCAGCTTAAGAAGATCATAGCTGGCAAAGAAAAGAAAGAAGCGTGGAAAAATAGTAAATAATATTGCCAACAAATGCATATCTGATCAACTGATAAAGTTTTAACATAGCTAATTCACAAGTACATAAAAAGCCAATGTTATAAGTTTTAACCCAATACGATGTTAGTTTCCTGTTCGATAGCATGTTAGTACAGGAGAAATAGCGAAAATGTTAAAATAGTAATAGCGAACTATTTACCGATAGACCACCGGCTCATCCCAGTTAAATACGTTTAGGTAATACGCATAATTTGAATATTAATTGCAATACAAATTACGTATAGGTTCGGTTTAGCGGAAAAAATAACCAGAATTTTAGCATTTCATTACGTTAATCCTTCTCTGCATTGACAATGGGGCTATTAAAAGACACCTAGTCAAATTAAATATGAAACCGTAATTAGTTGACGTAACCACGGACTATTTTACGATTTTTACAGACTTAAATATAAGATTCGTTAATAAATTCATTAACAGTAAGTTTCACTAATCAATCAATTAACATAATATCAGTAAATAATCGGAGCGATTTGCGAGGGATTCGAATGGTAACTCTATAGTGGTGCAGTAGTGTGAGCAGATGGTTGGGCGGTTAATGGTCGATTTGTTAATTAAGTTGACAGGGCACTCTACTATTCCACATTACAACTCTACTGGTCACGTGACCCCCAACTCTTCTTCCATCCTCAATCACTGCAACTCCTCTCAATCTCACTCTAGATCTCTTTCCATAGTGTCTTCCTGTGCTCTGCTTCTAGGCCACCCTTCTCTCTCTCCTATCTCTCTGTCCTATCTCTCTCTCTCTCTCTCTCTCTCTCTCTCTTTCTCTCTCTCTCTTTCTCTCTTCTTTCTCTCTCTCTCTCTTCTTACTCTCTCTCTCTCTCTACTTTCTCTTTCTCTCTCTTATTTCTATCTCTCTTTCTCTCTCTTTCTCTACTTTCTCTCTCTCTCTCTCTCTCTCTTCTTTCTCTCTCTCTTTCTCTTCTTTCTCTCTCTCTCTACTTTCTCTTTCTCTCTTATTTCTATCTCTCTTTCTCTCTCTCTTTCTCTTTTTCTCTCTCTTTCTTTCTTTCTCTCTCTCTCTCTCTCTCTCTCTCTCTCTCTCGCTCTTTGTGTCTCTGTCTTCATTAAATTATAGATTTCCTCATCCGCTCTACTCCCACTCTCCCTTTTTTCTTTCTTTCTTTCTTTCTTTCTATCTCTCTCTCTCTCTCTCTCTCTCTCTCTATCTGTCTCTTTCTCTCTCTCTTACTTCATTCATATCGTTGGCCATCGACTTAGAGCATAAAATCCAATGTTTCGCTCAACAATGAGCACATTTTTACAAATTCCATGCTCGTGATAATCTTTAGTTTTGCGCTGACTTGTGCTCACTGGGTGATTCCATGCATTTCACGGGCTGCCTTTGAAGTTGTTTCTGGAAAATACGTCATTACAACTAGGTCATGTGCAGATTCGGCCTTTGAGACGGTATTATAATAATGCAGGTTTAATGTCCGTTTCCTTATACAAGAATGGTGCCAGAGACGTAAGTTCCAGTTTTTTTATATACTTTTGACCTACGTAACTAAACCTACATGTATCTTTATCGTACACAGCGCTAATTGGCAACTGACTGAGACATCTAATAACGTCCCTTTGCAAAGGCCCCGTGTTTTACAGGGCCCCGTGTTTTACAGGACCCCTGTTTTACAAGGCCCTTGTTTTACAGGGCCCCGTGTTTTACAGAGCCCCGTGTTTTACAGGGCCCCGTATTTTACAGGACCCTTGTTTTACAGGACCATTGTTTTACTGGGCCCTTGTTTTACAGGGTCCTCTTTCCCTTGTTCTCACTATGTACAATACATGTACAGGATCCCGTGTTTTACAGGGCCCCGTGTTTTACAGGACTCTTGTTTTACAGGGTCCCGTGTTTTACAGGGCCCTTGTTTTACAGGTTTCCGTGTTTTACAGGGTCCCGTGTTTTACAGGGCCCCGTGTTTTACAGACCCTGTGTTTTACAGGGCTCCGTGTTTTACAGACCCCGTGTTTTACAGGGTTCCGTGTTTTACAGAGCCCCGTGTTTTACAGGGCCCGTGTTTTACAGGACCCCGTGTTTTACAGGACCCCGTGTTTTACAGACCCCGTGTTTTACAGGGCCCCGTGTTTTACAGGCCCCGTGTTTTACAGGGCTCCGTGTTTTACAGGGCCTCTTGCTTTAGAGGGTTAACCGCATCGGAAATGCATTGTAGAAATAAATTTCTTCAGGACTATCGTGGCTCCATGGGATTGGTACGGCGGGATGATCGGGTAAGGGAGGTCGTAATGGTCATAATGTGTGGAGATGGGGTAATAAGAAATGATATAATGTCGAAAATATTGTACATAGTGAGAATTATTATTTTTAATTAACTTAATAAAAAATGCTCGAATTCAACGTATCCAGGTTGGCTATACCTTACTTTAGTTTTCACTGAAATGTGAAATATTTGTACTATATTTAAACGACCCATAGTTATTTGAATTAAGAATAGATTAATGTTGCGCTACGTGAATTTCGTTTTAAACTCTAATAGTTCGCTCGATTTTACTTTAAAATCATTTTAATCAGTCTTTTACTAGAGCAATATCCATCTCTATTTTTAACGTCATTTTTGCGCATTTAAAGCAATGTCTCTAATTCTAGAGAACTGTTTTAAAATAGGCTACCAGGATGATAGATGAACATCTATCATCTATGAACATCTATCTTCTATCATCTATGAACATCTATCATCTATGAACATCTATCATCTATGAACATCTATCATCTATCATCTATGAACATCTATCATCTATGAACATCTATCATCTATGAACATCTATCATCTATGAACATTTATCATCTATCATCTATGAACATCTATCATCTATCATCTATGAACATCTATCATCTATGAACATCTATCATCTATGAACATCTATCATCTATGAACATCTATCATCTATCATCTATGAACATCTATCATCTATCATCTATGAACATCTATCATCTATCATCTATGAACATCTATCATCTATCATCTATCATCTATGAACATCTATCATCTATGAACATCTATCATCTATGAACACCTATCATCTATGAACATCTATCATCTATGAACATCTATCATCTATGAACATCTATCATCTATGAACATCTATCATCTATGAACATCTATCATCTATGAACATCTATCATCTATGAACATCTATCATCTATGAACATCTATCATCTATGAACATCTATCATCTATCATCTATGAACATCTATCATCTATCATTTATTTCAAGATATTAATAGTAATTAAGTTTATACAGTGTAAGAATATTTGATACTCACCATTGTAGAGAGCAGCGACAGAGCTAGACTCTATCTATTCTAGCCGGTACTAGTGTCACAATCTTCTCCTCTGCAAGACGCTATCGGGCCAGCTGCTACCAGCAGCTTCACTGCAGCTGCTACCAGCCGCTCCACTGCATCTGCTGCAGCATAGTATGAAGCAGTAGCTGCTTGGTAGCTAAATTAGTACAGCAGCTGCCGCCGTGACCTACAGCAATTAACGAAAGTGCTTCTATCAGTTCCTAGCGATTTAATGTTTATGTTCCTATGCCTCTAGTGATTTTAAAAAGATGTTTTCATTAAGAATTTAAGCAATTGAATAATAATTATATAATTAGCTTGGTGCCGCGCTGGTTTCAATCAATCTAAACTATACCAATCAAAATAGATTAAAGGCCTGATTTTATATCCGAGTATAATGTAGGCCTACTGTTCATGTATGAGGGGAATATCTCTTTAGTGAAGGCTTTAATTAAGCTTTACATTTTCTATTCATTTTAATAATATTGTAAGATTTGTTAACTATCTTTCTTCATGGCTGGAGCCAGTGGCTATGTCGGTAAATATTCGACCGCGGAACAGTAGCCTATATGAGGGGTTCAAATCCTGGGCTCTTCCATTGCTGACATCGCTTTCGAGTGAGGAAACTCAAGTTCAATAAGTCTTGATTAAGAACTTAGGGATTTCATTATCCATAGGAGTATTTATTGAAATTTGTTATACCATTCAACATTTAGGCATTGTAATGTACGAAATGACCATAAATGATGTAGAAATAGTTGAAGGATTAAATAATAAAAATACATATTATCTATTGTAATCTCCAATTAAATTAACCTACTGTACGTAGAGCAATTTTGGTTGCTAACTCCGAGAGAGAGAGAGAGAGAGAGAGAGAGAGAGAGAGAGAAAGAGAGAGAAAGAGAGAGAGAGAGAGATTCTTGAGACTTTCCTAATGAAAGCTACAAGATATGTAACTTCTATGATGGAATACTATCTTTTGCGGGAATCACTGTTAGTGCTGATGAAATTTTAAAAACCCTCTATCATCAGTAACAGCATCTCGCATGTCATGCACCAGATTCTTTCTTCGCTTAAAGATAATGTGGACTTTAAGCTCAGGGAGAGAGCTCGTCCTTTATCTTTACCATCTCTAACGCTTACCGTTGATGGATATGCGAACTTCATAATTAGAATGCTATACAGAGACTTTTCCTTACTGCCGTCATAGATGAAGCCATTAGGACTTTTAGATGTGGATAAAATTGTGATTTGCGTCAGGTGTTAGTTGCCGGCGTGCTCTACATTAAAGATACAGTGAGATAATATGAATATGACCGTTTTGAGAGTTACAAAGTAGCGTTTGGTTAACTTTTCATCAGTGTTGTGTTTGTTTGTTTGTTTACCTGTTGTGAGCGATATTGAATGAAACGAAATTGTAAAACTATTATGAACACAATATGTATAAAGAAGTCTATTGTATTGATCGATCCGTTAAGCATAATTATATATCTGAATCGTAGAGAATTAATACTGTCGTTGATTGATTTTTGCTAAATCGATCTAAGTAGTATAATAATTAATATGTACATTATAAGCTAAAAACTAAAAAGTAATTCAAAGCTCTATCAATTCGATCCAGTCGAGGTTGATCAGAAATAAATGTTGCTGGTTTACTGATGTGAAAACCAGCTTAGAAAATCTTGTTTTGCAACTATCACAGGATTCGCCGTTTCTGTAAATATTAAAGAAACATATTATTAATGCACACTATCCTCATTGTAACATTGTAACAATGAATTATATTTCACTGATTTCAGCCTCTTAATGGTCTTATATAATTTATGCTACATTATTAATAGAAATAAAAATACTATATAGGTAGAAAATTATTATAAAAATTATAACTCTGTCTGAGTTTTTCTATATATTGGGTTATATTTAATGACAGGTTCACTGTCTATTTTCCAATGTTTACATACTGTTTAAAAACTTATCACTCTCATTAAGAAGGATTTCGTCACAAATAAATTGATCCCAATAGCAGCAAAAGATACTTTTCAGGGAGTTGCATTTCTGACTTTTCCAGGGGTTGCACTTGACATAATTAAGAAACTGTTGCTCTAAAGAAATGCTAGGTAATTTATTAAATTTTATCTATGCAATGTATTGTGATTTGCTTTTACAGATTATGCGCATGAGAGTATATTAATATATATCTAATGGCATTTGTGTCTCCAAAATGGCGACCATTTGCTTCGGTGATATTTGGTCTTTTATTACTCGTAATTTATAACGAATGGCTGGTATACTATATTGTACTGCTGCAATGCCAGTGGCCACAGATTTCCCTATCGACTACCGATTACTCGGTGGATGAGCCTACTTCAGACCCACTACGGGTCATGATCATCTCTGACACCCACCTGTTGGGTTCAAGGGAAGGTCATTGGTTTGATCGACTACGAAGGTGTGTTTAATTTTTTATTTAAACAAATTACTTTGCTATTTTAACTTTTATTATATTTCTCGAAAGGTTACTGACAATTATCAGAATGACTTCAGAGTAATTTTGAATAAGTACTGAGTCTGTAAAAATAGTCATAGTGTTCGTTGCCAAAATTTTTATGCTAAATGAAGCTTTGATTTTTAATGGAGACTTTGTGATTCTGCTCGTTCAGTTTAGTTTCAATTCTTTCTTCTCATGTAATAAGCAATATCGATTTTTTATATAATATATTCAGAAATTACTCTGGAGTTATTGTAGTATTTAGAACAAATGTACTTTTAAAGTTTCCAATTAATTCTCAACTTTTGCTCTAATATATAAAATTTTATATTTTGAATTGATGTGTAATCTATATGTCAATATTGTGATTAACAGAGAATGGCAAATGGAGAGATCATTCCAATCTGCCATGCTAATACATGAACCTGAGCAGGTTTTTATTTTAGGTAATTTGCACATTTTAGATCTTTAAATATATAAGACACCATTCAGCAGTATATTTTTTGTTCCAAACAAAGTGCTAGTTTTATGTAAATTTAATTTATATCAATGGCTATATTTTCAAACAGCCTTACAAAATTATTTTTTAACATGTCGTTAGTCTTTTGTTGGTATAGATATTATATTTTTTCTTAAATGATAGTAAATATGCCATATAATATATGTTATTTGTTAGAGTGCCGTAATATATGTTATTGATTTTGCATCAGGTTTTAAGTTTTTCAAAATGCGAGGGATTTAATTGAGTAATGTAAAAACCACACTACTTGTATGTCTCCAATGCTCTACTGTTATCTTGCATAAGCAGCACTGTCCTAAATTGGAACTTAGTGATATTTTCGGTAATTTAAATTTAAGAATATTTATTCCATTCCTCTATATCAAAGAATTTATCTCGATCCAACAAGTATTTAAGTTGAGCTGGATTGAAGAGTTTAAGGCTTTCTAATATGATTTATTGATAGATGATTTTACTCAATGGAAACATATCAGGCCATAAAAACTGTGCAAGGAAAAGTTCAAAATCCATTTTTCAAATCTAAAAATGGGTTTTCCATCCTCATTACTTGTAATATGTATATTAAATATTGTATTTATATTCTTAGGTGATTTATTTGACGAGGGCAAATGGTGCAGTGATCAAGAATTTCAGTATTACGTGTCACGTCTGCGTAAGATGTTTGCTACTCCAGAGCACACTAATCTGCAGGTTGTGGTAGGAAATCACGACATTGGCTTTCATTATATGTGAGTATCAACACAGGCTGTGCTTGATAGCTGATTAGAATGTCTTAGCAGCGTAGTGGTAATGTTATGAAGCTTTAAATGACAGATTCTGAGGTGTTTGGAACCCTTGTGGGTTCGAATCCCAGCCGCGTTGATCTGGGAGTAAAATCTCGGACATTCACTGGACTGGTTATACGGAAAATGGTTTAAATTGCCTAACGGTTTAAACATGTTGTATTAATAGTGATAGATACCAACGTGGATGATCATTTCACTATTTTACATTTTTACTGATGTATTTATTTCTATCCATGCTTATTGCTCTGAAGGATTGCCTTGCAGTTATTTAAAAATAAACCGAGCTGTTTATTTAAGATATGTCTATTGCAGGATTGCATACTAAAATTTTTTCAATATGTAGAAAATTTAAGGAAAGAATTAAAGGAATTTTCTACATTTTGGAAAAGTCTTAATTTTCTAATATGTATAAAATTCCTTAAATTAATTATTTAATATTCTACTTATTGAAAATGTAAGACTTTTCAAATATTTGGAAACTTCAAGAAAATATTGCCTTCCTAAGCAGGAACTGAAGAAAGCAATTGGAAACTGGAAAACTAACCTCATATACCTATACTCGTCTAGCAATCAGTATAACAATCATAGTCATAATCATAGTAATTATATGTAACAAACTAACTCATATACATATGATAAAAACTACCCCAGAAGACTGTTTTTCCCAAACAAAGCTAGTTTCTGGTAATGTGATGGTTGTGAATTGCTCTGGTTGGAGCCAGTAGCGATGTCGGTAAGATATTCGACTGCGGATCAGTATGTGCGGGGTTCAAATCCTGGGCTCGCCAGGCACTGACATCGCTTTCGAGTGAAGAAACTGACGTTAACATTAGCTTTTTAGCTCTTTGTAATTATAATGATGGCTATAATTTGAAGTATACACCTTGGATCTGACCACTTGACAGTACGTAATGAATAAAAGTAATTTTTATAATTTATTGTATAAACATTTTCATGTTATGTCCAGTCAATTGAAAAACAGACCAACCGTAAACTGAATATATCAAAAGAGGCGATTAAATAAGAACTGATGATGGCAAAAGGATGTCACTTCAGAGACCTCATTTTTCCCATATTTTGGGCTACATTGAAGTGTGGATTAGGCATAATGCTTTACAAAGGGATTAATTGATTTATCATAGGTGTGATCCTATTTTTGGATCGTGAAGGTTGACAATGAATAGTAATATTTGTCTTTGTATTAGCTCTATATTACACTAAAGTAGAGTAAGCTTATTTACTATATAATGTATATAGTGTGTTAATGTATAGTGTAATACGCTTCTGTTTCTCTTAGGGCAATGCCTAACCGCAGGTCCGTGGCTTATTGTTCTTCCCACCAATTCTATTCTCTGCCTTCCTATTCATCTGTTGTTGTTGTTATTGTCATTATAGGAGTAGTGATAAGAATATACGAAGGTTCAGCAACGCTTTCGATGCGCCGTCAGTAAGAATGTTGGAGGTGAAGGAGAATCTGTTTGTGCTGCTGAACAGTATGGCCTTCGAGGGCGACGGCTGCTCAATGTGCCGTGAGGCAGACGAGCAGCTGAGTCAAATCACGAGGGATCTAAACTGTCTCAAGGCAACTACACATGATCACACTTCTAGCGTTTAGCATTTTAACTTTTTAGTATTTCTAGGCAACTATTCGCTATCATATCTTGCACTTCTAGCGTTTAGAATTTTAATACTTCAGTATTTCTAGGCAACTATACATAATCATATCTTGCTCTTCTAGAGTTTAGCATTTTAATATTTTAGTATTTCTAGGCAACTTTGCGTGATCATATCTTGCACTTTTAGCGTGTAGCATTTTAACATTTTAGCATTTCTTGGCAACTATAAGTGCTCATATCCTGCATTTTTAACGTTTAGTATCCTATTCTTTGAAAGTTAAGTTCTCTGATTCTAGGTTATTTTGAGGGCAGTGAGGAGTTTTTTGAAGACAGAGAATATTTATACTGTTATATTGAGATAAGTTTTATGAATTTTCTATACTGTTATATTGAGATAAGTTTTATGAATTTTCTATGATGCTTTTGTATTAAGTCTAACTATGGAGTTGTAAAAAAGTTTTGACTACTATTTTCCCACAAAGTATGCATGTTATATATAACAATAATAAAATAAGAATATAATAAGCAATATAATTCAGGCATATGTTGAACTCAATAAAAAGTATCCTGGAAAATTAACAAGAGAAATATATAAATCATCAGAAATTCTCTACAAAGGTCTCTCTCTGCGGTTTTATTTTTCATTAATTTGTTTTTTCTTCTAATAAATTAAATTCCAAATTTTGTGTTAGATTCAGAAGACTTAAGAATCTTCTAAAATCTGGTTAATTTCTTATTGTACATTAGAAGATGATGGCCAACTATACTTTGATAACCTTACTGCTAAATTAGGTTATCTTTTGAAAAACGTTTAATGATTCAATTTTTAATGTTACTGTAAGATGAAACTTTTGGGTTGTATTTGAGCTAATATTAGGGAATTTTCATCAGATATATTTTATCTAATATTTTGTTTCAGAGTGGTAGTGAAGAATGTAGCAAAGGTTTGAAGAAGGATACAAAATATGCAAAACCGATCATTCTGCAGGTTTGATATAGTATTTACTCTACATTTACATTCATCATCATCGTCATCATCGTCGTTATCTTCCCATTAGTTCTAGTTTAGCTAGAGTTAGATTATGAATAGACCTTTAGACCTTTATTTTTCCATTCTTTTTAGAAGATTTTTTAGCAAATTCTGGAGCTAACCGAATGCCCTTTCTGCAGTTGGTTTCAATTTCAGTGCATTATCGCCTTTTACGACACGTGCAGTCGACGGTTGTTATATTCTTAAGCATCCCTGGCACAACATGGGAAACTCTGCATTTACATTATATGATTATATAGACTTGTATAATCATACACTTGCATGATTAAATAGGTTGAGCGATCGAGCTCATATTCATTTAAATCAATTACATTGTCCTTCGCTAATGCCCGTTTGATCTATAGAGCTAAATTTAAACTCGATAGTGCTATTTAGTAATTTATTCCATGTTTTTTGCAAACTCCGATGGTCTAAAAAGCTTGGAGATTAATTTAATAAATCTTTTGCCTAAAACTAAACACTTTAACTAAAGTCATCTTCTTTTTTATGGTGTATCAACTAACAGCTTATAATACTCGTAACAGACGCAATGTCACCATTAAAAGAAAACTTTGTTTATTTCAACGCATTCCATTATTGTACTATAATAATTAATTATTGTGCTGCAGCATTTCCCGCTGTACCGTCACAACGACGCTAACTGTACCGGTCAGGACTCCGCCCCCAGTCCTCAGAAGTTCACTGAGATGAGACCGAGATGGGATTGTTTAGACAAAGGGGTCTCTGAAATGGTTTGTGCTCAATGTGTCTGTGTTCAATGACAACTACATAGCTAACAAATAACTTCTGTTATTGATAGACTCTGGCTTTCTCTTTATTTCTCTCTCGGTTGTTCCCTGTAGTTAATCATGCTTTTTTGAGTAAAGGTTTTTTTTCTTTTTACTATAGTCTTCATTACATTCCTAAATCCGTCATAAACAGACAGGATCAAGATACATCTCACATGCATACACACACATACACACATATGATCATAGACAGTCAAAATGCAATATAAGAAACTTAAATAGTGAATATTTAGAGTATAAACTTGAATAAAATATATAATATATAATTATTTATTTTTACTTATTTATTTATTTATATTTATATATGTATTTATACATTTATATTTATTTATTAAATTTAATACAGGTAGTGCAAGTGAATAGCTTTAATTTTCCTTTTCCCGCCAATTATGGTTTATACTAGATTCACATTATATGTAGCGAAAAAGTTTTCCAAATGTAGCTGCTTCATTCTTATTTTTATTAAGTCTATTATATTATTTCGTATTAAGTTTTAACTTGAAGAATTTTCAGTATTTCGATAAAGTTTGTGATATTCTAACTAAACGCCTTGATAATCCAGAAATATAATAATTATTAAGATTAACAGATTAAATATCGTTTCATTACTAGTAGAACACTCAGCTGTGTAAATTCTTCTATATCTTACTGCTAGTCTTGTAAATTTTAGGATAAATTTGTAATGTTTAGGATAATTATTGTGTTGTGATTTTTACGACACTGTAGTATATTCTTCTATGAATGAATGTAGTCTTTGATCATTATCACGATCCCATTATGAATAAAAAATGTAACGTCTGCTGGAATGTAGTTTTGCGGTTACTATAGCATCTACGATCTCTGATGACATTCATTGAGTGATTTTATTTAGTGATTTCTATCTAATTCTATATAAAAGCATTTAAGAACTCTGCCAGTATCTTTTGTTTCTGTTGCTGCAATTTTTCTGCACTGTATTCTCTTGTTTATACTATTTAACTAGTATCTCCTTTCTACCCCGCATCTTGTTAACTGGCCACACCCACTTCGCCTATCACATGCTTAGTTGCCCCACACCCACTGCTCTTATCACACGTTCAGTGGCCACACCCACTGCCCTTATCACACGTTCAGTGGCCACACCCACTGCCCTTATCACACGTTCAGTGGCCAAACCCACTGCCCTTAGCACATATTCAGTGGCCCCACCCACTGCCCTTATCACACGTTCAGTGGCCACACCCACTGCCCTTATCACACGTTCAGTGGCCACACCCACTGCCCTTAACACATGTTCAGTGGCCACACCCAATGCCCTTATCACATGTTCTGTGGCCCCACCCACTTCCCTTTTCACATGTTCAGTGGCCACACCCACTACTCCTATCACGTGTTCAGTGGCCACACCCACTTCTCCTGCCATTTGTTCTCTATCCACACCCACTGCCGCTATCAGGTGTTGACTATCCACACCCACTGCTTCTATCACGCGTCAAGTTTCCACGCCCATTACTGTTGTCACGTGGTGGTTGTTTTATTTAATTGTTTCTAACATGCAGCTATTATCTCGTCTACGACCACGCCTAGTGTTCAGTGGCCACACCCACTACTCCTGTCACGTGATGCATGAGAACAATATTCCAGAGTGGACGATACCGTCGTTTAGCTGGCGCAATATCAACACACCCAGCTTCATTCTCGTATGAGTTCTTCTTTTAGAATTTATCTGTTTTATATCCTAGTTTGATAGATTTATCCCGATGTTAAATTAAATAAAAATTCCGATTTAAAATTACGATTATTGTTGATTAAAGAATATTCAATTGGGATAAATGCAGTCTTGAAAAAATTGAAAAAGACTATCGGAATAAACTATTAAAGCTATATATATATATATATATATATATATATATATATATATATACCTATATATATATATATATATATATATATATATATATATCTATATATATCTATATATATATATACATATATATATATACTGCATATATATATATATATACTGGCTGGAGCTAGTGGCGATGTCAGTAAGATAATCGACCGCGGATCAGTATGTGCGGGGTTCAAATCCTGGGCTCGCCTGTCACTGACATCGCTTTCGAGTGAGGAAACTGACATTAACATTACCTTAACCAGCTTAAGGAAACTGACATTAACATTACCTTACGTAACTTTATACATATATATATATATATATATATATATATATATATATATATATATATATATATATATATATATATATATATATATTCTGTCAGGAGTAAATTATTAAAGATATTCTGTCAGGATAAAACTATTACACCCTTTATGCAATATAATCAGAATGACTGCAGCTTTATGTATGAGGAATATATTTATTGTACGCTCATTTGTCATTGCTATACTGCTTGCATATAAGGCTATGTGATGAACTTACATAATTTAAAGCTTTGTAATGTCATTATTATAATTATATATATACTAGAGAGAGAGAGAGAGAGAGAGAGAGAGAGAGAGATATATGTGTTAATGATCTAATTGCCAATGCTCTATCATTTCAGCATCAACAGCAAATCATTGATAAGTCACTGATATTACTAATAAATCTGTTAAGTCTATACTAAGTCTATTCATATCCCGACCCTGGTTAAATAAATAAATACTGCGATTTCAGGGATGATGATGATGATGATGATGATGATGATGTTGATATACTACTAAACCTCTTTCAGTTTACTGCGTGGTTGCAGGTCCATGGCATATTTTTCCTCTTCATACGTCTATCATCTTTTTTCTTTCATATCTCCTACACAGATATCCTTCTCTGTAATTCCCTTTATCTTTGGACTGGTTTTCTGCATTTTGGAATTTGCATCGTTTTGGACCTCCTTTTTACTCATTGGCTTGGATTTGCCTAAACAGTGTTTGATGTTGTCATGGACAGCATTATTACTATTATTGTTGCTATTATTGCATAAGTCCTTTGAATATGTAAGAAAGTCTATCCGTATCCTGACCCTGGTTAAACACGGATTTAAGGGAAGATGATGATGATTGCATAAGTCCATTGCATATGTGTAATTGTGTATCCTGATTTGCTTATCATATCTATGTACCAATGCTCTATCGATGGTCTAAGTACCAATGCTCTATCAATGTTCTAAGTACCAATGTTCTATCTATGATCTAAGGACCAATGCTCTATCAATGATCTAAGTACTAATGCACTATCAATGATCTAAGGATCAATGCTCTATCAATGATGTAAGTACCAATGCTCTATCCATGTTCTAAGTACCAATGGTCTATCTATGATCTAAGGACCAATGCTCTCTCAATGATCCAAGTACCAATGCTCTATCAATGATCTATGTACCGATGCGCTATCATTGATCCATGTACCAATGCTCTATCATTGATCTATGTACCAATGCTCTATCATTGATCTATGTACCGATGCGCTATCATGGATCTATGTAACAATGCTCTATCAAATCATCCAGCACCCCGTGTCTCTCTCGCCTTTGACTCTTTTCCCTCCATGTTTTCTCCTATTTATTATTATTATTATTATTATTATTATTATTATTATTATTATTATTATTATTATTACTAGTACCGAAGCCAACTCAAGGATAAAGGAAACGAGGATGACCTAGAAGTACTTGGCTAAGTACGATCCATAGGAATTGAGAGCATTAAACATTTCATTGGACGACGCTGTAAAGATTGTTGATGATAGAAACGAATGGAGGAATGTTACCGCCCTATGTTCCTACAGAAAGCAGGAACTGTTGATTACCATTACTACTTGTACTACTACTACTACTGCTACTACTGGTGCTACTCTTACTGCTACTACTACTCCTGCTGCTGCTGCTGTTGCTGCTTATGTTGCTACTAATGCTGCTATAACTATTACTATTGCTACTACTACTACCTTTAATATCTCAAGTAGATTAATAAACTGTTTGTTTAACGACTGATCAGTGGTACCACTGCTCGTGTTTTCTTACAGATGACGGTGAACCGCAACAACCAGGCCGTCAGCAAGTGCTATCTGCCCTTCGAGTCGACCGTTGTGCGCACGTATATACTCGGCGTCATCATCGTCATCATTCTCCAGTTCTTTCATCGTCGAATGCCTTTCTACCGACGATTCAGCAAGTCCCGTTGATAAACCTGGCGAGATTTCATACCTTTGAACTGTCATAATTCTCTAGATGAATACTTATCAGCGTCCATTTCTGAGTCCATCCGCCAGGAGAGAGGCCTCTGCGAATTGTATCTCAGTCTACAGTCGCTTTAAGAGTCAGAAAAATTCTGACACATTTTACATCTGCTCTTTTGTATTCTTTTCCACTGACCCATGTTCCTAAATGTAGTTTTTCAATCGGGTTGGAGCCAGTGGCGACGTCGGTTAGATACTCGACCGCGGATCAGTATGTGCGGGTTCAAATCTTGGGCTAGCCCGTCACTGACATTGCTTTCGAGTGAGGAAACTGATGTTAACATTAGCTTTAGCTCTTTTTACTCCATAGATTCTCTGCCAGCGCTCAACATTCTCGTTGATCTCTGCAGGTGTGCTGTCCTTATCAACCAATTTGACAATGTCTGTAGTTGTGTATTCCGCTCGGGTCGTCTCCGATATCGTCTTTGGGTGAGAAATCGGACGTTAAATCTTCTTTAGTTACTAGTGAATGTATTTAATTGTTCGGCTAGACGATTGTTTGAAGCTGTATTTCTAATTGACGTCATACTGCTTTACTGGACTCGATTCTCGGTTAAACCGTTTGAAATTGAAGAGAGCATTAAAAGCTGAAATCCCTTGCAATGTAGTTATTTAATTTATTTTTAATCTTTATTTTCTTAGTTTGATAAAGGCAGATGAGGATGTAGTAAAGAAAGTTTGGATGGAAGAGCTGGATGCTAAGCTAGAGATAGGTAGACCACAACTGACGTGAGATGCGGTAATTAAGAAGGACACTAAAAGGAGGGGATTGACTGATGATATGGTGTGGGATAGAGAGGATTGGAGAAGGTTATTCATATCCCGACCCTGGTTAAACTGGGATTTAAGGAAAGATGATGATGTTGATGATGATGGTGATGATATATTTTCATAGGTTTTCACGATGGTAAATGTTATGTGTCGTTATGTTACGTTATGAAATGAACGATGGTAAATAGAACTTGGTTCACCTAATACTTATGCCAACTCATCAAGCTAGATTCTACTTTGAGCACATTTGTAATATTGTGTCCTCTATCGTGATGATTCTCAAATTTCACGATATCTATCTAGGCCTATATACTTAAGAGAGCCTGTGGCTGTTCGAAAAGAAATCTGTTGTAATATTTGTATTTGTCGTTTGAAGAACGCGAAATGACGGAGTAAAATATACGTCACTTTATTATTCTTTTACTCAGCAGCGTCCATCCCGCCTAAAGCAACGGCGCGTGCACGCCTATTTCCCCCTCGACTAACTCGCGATGCACAATTTTTCCACTTCCTCCCTGTGTTTTAAAACTCAGTAGTACGTACCTTTTTCCTAGTCTCCCTCAATTTTGCCAACGACGTAACTTGCGTAATTATTCGTCATCTTATTATAATAGTGTCGGGATAAATTATTCTTTTACTATTACTTTATTAGTTGTATTGTGTAGATATTTTTAGGTATTTTATCATTCAGGATAGGTTACCAATAGAGGGCGGGGTGGTAGGGAACTAACCAGAGTGAAAACAATTTCTCTATGGCCACTGAAATTATTGTTTTTATATGTTTTTAATACCCCTGCCTTCGAAAATCCCAAAGTCATTTTGACTTACGTGCTGACATCTATTTGATAAACATTAAAAATGTCGTATAAACTATATCTACAGGTCTTCTTTATAAGACATCGATTCTATCAGAAGATTAATAGTACTTATTGTATCATTGTTATTCTGTTTGTTATCATTTTGATCTTTTACTGCTCTATTGTTGGCATGCGGAGAGAAATATTTTAAGACCAAATGTCTCAGTAGGTTTATTGGAATTAGCGAGTAGCGTTGTTATGATTAGCCTAGCAGTAATCGCACACTGTACTCATTTTTATGTACTGTTTAATTTAGTATATAATTTAAGGATACTGTAATTTTTGAGACTCGTTTGTAATTCATAGGAGGCCTACTGAATATACATGTATAATTGAATTGGACATCTACATGTATAGTGAAATAAATCTTTTATTTTATATTATATAAATCTAATATTTGTGTCGCCTGGAGTTATGGACTATTATTCTAGTTTTCGCTAGAAACCGACCCAAGTTCTCAGATATAACTATAAATAAATTCCTCTTTTTTAGCTTCTTCCACACTCTTTCAACTATCTTTAATTCTTAGACAGTACTTGACTATTGACCGTGTTGCTAGCAAATTCCTATGAGAATGTTTAACGTTAAACAGATAACTAAATTCCCATGAGAATGTTTAACGTTAAACATTTAAATAATTTCCTGTGAGAATGTTTAACGTTAAACATTTAAATGAATTCCTATGAGAATGTTTAACGTTAAACATTTAAATAATTTCCTATGAAAATGTTTAACGTAAAACAGTTAAATAAATTCCTATGAGAATGTTTAACGTTAGAACGTTCAATAAATTCCTATGAGAATGTTTTATAGTCGTGTGTCTCATTTCAGATTGAAGGAAGGATATAACATAACAAGAATTAAGTGATACTGTCCTCTATGACAACATCGAGCACTATTGAGACAAATCCAAGCCTGTGAGCAAAAAGAAGGCCAAAACACCTTGCAAATTCCAAAATCCAGAAAATTAGTCCAAAGGTCATAAATAATTTTTATTCTAATTAAAATTGAAGTTATTGACATGCAAAAATAAAAATCAATTATAGTTGGATTCTGTAAATATTGTACATGTATTTCCTTTTAGTAATGCATGGGCTTGCCGAATTAAAAGCAACGAATTTTTGCAATTTCTCCACTAATGGGCTAAGCGGTCACAGCTGTAAGTTGTTTAAGCCTACTGTAAGGACCGACTTAGGAAAGTTTTCTTTTTCTCAAAGGATTATTGATAGGTAGAACTCTTTGAGTGAGGAGGTTGTGAATGCGGTGTCGGTGAATAGTTTTAAAAACAAGCTGGATGTTGTAATCAAGTATGATTGGGGATTGAAATAAGCCCTTGGCTTCTTCCCTGCTACCAAAGTGTGAAGAAGGATTGGAATCACGAAAGATGATAGCAGTTCTGATAAATTCTGGTAAATGTGGCACAGACTCAGTCAAGTATAAGCCACCTGGTACACTGCATACACTTGCTTGCATGAAAGCAGACTTAGTGTGGAATGCATACTTTAGATCTGCATTAAAGGAGAGAAAGAGGGAGAGAGAGATGGATAGAAAGCGAGAGAAATATAGAGAAAGGTGCAAGTAGATCATACAGATTTCTTAAAGCTGTGGTAACTGCCAGCAGAGGAGCGATAAGATATTACATAACAGCTTTATCAAGCAGTTATTCAAGCAGCTTGATCGTGCTCGTCAATTTTTCTTACTCAGCGCTAGCGATTATCTCAGCCTCGCGTCCTCTTCATCACTAGCGCGCGCTCTGTTCAGCCACGCAGCAGCGATCCTTACAGCTGCAGCAGCTGATGCAGCTAGCTGCTTGGTCTTCCACTTTTACCATCACCAGAATTTCTCAGTGTCATCATCATCTTTTTCATCATCTGACCTTGATTTGATTCCCAGTTTAACTAGGGTTGGGATTAGGAAATTTTCCAGCAATTTCAGGAGACTAGGCGCTCACCTTGCGCTTTCATACGTTGGTTTGGATCTTATAGTGGTTTGTCATCTTTTAAGACACGTGCAGTCCGCGGTTAGTCTATTCTTCATCAAGGTTTACAAGAATTTATCAGTGTACAACTCTTAAATCACCCGTACTATTGAATGCGCAACAATATATGGAACGAATATAAGCTATATACATGTATATATATATATATATATATATATATATATATATATATATATATATATATATATACTGCATATATATATACTGGCTGGAGCTAGTGGCGATGTCAGTAAGATAATCGACCGCGGATCAGTATGTGCGGGGTTCAAATCCTGGGCTCGCCTGTCACTGACATCGCTTTCGAGTGAGGAAACTGACATTAACATTACCTTAACCAGCTTTATACATATATATATATATATATATATATATATATATATATATATATATATATATATATATATATATATATAGCTTATATCCGTTCCATATATTGTTGCGCATTCAATTACTATATATACTATATATAGGCTATAGGCTATTTCAAACAATTTAATCAACTTTCTTTTATGTTGAATCGAAGAAAAGCCCACTTCCACAAAACTTACGAAGAATTTTATCCCTGTCTCAAGTAAGTTTAGTTTATCATAATTTGAAACTTCATACGTGTTTCAGACAAATTTATTTAAAATCTGACATTTGTAAATATGATTGGTGGGTCACAATATTTTTCATTTCACAAGAGAACTTACAAGGTTTTATGGACTTAGTAGTTCGTGCCGACCAGTGGTCAGTTGCTGAATGATACTAACCAGTGGTCGGCTGCTGAATGGTACTGACCAGTGGTCGCCTGCTGAATGGTACTGACCAGTGGTCAGCTGCTGAAAGGTACTGACCAGTGGTCGGCTGATGAATGATACTGACCAGTGGTCGGCTGCTGAATGATACTCTACTGCTGTTGCTGCTGCTTAATACTGATAATGTAGGTCTGCTGCTACTGTATAATGATACTGTAGGACTGCAGCTGTTGTATAATGGTACTGTACGTCTACTATACAGCTGCTGCATAGTGATACTGTAGATCTGCTGCTGCTGTATAAAGATACCGTAGATCTGTAACGGATATACAATGTTAAGGTACGGCTGCAGCTTTTGCTGTATAATGATACTGTAAGCTAGCAGCTGCTTTGTAAAGATACTGTAGATCTGCTGCAGCTGCTGTATACTGATACTGTGTATAGTGTTAAGGCACGGCTGCTGTTGTATCAGCTCATGCAGCATAAACTATAGTATGTCTGTTGTTGTATCAGCTCATGCATCATAAACTATAGTATGTCTGCTGTTGTATCAGCTCATGCAGCATAAACTATAGTATGTCTGTTGTTGTATCAGTTCATGCAGCACAAACTATAGTATGTCTGCTGTTGTATCAGCTCATGCAGCATAAACTATAGTATGTCTGCTGTTGTATCAGCTTATGCAGCATAAACTATAGTATGTTTGCTGTTGCATCAGTTCATGCAGCACAAACTATAGTATGTTTGCTGTTGTATCAGCTCATGCAGCATAAACTACTGTTGTATCAGCTCATGCAGCATAAACTATAGTATGTCTGCTGTTGTATCAGCTCATGCAGCATAAACTATAGTATGTCTGCTGTTGTATCAGCTCATGTAGCATAAACTATAGTATGTCTGCTGTTGTATCAGCTCATGCATCATAAACTATAGTATGTATTCTGTTGTATCAGTGCCGTACGCTGGTGCTTACGCTGTATAATGCTGCGTTAAATCATCGCCATAGCTTCAGGACTGGAACCAGGCCTGAGCTGCTGGGCCTCTGCTGCGCCTGTGCGTGAGAACACAGCCTGGAGCTTTACTGCTGCAGCAGAACAACAGCGCTGCTGCAGCTGTGCTTGTAGGCTGGGCTGCTGGTTCAGAGCTAGTACAGCTGTACGTAGGCCGTTGAGAGAATATAGCCTGGTATACTGATTGCAAATCTTGCAAATTCCATAAGAAAGTCTACTAGTGCCTATACTGTATAAAAGCTATTGTAAAAGGGTCTAGTCAATTGTTATTCATTTGTATATAGAAACATTATGGGTAAACAGGATTGTTTTCTCAGGGATTGACGCCCCTGCCCAGTAAAAAGGCATAGCGGGTTCACCTCATCATGTGCAGAATCCCCCCAAAATAATGGTGTATCAAAAGGAATGTTAGGAATCCTTTAATGCAGCATTTTACTTGGACAAAATTATCTCCTGATATGGTTTCCCTTTTTCTTTTCTCCTGGCCATCGTGCTTTCATTGGCATCAGGACAATATGACATCCGTGCTTTCTAGGATACAGCTGGCGTGGATGGAGAAGCTCGACGACAGAGCAGCAGCTAGAAAGTAGCTTGCTATAATAAAGCAGCAGCTGTAGTGCATACATTCCAGCTCTGTAGTGCTTTCCTAGACAGCTGCCAGTTATATCATCATATTGCTCTCTGTCTCTTCCTTTTAGATTTCTGACACTTTTATATTGAATTATAGCTTAATATCAACAAATAGAAATATTCTGTGTAGAGTGTGTTTGTAGACTGTGGAAGTTCAGCGGATTTACGGATTATTCGAGAGGATTAATTTGTTGACACTTTATAGATAGTATCTCAACTGTCAGCTGTTGTGGGTGTTGCCTGCCAGAAGGAAGCTTCAGAAAGATGGGGTGTTCGATGAGTGCGGAGGACCGCCAGGCTCTGGAAAGAACGAAGGCCATCGAGAAGGCTCTGAAAGAAGACGGTCTAGCCGCCGCTAAGGATATTAAACTGCTGCTATTAGGTAAGTAGAGTCAATCTATCTGTTTCGTCAGTGTAAAGTCTGTCGTAGAGTGGCCAGATGTGCCAAAGATATATTTCTGCACTAAGTTCAACATTTTTCGCATTAATGGTTGATCGATGGCTTCTTCAGTGCCTACTGAAGAAACCATTGTTTCGATTAGGTGGCTCCATCAGAAATGCTGTTGTAGATTATACATAAAGTGTTTAATTTAATTTAAAAGAAAATGTTACAGATATTATCATCTTAACCTTAACAAAATTTTATAATTTTATTGCAGATTGACCTCTGATAACTCGAGTCTTTTAATTTTTCCGAATATACTTTTGGAAACTGCACGCATCGTACAGAGCAAGCTAATGTAATGATTTCACCTACGTTTAATTCAGAGCAACATTATTGAGATATTTTTAAATCATGACACTAAATAACATAATATTTAAAAATCTAAGCATATACATGTACGTCATTGAATCCCATTTAACACTGAATCATATACAATACAACAGTTTAACAATGAATCATGTACAACATTGAGTATTAAACAACACTGAATCAAATGAAACACCGAATCATATACAAACTCTAAGTCATCTTTCTCTCTCTCTCTCTCTCGCTCTCTCTAGTTATCTGCCAAATGACAGGTGCAAAGGCACATATTCTTACTCACATACTACTTTCAAGCTCCATAAAGTACACTCTATCGATTATTGAGTTAATACCCTCACGATTGCAATGCATGCCTTATCCACAATATAATTTAGCCTATAGCTTGGTAATGATAGGGCTTTGAGGTGGCTTCCCGTTGCCTTTCTCAGTTCCTGCTCAGTCGTCTCTTACGACACATGCAGTTTACGGTTGGTCTATTCTTCAATGTCCCGGGCACAACACTGAATCTTATACAACATAAAATCATATATAACACTCAATCATATGTAACTCTGAATCATATGCAACATTTAATCATACACAACACTAAATCATATGCAACTCTTAATCATACACAACACTAAATCGTACGCAACTCTGAATCATATACAACACTAAATTGTATATGACTCAGAAGCATATGCAGCGTGTGTGTGTGTGTGTGTGTGTGTGTGTTTATATCAAACCATCTGACAACTGCAGATAGATAACATACGAGCATACGAAATGCAACATACGAATAACATATAATATAATATCGTATGCAACACTGAATCGTATAAAAGACTAAATAGGCCTACACTCTGCAGACTGTGTCTTCTAAACGGAACTTACGACAGACATTCGAATAAATATTCGCACAGACTAGTTGAAATTAAAAAAAGACTTCTTGAGATTACTGACGGATATTAACTCAATTTTTAAATTAAATTAAAGTAGCAATCAAAGGAGATATTCATATTTGCATTTTAAACTAACGTTTCGTAGCATGGTTATGATATGTAATGATATGTGATGATATGTGTGGATATGTTATACGTGATGATATGTCATGATATGTCATGAGATGTCATGATATATGATGTTATATGATGATATGGGATGATATATAATGTGATGATACGTAATGATATGTAATATGTGATGATATATCATGATGTGATGAATCTGATGAGATGTGATGATATGACATGATATATGATGATATGTGGTAATTTTAGTGATTTGTGATGTTACATGATGATATGTGACGATATGTGATATTATGTGACTCGTCTAACTGACTACTTTGAAATTGAAATTGCTTCTGGTCATTCAATGATCAATAAAGTTTTTCTACACACAGAGTCAATTGGCAGTTAGCTTCGATACTTTCTGAATCTCTGTGGAGTATACATTTATGTTTAACTAATCTGGGCTTTGAATCTAAATCACTTTATTCCGAGGCAGTATGGCATCCATTCGGCCATGTGCACTTCAGAACCTTATATTTTACATTGAGAAATAATTGACTGTTATTAAAATATTTTAAATTTACAAATTGAAGAATAAATATTAAGAAAAATGGTAACTTATATTAGGATTTATTTCCTAATTATTAAAAGGAGTCCAGAGTAACCTTTCTTTAGTGCATGGTATAAGTGCAAGACATATGCATGAAGTTTTGCATCGAGTATATTGCGTAAATAAAACTAAAAACTATGAACTGCAAAAGTTAAATTTCTACGGCAAGAAAGATTAGGGCTATTTATAAAATATAAAAAATTAAATTGGCTGTGATTTTAAAGAGTTCAAATGTTTTCAATATTACTATCTAGGCCGGATGTCTGTTCTCTTAATATGTGCAGTAAAGCTAATTAAATCATTCTGATAGACAAAATAATTTCTGAAATAGCCATAACTTCACATGAAATGGAATTTATGGGATTAATTAGGTGAAATTATCATTCTAATACCGGTAATAACATTCATTGCAATTTTTATCAAAAAAGGTGTGAAGTTCGATTCAAAAGCTTCTCGCTCTGACCTATGAAAATTATAGTTTAGAATTTACTACTTAATTCTGATAAGCTTGCAATGCTTAAGCTTAATGTTTACAAAACAAGGCTGGAGTCAGTGGCGATGTCGATAAGATATTCGACCGCTGATCAGTATGTGCGGGGTTGAAATCCTGGGCTCTCCCGTCACTGACATCGCTATCGAGTGAAAAACTGACGTTAACACTAGCGTTACCAGCGTTAATCGTCTTCAGAATCATTTACGTGTTTATGCCCTTCGCGTTGGGCTATTATTTATTTATTTTTCATTGCCTTATTTGTCTTTTTTGTGATTTTTACGAAAGTTAGAAGCAAGTATATATAAAGCTGGTAAAGCTAAGGTTAACGTCAGTTTCCTCACAATAAAGCGATATCAGTGACAGGCGAGCCCAGGATTTCAACCCCGCACATAGTGATCCGCGGTCGAGTGTCTTAATGGATAGTGTTTTTTTATAGTGTCGTTTTATAATTGCTTCCTGACTCTGTAATGTTATGTTACCGACTTCGCCACTGGCTCCAACCAGTATATATATATATATATATATATATATATATATATATATATATATATATATATATATGTAAATATATATATATTTGTGTGTGTGTATATGTACATATATATATATATATATATATATATATATATATATATATATATATATATATATATCTACATATATATGAAGATTCATATATGTATATATATATATATACATATACATATATATATATATATATATATATATATATATATATATACCGGCTGGAGCCAGTGGCGAAGTCGGTAACATAACATTACAGAGTCAGGAAGCAATTATAAAATACATATACATATATATATATATATATATATATATATATATATATATATAGATATATATATATATATATATATATATGTATTTTATATATATATATATGTAGGTATATATATATATATATATATATATATATATATATATATAGGAAAAGACGAATACATGTAGTTAACCGATGGGTTAGCTGCTATTAAGTGGCATCTGGTTTATATTGCTGGTGGATCATGAAGTTCATTTGTTAAGACGACTTGGAAACATCGAATATAAGCTCATAAAGGTAGTTAATGATTTGCACAGTTTTATTTACACAAGAATATTGTATGGTTCAAATTTAGCTCTGGTGTGTCTTTTTGATTTTGTTTAATAAATCTCTCGCATTACAATAAGGGCTGGATTAATGGACTTCTTTTATGTCGCCCGTTTAACTCTATTGGCATTAATGATAATGAGTATGATCATTGTAAGATATCTTACCGCTAACTTTGCTATACATGTATTTGTCGTCATATTATATTCGTTTAACCAATGCTATTCTTGATGAATATCTTAATAGCGCATTTATAAACTATTACAGAATTTAGATTTTTCAGGACAATGTTTCATTCAGGGAGTTAATTTTTCGCAAACCTTCCTAGAATTTTAAGCTAGCCTCTCCGTTGTGAGTAGCAGGATTTACGAGAACTAATTACTTAACTGTGTAATTTATAATTTCTTATTCTTGTTTGAATAGTTTAAGAATTGTGTAACTATTTTTTAACTATTTTTACTTAACTCTTGCAAATTAATGTCGCATGGTGTCCGTAAGATGTTAAACTACTTTGGACTGAATTTCTGGATTTTGGAATTTGCACCGTTTTTGGACCTTCTTTTTTTGCTCGCCGACTTGATTTTGTCTCAATAGTGCTCGATGATGTAATTGATGACTGTAGCACTATAATTGTTGTTATTACCATAGAACCAAATCCAGACAGACTCAACTTTACTGGTTTAACTGTATGAGATTGAAAGTTGAGTTGAGTTAGTCACTTGACTAACTCAACTTTCAATCTCATATTCTCTGACAGAGAAAGTTGGTAAGGGTAACATAGCAACTGGCTGGAGCAAGTGGCAATGTCGGTAAGATACTCGACCGCGGATCAGTGTGTGCGGGGTTCAAGTCCTGGGCTCGCCCGTCTCTGACATCGCTTTCGAGTGATGAAACTGACGTTAACTTTAGCTTTACTAGCTTTAATGATGTCGACAGTGTGGTCATGTGGAAGAATGTCCGGCTGATGCAATAAACATAGCTAATTATTAACCTGTAGTTACGTGCTGTCTATTCTTTAACTTATTTATATCCTCTCAGGGCAAGTAAAGTATTGTCTGATTGACTTTTTCAATGGTCCGACAGTACACTCATGAGTAAGCGCTGACGCCCTAAGCTTTCATGTTTATCTGGTAAATTCATTATAAATATCAAAGCTTTGGCGCACTAAGTGAACTGTTCCTTTGATCTGATACCGAATTGCGCTAATTGTGATATTTATATGATAGCAGACCACGATCGTGATATTTTAATTGTAGATATTATTCTAATTGTAGGTACTATTCTATTTGTATGTACTATTAGAATTGTAGGTACTATTCTAATTGTAGGTACTATTCTAATTGTAGGTCTACTATTCTAATTATAGGTAGGTCTACTATTCTAATTGTAGGTAGGTCTACTATTCTAATTGTAGGTAGGTCTACTATTTTAATTGTAGGTAGGTCTACTATTCTAATTGTAGGTACTATTCTAATTGTAGGTCTACTATTCTTATTGTAGGTAGGTCTACTATTCTAATTGTAGGTAGGTCTACTATTCTAATTGTAGGTACTACTCTAATTCTAAGCATTATTTTAATTGTTGGTACTATTTTAAATGTTGGTACTATTTTAATTATTGGTACTATTTTAATTGTTGGTACTATTTTAATTGTTGGTACTATTTTAATTGTTGGTACTATTTTAATTGTAGGTACTATTTTAATTGTTGGTACTGTTTTAGTTGTAGGTACTACTCTAATTCTTGTACTGTTCTAATTGTAGATACTTTTCTAATTGTAGGTACTGTTCTAATTCAAGGCATTATTTTAATAATAGGTGCTATTTAAATTGTAGGTACTATTCTGCTTTGATAATGTCAAAATAGCTCACTATCAAGTGCGTTAGGTATAGTTATGAAATTTTAAATGGCGGTTCGGAACCTATTCTTCAGATTCTGAGATCAATTCCCGATAGAGCTGATAAGAGCTTTAAATCTCAGACATTCGTAGGAACGGTAAATAGGATAATTACTAAACTGTCATATGGTTAAAAAGGTTGTAATAAAGAAGCTTGATATCATAAAAGATGATAGTTAACGACAATAATTACTAAAATCAATACATTGACGAGGATGTTTTAAAGTCTTGCAAATTTTTGCCTTGGACCTTGGACTTTTACTGTTTTGATCTCGCTTTCTCTTGTGGTCTTTGTGTGCTCAGTCGTTATCGTGTGATGCTTTGACGTCTGTTTGTACAGAGTATGCAAGAGACGTTCCTGATTTTGCCTTAAGACGTATAACCAGACGTTAAATTATCATTGATTGATTGACTGATCTTTCAAAAGCAAGTTTTGCATAAAGCTAACAAATAAAGTTATATATAAAATGAGGGAGGTTTAAAAATGAAAATGTAAGAGTCTTGCATAGGAGTTTTATATTGGTTAAATCCTTACGTAGTAGATTATAATACAGTCGGTGGTCCTCAAGTGCCGGAGTTTTACAAGAGCAATGATTGTCTTCAATATAGGCGTGCCCGTCTCGACCCGTTCAACTTATCGAGTTAAACTTATAATCATTACAAGTCTCTCTCTCTTAGTGCACTGCCTACTGGCAGGTCCATGGTATATAACGCCTCCACTTTTCTCTGTATTCCGCTTTCCTCTTCATGTCCACATATGAGTGGGTCCTTAAATCATCTAACATACCTAATCTCGGCCTGCCTCTGCCTCTTTTTCCTTCCATTCTACCTTCTATGACCTCTTTTAGTAGACCTTTCCCCCTTAGAATGTGTCCTATCCATCTTTTCTTCCTATTTCTTAATACATTTATCAACTGTCTATCTGTGCCAACTCTCCAGAACTCTCCTCTTTTGTAACCTTTTGAGTCCAGCTAATCTTTTCTATTCTTTTCCAGATCAACATTTCCCATGCCTCTAGTTTCCTAATATCTTCCTTCCTTAAATCAATAATCCAATTATTAAGTTTAGTAATTAATATCTTCCTACCTGCAAGTCTCTATGGCGTGTATCATGTTAAGCAGGCATAAAAACTTACTTCTGTGTGTTTTACGAGAGTGTTACTTACCATCCAGCTTGATCCTCACATTTACACCTATATAGCAAGAATTTCATAGAAAACTTCAGTGGTATTGAGTATTAAGAGGGATCTATATGTGGGAGGGTTGACTCCTTTTCTGAATTTAAATATTAGTATAATTAATTCAGAACCCTTGGCTTAGTAGCTCCTATTATATACTGTTTATTATAAGTAGCTATAGATTACATTAATGCGCGGATAAGGCAGAGTCTTTCGTGAACGAATTAACTCGTCAATCGAGTGCTCCTTATTGAGCGTGAAAGCAGCATGTAAGTAGGAATATGTTCCTTGAATCTGCCACTAGACTGTCTGATAGAATACTGAGGATAAATTTTTTTTAACTTGAAATGGTTTTCTGAGGAGCTAAGAGATAGTACAGTTCTCCATAGAATCATTTTATCAATGAAATCCTTGAGAATTACTCAACAAAAATCTCTCGGTTCCCGATGCGAAGCAGCTGCACAGCTGTGGAGGCCCTCAAGTGACTGTCACAGCCTGCTGCAGCAGCTGCACACCAGTCCTAGCCGCAGCTGTCTTATCATTGCCAGCACCTGTGCTGCGTCACTAGTATGTGCCTGCCACGCACTACAACAGCCGGCTGAGTGGCAAGGAGCTGTTAAGCTGAGTTGCAAGCAGCTGTTAAGCTGAGTGATACGCTGCTGCAAGCTAAGTGACAAGCAGCTGTTAAGCAGAGTGGCAAGCAGCTGTTAAGCTGAGTGGCAAGCAGCTGTTAAGCAGAGTGACAAGCAGCTGTTAAGCTGAGTGACAAGCAGTTGTTAAGCATAGTGACAAGCAGTTGTTAAGCATAGTGACAAGCAGCTGTTAAGCTGAGTGTCTAGCAGCTGTTTTGTGATAACCATCAGATCTAGCTTGATGGTAATGACAGTTAATTTATAGCATCATCATCATGGTTGTGGTTTGTAATGATTTTTAGTTTACTCTTTAGTGCAGATTTGCATAAAATTTTGAGAATTCAAAAACAGTTGAGAACATTTAATGGTCGCAAATATTGTGATAGCGGATCCCAATTTGTTTCGCTTTAGTATTAAACGATTTCGCATGATTCGCTCATTTTTATGAATTTTAACAGAGAGTTGCTCAAGTAATTGTAGACAAACTTCAGTTATAGGATAGATCACCAGTTACAATGTGTAATTAGATGTTTTTTACAGCACAGGGTCAGCTAGAAGTACAGATGCTTGGTTTTAAGACCAATGTTGTTGATGTTTTCATTATTTCCTCCCTTCTACTCCACGGTTGTTAGGAATTGTTGCCTTTTGATGGCGTATCGATTGCAATCTCGCTCTCAAAGCAGTCAGCACTCAGTATTTCAAGGTGATCACCCATCCAAGTACTACCCGCTCCCGATGTAGATTAACTTCTCTAATTTACTCTTCGCTTAAGACAATTCTGTGCGGCTGTGTCATTCAGTAGTTGTATCATGCAGCAGCTGCATCATAACGTAACTGCGTCATGAAGCAATTGCATCCTGCAGCAGCTGCGTGATGTATCAGTTGCATGATGCAGCAGCTGACCACGTATCATGCAGCAGCTGCGTGATGTATCAGTTGCTTGATGCAACAGCTGCGTGATGTATCAGTTACATGATGCAGCAGCTGACCACTGATCATGCAGCAACTGCTTGATGTATCAGTTGCAAGATGCAGCAGCTGACCACGTATCATGCAGCAGCTGACTACGTATCATGCAGCAGCTGCGTGATGTATATGTTGTATGATGCAGCAGCTGACCACGTATCATGCCGCAGCTGCGTGATGTATCAGTTGCATGATGCAGCAGCTGACCAAGCATCATGCAGCAGCTGACTGCTGTAGAGCCAGTGATCAGTTGACCGTGTGATGGCGGCTTTGCGATGACCGCTCATAGCCACTCTCGTCAGACTGACATAATTGACCGCAGCAGTATTACCACTGCCCTATGAGCTTCAGCAGTGTTACCACTGCCCTATGAGCTTCAGCAGTGTTACCACTGCCCTATGAGCTTCAGCAGTGTTACCACTGCCCTATGAGCTTCAGCAGTGTTACCACTGCATATGAGCTTCAGCAGCGTTACCACTGCATATGAGCTTCAGCAGTGTTGCCACTGCTATACGAGCTTCAGTGTAGTGTTGCCACTGCATTACGAACTTCAGCAGTGCCACCATTGCAATACGAGCTTCAGCAGTGCTACCACTGCCATAGGAGCTTCAGCAGTGCTACCACTGCCATACGAGCTTCAGCAGCGTTACCAATGAAATACGATCTTCAAGCTTGCTCTGTTCAACTGAGCTAGCTTCCATTAATGTTCTTCATAAGCACATTCAGTAAGTTTTATTTTAGATATTTTATGTTATGTTGTTTTTATGAGTTTTAGTTATTAAGAGAATATCAAGGATAGATTATTAGATTCCGGTGGTAGCTTCTAAGCTAATTGAAGAATCAATTTATTGTAAATGTATTTCTGTGACCTTCTTTAATTTGGGCACAATACACGATATTTCCGTGTTGTGTCCGAGAATAGAAGTTGTGAGGAATAGACCAATCTACGTAAACTTCAAGTATCATAAGTGGTGAATGAGCAAGAATTGAGGAAGGCAATGGGAAACCAGCTCAGAAGCCAAAGCTCTTGGCTACATTAGGTGTGGAGAAAGCATAGCATTTTGTGAAGAGATTCTTTGGTTGATCGATGTAGTGCTCTTTATCAAGAGTGAAAGGCAGTATCTGAGTTGAATTGTGTACCTTGAATCCACCACTGGGCAGAACACTAAAGAGAGAGAGAGAGATAATTTAATGCGCTTATATTTTCAATATTTCTTTTAAAATTATTGATTAGAACTGAGGAAAACAGTGTTTTAAAAGTAAAATAGTATTAAAACTGCAATTAAATTCTATTACGTCTGTTTTAGCTGCTTATCTTTATGTATCGTTTTCAAAATTATGAATTTCAATGACTATCTCTGTAAATTTCACAATCTCAACTTTCACTTTCAACTTAATTTTTACGACTTCTTCAATCCTTCTTCATCTATTTTGAAATTTGAATGAATCATTTATTGAGTAAGCTTATATTTAGATTTCTCAGTAATTATTAACAGAAAATTTTATAAAAGAAACAATCTTCGAAATAAGCTTTGCATATTAATTATATATAAACAATAAATATCTTCGTATATTTCAAAATAATAATTTGACAACCCCAGATATTGACGCATATTTGTCTTTGTAATTTCACTTAACAAGTCGAGAGGCAGACCGAGATTAGGAATGTTATATGATTTAAAGATTCACACATATATATGGACATGAAGAGGAAAGCGGAAGATAGAAAGGAGTGGAGGCATTGTATGTCATGGACCTGCCAGTGGGCAGTGCACTTTGAGAGAAGGACGTCGATAGATTTGTAACATCAGTCTAATTTGCAGTCAAAATGGGTCCATCTTCCATTTCAATCACCGATTGGTAGATTTCTGATATCGTCGTTGTATGAGAATAAAAGTAGTAGCATCTTCTCATTATGTTATTATTGCTGCACTTTCTACTTGATGTTATTGTTGCTGTGTTTCTAATTGACGTTATTGTGCCTGCCGAAAATATAAAAAGGTCTTTTAATAATAAATTTTTAATTCATTGGCCTGTAACCTGTAAGTGTCTTTGTGTAACTCACTAACTAGTGCATTTATTTGGTGAATTTATTTATTTTTAAGTCGTTGGGCTAGGTACATATGGCAGGAGGCACACATTTAAGGAGTTTCTTAGCTTGATTTGCTATTTCGATACTATTGTTTTATTCTCAAGTCACGACTATTTTATTCATTTCTGACTAACTGGACTTGAATCCAAATGTCCAGATTTTGTAGCTTAGGTTTTGCCAATATATTAATCCTCTCCCCTTAGCGGACTGCAAAATTCTCTATCATCGTGGACTACGAACTTATCTATGGCAATTACCATATGACAACAAATCTACGACAATAAATCTCCGACAAATAATCTATGATAACTAATCTATGACAATTAATCTATCACAGTTACTATATGCCTACAAATCTATGCAACTAATCTTTGACTTTTACTGTATGGCAACTAGTCTATGCAACTTCTCTATAACAATTACTATGACAACTAATCTATGACAATTATTATATGATAACCAATCTATACAACTAATCTATGACAATTACTATTCTTCTTCTTCTCTAAGTGCCGTACCTGTTCCAAGCCTTGGCGGTCATGGTCATATTCCTCCATATGTCTCTGTTAATTGTTGCTCTGATCGTCTCTGTTTCATTTAACTGCATCCATTTGCTAAGACTCTTAATAAACGTCATTCGTTGTCGACCCTCGCATCTTTTTCCTTCTATTATTCCTGTCACTACGGTATTTTCAACTATTTTGTTCCTCATAATGTGTCAATTACTATATGACAACTAATCTATGACAACTTATCTGTGACAACTAATCTATGACAATTAGTATATGACAACTAATCTTTGACAACTTATCTGTGACAATTACTATATATCAAATAATCTATGACAATTACTCTATAACAACTAATTTATGACAATTAGCACATTATGGAAATGTTAAAGCCAATCAGAATAAGATTCCTGCTGTAGAGGATTGAGATGATCACGTTGCCGGATTAGTTCCTTTTCTTCTGCGAATACCGAAAAATCTTGAAGCAGACTCATCCCTTTTAAAACATCGTTCAGAGTAATATGACTTAAATAAAATTAGTAAAAAGTTCAATACTTTACTATTTTGGCATAAAATACAAAGTAATGACACTGCTACTAAAGGCTACTGGCCACTTCATTAGGAATTTTTAATATAATTTTTGTATTTATTTAGTTCATACATTTAACTACGTAGTTTTGTATTCGGGTCACTGCAGATTGGTGAATCTACTAAAACTATGCATGTATTAGAATATGAGACAACTACACACGACCTGATAAGTAACGAAAATTACTTGCAAATTTGTATTTTTCTACCTTTTACCAGAAAAATAAGAACTGGAAAGTAATTTTTTATTGCTTGTATAAGATTATACATAGAACAGAGATTAATATTGAGATTAATATTATGTTCGGTAGAAGCATTAACCTCCTCAGGTGGAATTAACGCTAGTCTAATTGGTGATGTTTAGTGAGAATAATTGACAGTAAGGCTATGGCTAAGGTCAAGTTTAACGTCAGTTTTCTGTTCGAATAACATGTCAATGACAGGGAGAGCACTGGATTTGAACTCTGCATCTACTGATCCGCTGTTGAACAACTTGCCAATAAGCAACCGGCTTTGCCAACAAGCCACCGGTAGCGTCGTGAAGGGAAACTGTGAGCTGTTTTTATAATTTGGGCCCGTCATTTGATAAGCATTAGAAAGAGTTATGAGGGAGAGAGATGAGGGACCGACAGACAGACCGACGGAAAGACAAATAATTTATAATTATTTATTTAGTTATTTATTTTTAAATAATTGTACTCCTATTCAGATTATTTGTAAGAGTCTTGCTGGGCATATGATTACAAAGATACTAGTAACTATAACTATATCCACTGCAACTGTTACCTACTGACCCTTTCGTTTGTTTTCGTGTGCTCTGATATCCCTGCATTCACTTTTTCTCTAGAATGCATTCCGCAGACGTTATAGGGCTGATGACGTCACTAGTAACCACTCCAGGTTAGACCATAGATAAGCTGTGAGATGAGATGCTGCAGTGTAGCATCTCTATCCAAGCTATTTAGACTAATAGTAATATATCACTGTGCTTTGTCCGCTTCACCAAAGAATAGACTAACCTTACACTGCGCATGGTTCAGTAAAATGTGACAAGCAAAAACTGAGTAAGCCAATGGAAGGCTACGTCAGATACCTCATAAGTCATATATTCTCTAGCTAATGACTAATATTATATATCAATCTTTATTTCACCAAAAGGCAGCAAATTAATACAATATGACAAACTAACATAGTCTACATTACAACACACTAGACAAAATAAAGAATAAATAAATAAATTCATGTGGGGAATACTGTCAATGAATTAAATTGCTTAAATTAATGTGATTTATTGTCTTCAGTGTTGACTTAAATACAATGCACGTCTTTTCTCAACAGATATTTATCTAGTATTCTATGAATGTTAAAACTATTCATACAAAACAGCAAATTATTCAAAATGAGACATTTGAAATACTGAAAGCAAATCATTCATACTAGATACCTGATATGTTTTGGAAAAGGCTTTGCCATTGTGATCGTATCACAACGGCAAAGTATTGTGAGGAAACTGACGTTAACCTTAGCTTTACCAGCTTTTTCACCTCGTTAATTAACCGGAGTGCACTTACTGGGGTGAAGGTAGTAGACTTTGGGAATATGCGAGAGAAATTGGTAACAATTGCTTAGTCTATCTTCGACGTGATGCTGAGTGCTCTTTTGAATTCTTTTAAATTCGTTATCTAATGATGATTTTAAAAGCAAGTTGATAATATTATAAATGTCTCAATTGGTCGGTATGCAGAGAGACAAGTAACGTCATGCAATTTTTAATTTGTTTATTGATCCTGGATTGAGTTTGATTTAGGTGTAATTTGAATGATACTTTGCTGAAATGCACTCTCATAGTTTCATTTCCAGGCCAAGAATAGAGGAGAGGGTAAAGTCTAGAGAGTCAAGACATTCACGTGAACGGTATATGGATAATGGATGTAACTGCCTAATTTCTTCATATGTAATATTAAAGATAATAAATAGCATCTTGATTGATCATTTCAGTATAAAGTGCTTTCAGCTATCTTATTCTGATGATTTTATTTAATTGTATTTTAGGTGCGGGAGAATCTGGCAAAAGCACCATAGTGAAACAAATGAGGTGAGCTTGAGCCAATAGTTAACTATATAAAATAAACTTAAATTACTATAATAACAACAAGTGAAGTTCTACTGTCGTCTATGAAAATATCGAGCAATATATGGTTATTGCCTACCCAGCATATACATGTAAAAGCTAAACAGCTAAGATCAGTTTCCTCACTCGAAAGCGATGTCAGTGACGGGCGTTGGACCCAGGATTTGAACCCCACACATACTGATCTGCGGATGAGCATCTTACCGACTTCGCCACTGGCTCCAGCGAAATAAACTAAATAATGTAAAACTAAACCACGGAAACCTATATCTAAACACGCTAAAAAAGATCGTGTATAACAAATGCCAATAAAAACTCGAGAGGCTAAAGCCAAAGGCTAAATTAGTTTAACGTCTGTTTCGTGCTTCGAGACTCGAGAGCATGTCAGTGATGACATAGCGATCAAGTACGGGATTTGAACCCTGCACACATCGTTTTATTTTGGTAGCCGGACACCCAACAGACCTTGCTACAGATTCACAAATAAAGAGCATTTTAAACAACTCAATGTCTCGAGTTATGGACGTGTCTCACAAGGGCAACGTAATTTTCAAATTTATTTTTCTTATTTTATTTAAAACTTGCCAGCATTTATACCTTGCAACCTTTTATTAAACACTTTAAATAATATAAAGCACATTTTGCACGTATTTATTTTTCAAGTCGATTGATGCTGTAGATGAAATTGGATGATTGTTTGATAGGTTGATTGATAGGATGCTTGATTGATTGATTAACTGATTGCCTGGTTGACTGACGATTGATTAGTTGATTGCTTGGTTGATATTGATTGGTTGACTCATTGATTGTTAACTAGATCGGTTGAAAATTGTTTTCGTCAGTCAGTGAGTCGGTGAGTCAATCAGTTTGACGGTGGTCCAGTCAGTCAAAGAATTAGTCAGGCTACAGGCTGACTGACTGACTGATTGACTGACAGACTGACTGACTGACTGACAGACTGGCTGACTGATTGACTGACTGACAGACTGACTGACTGATTGACCGTCCGACCGATCGACTCTCCGGTCGATTGAAAGAATTGATTGGATTGACAGAATGATTTATTGACTGATTTATCGTAGAATCATTCACGAAGGAGGGTTCACCAGTGAGGATAACAAACAGTTCAAGCCCGTCGTTTACAGTAACACCATTCAGTCTCTGGTCGCCATTGTGAGAGCGATGACTACACTGCATATTGATTTTGGAGATCCTGAGAGAGAGGTGGGTTCTGTCAGAATATGACAACTTAAGCGAGTAGCATTTCTCTCGTGATTGAGATGAGAGATTGGCTTATTGCTTAGTATTTGCAACAAAACTTAAACGAATGGATAAACTACAAAAGTCTCAGAGGACTGGAGAAAGTCTATTCGTATCCCGACCCTGGTTTAACTGGGATTTAAGGGAAGAAGAAGATGATGATGATGATTGTCTTATTGGTTAGTCGATTTATTGATCTCATATTTCACGATCGAAGCCTTGACTCAATATCCAATCAAGTAACTTTCTCATAAGATTGGCTAATTTATTATTTTATTGATTTATTTCAGTCTCTTATGTATAATAGTTTATTTTAGTAATTGATGGATTTATTAGACGCTCTGTTAAGGTTGACCTATTGACTGATTGTTTTGTTGGAACTTCCTCGTAAAATTGAATAGTTGACTGATTGATTGTTTGATTGATTGGTTGACTGATTGATTGATATGCTCAGTCTGACGCTAAGATGGTCCTGGACGTGATATCCCGGATGGAGGACACGGAACCGTTCTCGGATGAGCTGTTGGTGGCGATGAAGAGGTTGTGGACTGATAACGGAGTGCAGGAGTGCTTCTCCAGATCCAACGAATATCAGCTAAATGACTCCGCGAAATAGTGAGGATTGTCGGAATTTTGCTTCTAGTTACACTAATTATTACACAGACTGTTACAATAGTTATTAGTAAAAAAAGTAAAAGTAAAGCTAAAGATAACGTTAGTTGCCTCATTCGAAAGCGATGACAGTGACGGCGAGCCAGGATTTGAACCCCGTACATACTGATCCGAGGTCGAATATCTTACCGACATCGCCATTGGCTCCAGCCTAGACTAGATCAATGCATTAGTTATTACACTAGTTATTGCACAGGTTATTACATTAGTTATTACACTAGTTATTGCGCTAGTTAGTGCACTAGTTAGTGCACTAATATTAGCCCTTGTCTGCCTTTTAGTCCATCGCTATTTAATAGGCCTTGTAATTGAAGCTGTTGAATTGAATTTCTTTTTAGTGATTGATATTGTTGTTCACGAAAAATATCATATAGTATGCTTTTAATAGTCACTTTTGTGTTAACAAAGCTGAATAAAAAAGCAGAATAAAGCCGAATGTGTAGCTATATATGACATCTCGTCATTTTTAGTAGACCTGCTATTTATATTTTCTTCTCCGCGAAAGAGATTTCAGATTCATTTCCAATTTTTTAAACTTCCGCCGCAGATTCGGCAGGTGACGTCTAGCTCAGTATTATCACTAATCTTCCATCATTTCGTAACTTCTTACTTAAACCATAAAAACCTCTGCCGTCCCAGATGTGAAATATGAAACTGACGTTGAATGTCCCGTTTACTCTCAAGTGTTGCTCATGTTTACTCTCAAGCGTTGTTCATGTTTATTCTCAAGTGTTATTCATGTTTATACTCTTAAGTGTTGTTTATGTTTACTCTGAAGTGTTGTTCATGTTTACTCGTAAGTGTTGTTCTTGTATACTTACAAGTGTTGCTCATGCTTACTCTCGAGTATTGTTCATGTTTACTCTCAAGTGTTATGCATGTTTACTCTCAAGTGTTGTTCATGTTTACTCTCAATTATTGTTCATGTTTACTCTTAAGTGTTGTTCATGTTTACCCTCAACTATTGTTCATATTTACCCTCAATTGTTGTTCACACATACTCTCAAGTGTCCAATTTATTTTATTTTATTTTTATTTTTTTTTATTTTAATGTATTTTTTATTATTTAGTTTCCTGGATGACCTGGAGAGACTTGGAGCGAAGGATTACATGCCCACGGAGCAGGATATCCTTAGGACTCGAGTAAAAACTACCGGCATCGTCGAAGTTCATTTTCATTTCAAAAATCTCAACTTCAAGTTAGTAAACTCCTTGAGATACTACATGTACTTATATATTGATTGATTTACTTATTAAATTCTACTGTAATTTATTGTTTAGATTATTTATATATAGCTTTACCACTCAGGTAGCAAGACAAGAAACAAACTACAATACAATCATACAAGTAAACACAAATATAGCGCTGAAAAAAATTCGACGCAGGCATACACTCAATCAATCCACTCATTTTTAGTATCACTATTTCAGTTTTAGTTTTACTTTAATTAAAGTTTTATTTTTACTTTCTGCGGTTGTCAGATTTCAAATAAATAAATGAATATATTATTATTTACTTCACGTAATACACTATGCACTGTTCCCACTTCCTGCCATTTCTACTGAAAAGCTGAAATTAAAGCAAAAAGTGATCTACCTGCATTGAGAAGAAAATCTCATCCAATCAGGCTGAAATACTCATATGGACACTTACTTGCAAATTCAGGTTTTCAAACTTGATTAATTTTAATGACGTTCTACAATTAGGAGGAAAAATGTCAAAACCTTGATAATCCAGATCTTGTTATTTGACTCATTAATTGCAATTTGTTTCTAAAGGTTAGTTATAATATTTTGCTCAAATGTTATTACTTTTGAGACATTTTTTAAAGAATTATCCCCTAGTGACATCATACATTAAATCGTACTTTCGTTTATAATCACTTTGAAGAATCCAAGGTATAAAGATGTGTGCCTTGCAAAAATCTTTTAGAAATGCTGATTTATATAGCCCTTAGCACATTGGAAAGATACTTGTATGCGTAGAATCTATATAGGATTAGAAATATGAAAAAAATTGATTGAGTAACTCTTATTAATGCTTTAACATGTTGTGCGGCTGTTTATTATTATATTTTCCTATATATATATATAAATGTATATATATATATATATATATATATATATATATATATATATATATATATATATATGATATTTATATTTATATATTTAAATATTTATAGATATATATTGTTTCAGTTATTTTTGTGCCATTCTATCTAATATTATCGATTGGGGGGTTCTCATTACTTATATATTCCTTTCCATGACGCTATCTGCTATCGTTTTATTTTTTAATAGCTACTGTTGAATAGATTTTCTATTGTTGCCTTTTATGCAGCCGTTTGATTAGCAAGCTTTTGTAATTACAAAATTACAGTATGTTACTTATTTTAATTATGCTAATCGCTCGATATCATCACGTTCTCTGCCTCATTTTATTTTATTATATTTTCTTCGGATGTTATTGAAAAATATTTATCTATTGCGCTATAAGTTTTATGCATAACATATTTAGATTGGCAAATCATTAAATTAATTTATTTTCAGTCAACATTTTCAAGCACTATTATTATCTGTCTATCATTTCCAATCGAATTATACGTTAATATTTTTCAATAACATTGTCTGTTAACAATTTCATTTTGTACTCTCTGCTACTGATTTCTATTGTATTATCTGCTAAACATTTTCTGTAGCATTGTATTTCGATAGTTTCTGGATTATCAAGGTTTTGACATTTTTCCTCCTAATTGTAGAACGTCATTAAAATTAATCAAGTGATTAGCATATTGTCTGCTAATCACTATTGTTGTTGATCCTTTGAAATTTGAAATTAAACGTAGTTCTCTCTAATAATTAACTAGCGTCATCACCATCATCATCTCCCTTTTAATCCCAGTTTAACTATGGTCGGGACACGAATAGACCTTAACTTTTCCATTCGTTTTAGAAATATTTGTAACAATTCCTGGAGCCTAGGTGCTCACCAACCGAATCCCCATTCTGACGTTGCTTAGAATTTAACGCTTTGTCGCCTTTTACGACACGTGCAGTCTACGGTTGGTATATTCCTCAGCAAACCGTGCATAGCACGGATAACTAATAGGTAAACTGTTTGATACAGCATTACTTTTAATCACTTTACAAATATTGTATGCTAATCATTTCCTATTGTCTTCTTCTTCTTCAGTGCCCTGCCAAGTGGCAGGTTCAAGGTACATATTCATACTCAAAGTCTGTTTTCTTGCTCCGTAAGAGCACTCCTTAGATCAGCAAGTTAATCCATTCACAAAGGCTATGCCTTATCCATACTTTATGTAGCCTATAGCTAGGGAAAAGTATGGCTTCTGAGGTGGTTTCCCATTGCCTTCCTCAGTAGGCAACGGGAAACCACCTATCTTCCTATTGCCACATAACCTACCTATTTTCTTCTTATTGTATCCTCTGTTATTCGTTTAGATTATTCGACGTTGGAGGTCAAAGGTCAGAGAGGAAGAAGTGGATCCACTGTTTTGAGGACGTCACCGCCATCATCTTCTGTGTAGCGATGAGTGAGTACGACCAAGTCCTGCATGAGGACGAGACGACGGTCAGTAGTTCTTATTTCAGTAGTTCTTTCGCGTCCCTGACATCATCCCTGGATGAGGAAACGGACGTTAAACCTTTCTTATTACTATTGTTATTATTATTTATTTATTTATTTATTTTTATTAAAAAATTTATTATTATTTTTTATTATTATTAGTATTATTCTTATTCTTATTGCAACAATTTTATCCGTATTGTTTCCGTATTGATGACGAATATACACACCACGGACTGCACGCGTCGTTAAAGGCGATAAAGCACTAAGATCCATACCAACGTCCGAAAGGGCATTCGATTGTTGAGCGCCTAGACCCCAGAAACTGCTACAAAATTTTCTAATTACTGTTAATATCTGTAACGGTCTGCTTATATATTCCTCTGCTAACTAAGCCTCAGAGACTGCTGATATTAGACACAATTCAATGTGCTAACTCATCGAACTGGAATCTCAAAGAATTACATGAGGTCTCGTTCTTTAAAGAGAGTTTACGAATACTGAGACTTTGCGGCACTAGTATGTTATACAGCCTATTTTAACTTGAATGATACTAGAGTATGTAATAATGTACCTTAAATTGTTTTACTCCTTTTATATGAACTTAACTGAAAACTCAACTACATCAATAGATCAATTTAATACGGAGGATATAGATATTAAATAATTAGTAAATACTCGTATAAATATAATTACTCGGGCAATTAATTAATTATCGTATTAGCTTCGCGTATACCTATCTAATGCTATAAGTTATACATGTAGATATTTCTATACATGTCTAATTCATATGAGCCTATATACTGGAGTATGTTTTTGTGTTTGCTCTTTTAGAACCGCATGCAAGAAAGCATCAAGCTATTCGATTCTATCTGTAACAACAAATGGTTTACGGACACGTCTATTATTCTATTCCTCAACAAAAAGGATCTGTTTGAGGAGAAGATAAAAAAGTCACCGCTTACCATCTGTTTTCCCGAATATACCGGTTTGTATAACATTTTCACAACTTATTGAATGCATAATTGTGGTACAATAATATATTTATGCTACTTTTACAATTACGATATTCTTATGTTAGATGCAATTGACACTTAGCTATTGCACGAAATACTGCTTCTGAATAGCCAATAAATATGTGTGTGCCTTATCATAGTCTCTAGGAATGAAAGTGCATGTAGCTTGCCTAAGCTTGGTAATTTGTTTTTATCTCTCTGTCTCTCTCTGTCTCTCTCTCTCTCTCTCTCTCTCTCTCTCTCTATATATATATATATATATATATATATATATATATATATATATTTATATATATATCTGTCTGTCTGTCTGTCTCTCTTTCTGTCTATCTGTCTTTCTGTCTGCCTTTCTATCTGTCTGTCTGTCTGTCTGTCTGTCTCTGTTTCTGTCTCTCTCTCTCTCTCTCTCTCGCTCTCTCTCTCTCTGCAGCTCGTTCCGCTTTCTCATTCTTGTAAATCTTCAATGGTCGATAGGTCGATCAAACGGTGAAAATATTTATTGGATGATCGATTAATAGATCGATTTATATTCATTTATTGATTTATTTATTGATTCATCAGTTGATTGACTGGGTAATTGATTAACTGACTGATTGATTGATTGATTGATCGATTGATTTATATTAATTGATAGATTCTTAGATAGATTTATCAGTTGATTGGCTTAATTGATTGACTGACAGGTTGATTGAATAATTGATTGATTGATTGATCGGTTTGTTTAGGCAAACAGACGTACGAGGAGGCAGCGGCATACATCCAGGCGCAGTTCGAGGCTAAGAACAAGAGCACGACGAAGGAGGTCTACTGCCACCAGACCTGCGCCACAGACACCAACAACATCCAGTTTGTGTTCGATGCGGTCACTGACGTCATCATAGCCAATAACCTGAGGGGTTGCGGGTTGTACTGAGTGACCCTAGTTAAATATATTGCACTAAGTGAACCTAAGGGGTTGTGGGATGTACTGAGTGACCCTAGTTAAAAATATTGCATCAAGTGAACCTAATGGGTTGCGGGTTGTACTGAGTGACCCTAGTTAAATATGCTGCACTAAGTGAACTTGAGAGGTTGTGTATTGAACTGAGTGCCCCAAGTTAAATATATTTTGCAAAGAGAACGTGCGGGGTGTGTAGACTGTACTGACTGACCTCAGGTTCTAACTTACTAAGTGACCCTAGTTATATATGTTGCACTAAGTGAACCTGAGTGGCTGCGGGTTATACTCAGTGACCCTAGTTAAATATATTGGTATTGATATTCTTGAGGATATCACTAAATAATTCTAGTCATATACTTGTATATTTTATTAAAGTTAATACACGCTGGTAGTAGAATAAGCTTATATGTGTATCAATAAACCAAATTAGTTAAATTCATATAACGATAAAACTAAGGTAAGTTTAACGTCTGTTTCCACAAAGGATACTGTCAGGCTGTTCGGGATTCTAATCGATGGCCTTCTACTTAGCATGCAAGCGTGTATCCATTCGGCCGACCAGCAGGTGCAATACGTACTCAGTATAGGTACCTAGTGCTGCTACAGTCTACAGTTTCAGGTAATTCACTTAAATGAGTTTACTGCCGACATCAATGAACTTAAATGTCTTTGTAGGTTTAGCTTAAGTTTTGAAACGAATTTTTACTTGCGAATTCTCGAGGAAGCTGTCGGAATAAATAAGTGAACCAAAGTTGCTATTGTTTTGACACTATAAAAAATTGACATTAAGCGTCAAAAGAATTTTCTCTGAGGATCTTAATAATTGCCGTTGAGAGATTCTAACAGAATAAATAGAAATCTCCAAAACATTTCATGTGAATCTCAAAATCATTTTTATGTGAATTTCCAAAGCATTTTTATATGATTCTCCAAATCATTTTTGAGTGAATCGCCAAAGCATTTTTATGTGAATCTCAAAATTATTTTTATGAGAATCTTCAAAACATTTTTTGCCTGCGATTCTCGTTGATTATGTGATCTCTAGTTGTGAAAGAGTTTTATATCGATTACTTGCCCAGTTAGTAGGCCTAGTTGTGCTTATTACGAAGTCAGTTTTACAAAATGGCTTAGAGTCGTTTTCCTCATCCTTCGATGCCATCACTGAAAAATTTAGCAGCTGAAAATCGAACCAAGAGCAAACTGTTTAGTCGTTTGATTTGCTCTTAACTATTCTGCTGCCCATTTAGCTTCTGTCTCTTTTTTCGTTAGAATTAGGTATTGGAGTTAAATATTCAAGAATCAATCCTTAAATTATGTGTTATTAAGTCATGTTAGGTTATCTTTTAATTAATATTAAACTATACATACTGTATACATATATAATGAATAAAAATATATATATATATATAATTACTTCCCGTGTTGTGTTCGGGTTGCTGAAGAATAGCCTGTACGTGTCGTAAGAGGAGATTGAGGAAGGCAAAGGGAAACCAGCTCAGAAGCCATATTATTCCCAAGCTATATGCCGCATTAAGTGTCGATATGGCAGCTTTTTGTGAAGGGATTAACTTGTTGATCGATGGAAATTATTTATTGAATTTGAAAATTAGCATGTGAGTAGGAATATGTATCTTGGACCTGCCACTTGGCAGTACACTAGAGAATGATACAATTACTATGAAGTGATTTGTCTACAAATAATTGTGTAACTCACTGACTATATTTTAAAAAGCTAATGTTTTATATTTATAATGTCTGCTTGCATCGTAACTTGCCTGCCAAGTTGAATTACCTAAAACATTAAAATATGAGTATGACATACCTGTACTACGTGGTTTTATTTATTGAAATAATATAAATAAAGGCTTGAGGGTTTGTTAAAAGTTGTACTTTTTGATGTTTGTTTTTAGTGAAAAAATATATTTAGAATCATGAAAAATTTCTGTAGTAATAGTCATATAGTGAATTATGCTGGTACATAATTAGATCTATAGTTAGGTATATATAGAATTGTGAAATTCAATCTTTTATAGAAGCAGCATATTATATTCTAAATAATTTTAAATGAAAATTAGATTTGGTGAAGAAATTCGCTTCTTAGACAACTGACATATATCAGTGAAAATTTTTATCAGCCTGTAGCATCTACTACTTTCAAATCGCCATACTATAAAATGTTTTATGCTCGCCTCTATTTTATTTTCCTTTGTAAAATGCTAAGGGTTTAAATATAACTTTAACAAGCATGCATGCACGGACATGTATTTTATGTCATTGTGCATTCTTGATTTTTAACACTCATTAGAATGGTACGATTAGCTTTTTATCCTATTAGCATTAGCTCTAATAAGACTGAATTATGCGTGTAAGTCTGAATCCTTTATTGTCTCCCTCTCTCTCTCTCTCCATCTCTTTCTCTCTCTCCCTGTCTCTCTTTTCTCTCTCTCTCTCCCTCTCTCTACTAAAACGTCTTGATCTCACTTCTCTCTCTCACACTTCTCTCTCTCTTTCTCTCTTTATACTAAAACGTCTTGATTTCTCCTCGCTCTCTCATTATATCAAAATGTCTTGATTTCTCTTCTCTCTCTCTCTCTCTCTCTCTCTCTCTCTTCTCCCTCTCTCTCTCTCCCTCTCTCTCTCTCTCTCTCTCTCTCTCTCTATTGTGTCGATCCTACTGTTTTTTTTCTACTCTACTTAGCCCACATGTATCTGTCCGGTCTGTCTGCATGTCTGCCATGTAATACTATGTCTCTCAGGTTGAATATAAACTGGTACAGACTAAATTTAAAATAGTCATAAAATAGAATAGTTGAACTAGCTCTAGATTGGGCCTGTTGTTTTGAGGAGGCGAGATTTAAAGTATTTCATGAACTGTGTATTCGAAATGTAATTAAGATAACTGACTAATGATATTAAATTGTTTATATAGTTTTTATTATATAGTTAGACCTGCTAAACATGTCTATAGCGTCTAAACTGTATATATCTGCTCGTATGTCTGCGTCCTTGTATCACTGTATAGCATTATGTGTCTCTGCGCTTGTATCTCTGAGCGCAATCGTTTAGGGTAAAAAGTAAACACGCATTATAGTGAATAATCAACTGTGTTGATATCTATCACTTTAAAACCACATGTTTAATCCTTTAGGTAATTTAGACGATTTTCTGTATAACCAGTCCAGTGAATGTCCGAGATTTTACTCTCAGATCAGCACGGCCGGGATTCGAACCCACGAGGGTTCAATTCACCTCAGGATTTGTCGTTTAAAACTTCGTGACGTTACCCCTACGCTATTTAGATATTCTAAATATTATTAGGGTCAGCTATTAATATACATGTAGATTAGCGATTAGTAGAAATTTTAAGCCATTTCTGAAAATTTAAACTAAATTATTAATTCGTATTAAATTGAAAAGTAATTAACATAATTTCTTTATACTGCCAGAAAATTTCTGAATTTTATGCCATAATAAAACTGGGAGATAAATTAAAAGGAATGGTAATAATATATTATAGTGAATTGCATGTAATCATTTCGACAATAAATATATTTTATAAAACGTTAAATTAGGCTTAAATATTTTTTTAATATTAGTGAATTATCTAATAAAACATAACTAGTGACAAATGTGTGCTTAATGTCTACACTGATTGTGGGAAAATTTCCAAATATTAATAATTAACGTAATTTGAAACTGCCTTAATTGCTAACCCTATAACAAGTTAGTCGTCGTGGTAGGCCGTGCGCTTCAGAATCATAAGACTTCATTCAAATCCCGGGTCATTCACTAGTGAATAAACTTAAATTTGCGCTAGCTACAAGGTTAGCTAGTAAATTATTTTTTTTAAGTGGGCTTATCAATGAGCGAGATCGTAAATGGTATTAGTCTAATAGTGCCTGTGACAAACTAGCTATCAAACTTAAAAGTAAATAGAGCTACGTATATTTTAGCGTACCATGTTTAGTGTATTTTGTAATTGATGCTTTGTTATTGTATTTATAAATATAGACGCAGTAATTTATGCTGCTATTTACCTGTGCATCCATACTGCGCATAAATGGCTGTTATTGATGGCGTTAATTGATTAATTAGTTACTTAATTAATTAAATAATTAATCAATGATTGTAATGACTGACTTATTAGAGTCCGTTTCGACGTTCACAACTATCTACACAGACAGACTGAGTATCTCGAATCAATCACGCATTGTTACATTCGATAATTCTGTACTAATGTTGACATTCAATGATTGTGTACTACTGTCGACACCCGATGATTGTGTACTACTGTTGACACTCGATGACTCTGTACTACTGTTGACACTCGATGATTCTGTACTACTGTTGACACTCGATGGTTTTGTACTAATATTTACAATGACACCAGCAGTGTAATCAGCCAATCCCTGCTACCATGATGCTACAAGGATGTTATAGAAGATGTTTCAGGATGGGAAATAATGTTGAATGGACAGGCACTGGTGTTGTGACGATATTACATTTTGCAACGGTGTTGCCACTTTTATCAAGCCGCTACGTTACATTGTTGTAAATTATTTAACAAGCATATTTGATAATTCGTTGTTGTTGGAATATTAAATTTATCGATTATATTGAATGTTAAAACGAGTGTTTCTAGTCATATGAACTGATTGAGTGGTCCTGTTTTGATAGCTTATCTGTCTGGCAATTTGTGTGTGAAATGTTCATTTTATGTTTACTGATAACTCGCAATTAAATCTCAGTTTAAAGCTTATGATTCCCATTGCTTAGTTTACTCAAGTATTATCATAGTGATAGATATTATTTCTGATGATATCTATCACTTTTAATTCCACTCGTTTAACCAGTAGTAGTTTAGTCAATTATCCATGCTACCAGTCCTGTGAAAGTTCGAGATTTTGTATACTCTCTGACAAGCTCTACTGAGAATTGATTCCAGGACTTCAGGAACAGCCATTTAAATTTTCTTAAAGACCTAACCCACTTGCAGACTGAGCTACTTAAACATTATGTATTTATGAACAAAACATCGGAGGCATATTTGGGGAAAAAGTAAAAGTAAAGTAAACACGCATTATAGTGAAATGATCAACTATGTCGATATCTATCACTTTTTAACATCACATGTTTAATCCGTTAGGCTATTCAATTCATTTTCCGTATAGTCAGTCCAGTGAATGTCCGAGATGTTACTCTCAGATCAGCGCGGCTGGGATTCGAACCCACTAGGGTTCAATTCACCTAAGGATCTGTCTTTTAAAAGTTCATGACGTTATCCATTGCGCTATTGAGACATTCGAAGCTTAATACTTAAAATATACAGTATGCGAGGTATATGCCATCTTTCATTATACCGTTCCACATGTCGAACAGTCACCTTCAGTCGTTAGTCTGCTTTCCATGTATTCATATTTGCATTTTATAGTTTGCAATTTTATATTTTCATACACAACATAACAACAATTGGAGTGCTACAGTCATCAAAAAAAATCTCAATGACGTCATTTATTTGTATTTTTTAGAATTTGTATTGGTAGTTGTATTGAAATTAAGCGTAATGTAAACATCTCATTACAACTTTGATAATATTTTAACAAATGTCTTTTTGCGATTAACTGTATAGGCCTACTTAAATCATACATCTACATGTATATTCCAAATCTGGGAGAAGCTAGTCCCTCCTACTGTTCCTTTCTATTGCAGGGACCTCATATACAATTTTATTTTATTAAGTATATTCTACACAAACTTTAGGCCTATTTAGTTCATTCTACTAAATCCTAGCCAATAATAATATAAATAACAACAATTAGAGTGCTACAGTCATCAATGACAACATCGAGCACTATTGAGTCAAAATCAAGCCGGCGAATAAAATGAAGGTCCTAAATAGTGCAAATTCCAAAATCCAGAAAATCACTCCAAAGTAAAGGGAATTAAAGAAAAGGAGGTTTAGGCGCTGGTCACAACTCATGGACACTGGATGGATGCCAAATGCTAAGACCTTGCATGTACTCCTTTGGCTAAGAAATTAAACGTAAACTTCCTTTACGCTGAACGCGAAAAGGAACTATTATTACGCTTAGGCCTATATGCCAAAGCAATACTGTAGTGACATAAGAATTTTAGACATAATGCGTGTATTTTTGAAACATATTTAATATTTGACATCTGCTGTAATATTACCTTCCTTGTGGATAAAATGCAATTAACTTTAATTTATCTGATTTAAGAAGTTGGATAAGCGAGAGATTGCAAAATAAATTGAATATCAGCACTCTATCTGCAAAAATAATGTAATGGTTAGAATAGGTAACTAACTTTACATTTATAAGATCTAGTCTGTGGCAACATCAGTTTGGTTTCCGGTTGTAGATTATGAGGGGTAGATAAAGATCCAATTATGATTCGATCGGTTAGACATTGGTGTACGAACTGTACATGTGTTTTGATTGTAGTAAAATCTGTGAGGAATTATTTTGAAGTATAATGTTTCTTTCAACTAAAAAATTAGTACATTTTTTGTCTGTTTAATGTAGCCTATATCTTTGAAATAATGGCTTCTGATGTGGTTTCTTTTTGTCTTCCTCTGTTCTTGCTTAGTCACCTCCTACGACACTCGTAGTTTACGGTTGGTTCATTTATCAGTGGCCCAGACACAAAACGGTCTAGACTGTAGTATGTTTCAATAGTTAAGTCTGTTTGCAGATGAACACACAACAAGTTCGGCTGCTTGTCATGAGATACGTTAAAGGTAATGGTAAATTAGAATTACAGGTGAGCATTTCATAAAGGAATGTCTTGGAAATTCAGAGCGGGTAAATGATTTATTTCCTAAAACACTGAAGGATTGAGCGTGTCATATTAGCAATGTGATATACAAGTGTTCGATGATTTGCATCTTGATGACTTGCACCTTGGTCTCTACGTTCCGCCAAGGACTAGTAACGAATTGGATGGAGAACCACCTGTGAATCCATATTTCTCGAGCTAAATGGTACGAGTATATTTAGAAAGGCTTAGCCTTTAGGACGTGATTCACTTTTTCGTAAATGAAAGCTCATACTGAGCAAGAAAACAAAAATTCGAGTAGGAATATGTACATTGTCCCTGCAACTTGACGGAACACTTGAGAGAGATTCATAGGTATGAAAGAGACTTCATCGACCAATCCAACTATTCAATTATAAGAAAGGGCCTCCGATTTTATTTCTAAAATCTATATCACATTTGTAATACACCACAACAGAAGAATCTTTAGCAGTGACTTGATTTTCTATGAGTTCAATAGACTTTCATAAATTATAGTTAATTTTTGGGATAATACAAGTTGTTAGTCGTTTTGTAAGGAGGCAGTTCTCTGAAGCGATGGATGCGACGTTCGGAAGACAGCGCGTACCTTATGTTCAGTGCCTGCACGACAAGGGTTCATTAGACCTGCGCTCTGATCATATCAACTACAGTAGAGCTGTTCTCAACTCAGCATGGTTTGAGTCCCATCTCTCTCTCTCTCTCTCTCTCCTTATTTTCTCTCTATTTCTCTCTCTCTATGTCTATTTCTCTCGATATATATATATATATATATATATATATATATATACATGTATATATATATATATATATACATCGACATATATATATATACTGTATATACATGTATATATATATATATATATATATATATACAGGGTGAGTAAAAAAAGTGATAACACCTGCTATAAGTTTGAATATCTCAGGCTATTGTTAATGTTTTCTTATCAAACTTTTTCTAATTACAAAAGGACTAATTTTTGATGAGGTAGCCAATTTTCATCCATTTTAATGCATAGATTCACCAGTTATACAAGTTTCAGCAGAGCAACCCCCTTTTTTTACCAAAACATGGCGTTTGCTACAACAGTAAAGGCAAATTGCACTTCATTGACGAGAAGGTAGAGGTGAACTCTCAGTATTACGTTAATACTTTGCTTTCGGAGCTGTTTGATGATTGCTATGCTCTTCTACCAAATGGTTTCATCTTTCAGCAGAATGTTGCTCCGGCTCATGCATCTCGTCATGCAAAGGAATGGATCAGCGAGAGAAATTCGCATTTCATCATGAAGAATGAATGGCCTTCAAACTCTCCCGACCAAAATCCTCTGAATTACCATTTCTGGGGAATCATGCTGCATTTCTATCAGAAACACTACTAGAAGCCTAAAAACTAGACAGAACTGCAGGAATTTCTACAGTCAATCTGGGAGAGACTGCCCCAAGCCGGAATCAACAAGGCTGTTAAAGCGCTCCGAAAGCGACTGCAGTCCTGCGTAGCATCTGGAGGAAAGAATATGCAATAGTCAGCAATGCTAGCAGATACAACTACTTCTTTCTGAACCATCACAACGACCCTTTTCTGGGACAAAAGAAATAAAATAAAATAAAATTTTTATTTACAGTACATTCAAAAAAGGGTGGTTGCTCTGCTGAAACTTTCATAACTGGCCAAGCTATGAATTAAAATTAACGAAAATTGGCCACTTAATCCAAAATTAGTCCCTTAGTAATTGGTAAAAGTTTGATTTGAAAATATTAACAATAGCCTGAGATATTCAAACCTTTTGCAGGTGTTATCACTTTTTTTATTCACCCTGTGTGTATATATATATATATATATATATATATATATATATATATATATATCACTCTCTCTTCCTATCTAGTTATGTCTGTTAATTTTTTATTACTGTGTCCTTATATAGCTATCTCTGCTATTAGCATTATCTCACTATTTCTATCTTTAGCCGTTTGCCCGAGTAGGTTCGGGAAAATGGAGAATTGAACCTACCGATAATTGCACGTGTTCACAACACGTGCAATATTAGTCCATCTACGTGAATATTGGATTATGACACATGGAACTCGTTTTCTTTAATTATTAAATACATTTATTACAGTACATTCTAACATCTCAGAATACAACAAACATCAATACAATCATAAACATGCACACGACGGTATAAAGAATAATATAATAATAATTTAAATAATAGAAATTACAATAGTATCGATATCTTCTCTTAACTAATTGCTACTATTTCACATCCTTTTAAATACCGTGTAACTCAATTTAATACCTTAATTCCAAACGCAATTTCTCTCCTATAATCTCGAAACAATGTTTTACTCGGCGTCTCAAATCAACTCTTTTCTTTGACTTTCAAATCTCGACTGACTTGATAGCCATAGCTACACATTAGCTTATAGTGCAGTTCATTTGTAATCAACAATCTGCGGAATATTACTATAAGTACGTATTAATATGCACGTAAAAGTATATTATTACTAAACAGAGATATATGCTTGAAGATAGGTTGCACCAGAGATAGTTGTGGAGATTCTTACTTATTATTTGCAGAGTGCTTACTGCATTTCGTATTCCATATTTTCCCATGGACACCGCTAGAGTTTGGAGAAGGCTTATCATTAACGGTGAGATCAATTCATTGGTCAACGGACTGCTTTTACTTAGTATATTGCAAACTATGAGTAGGAATGCATACCTTGAACCTGCTGCTTGGTAAAGCGCTAAATAAAGACGTACAAAGTTCTCGACTTGTAATTTTTTTATTTGAAGGCACGAAGCCCGTGAATCCGAACCACGTGACTATGACATCAGCACGGGACACAGGCGTGACATATTCATGTCCACATACACGGAGCTGCCGCCTGCAGAGAAACACAGGGTCAGTTGTATCTCTATATGCCAAACAACACTGCAGCCGTTATATTCTTATTGACGTCCATCGGCCGCAAATTTTGATATGTATCAGAGACAGGTCACTGTAATGTATCAGATGTATATCAGTGTAATATATCAGAGATAGGTCACTGTAATGTATCAGAGATCCATGTAATATATCAAAGGCAAGCCGCTGGTATTCATAGTTAAGGTGATTGGTATTCATTTAATTTATATATTTATATACATTTTAATGTATTTTAATTATTACTGAGGTCACTTAATTTATTCTGCCAAGATATGAGCTCATGGCTGATTAGTACAAAGGTATATTTGCTAAGGGATTAACTTATTGACATTTAGGGTGTGAAAGCAGGCTCTGTGTATGAATATGTACCTTGAACCTGCCACTTAGCGTAACACTAGAGAGAGATTAGTACAGGTATAATAGCTTTTAAAGCGCAAAACTGAGTAGCATTAAACTACCAATCAGAATATCTCGCAGCAATACACAATTTGAAAACTATTAAAATAATTATTATATTGCAGCGGATGCTTAATGTTTGAAGTATTTCGTACGCAAAATAGTTATGCTATGAAACTTTTCTATCTGCTAAATTTTCCGAATAATTTAATAAAAAGATACATGTATATTCATTCCTTCCTCTTATCCAGATATTTCTTAAATGATCTAAAAACAAATTTTGCGAATATATTTTCAAAGAGAAATAAATATTTTCCAAGTATCCCCTGATTTCCTGGTCGTTCTTGCTGCAGAATAGAACAAAGACGACCTACGAGGCAGCCAGCGAGCAACCCTACCTGCTGGCAGAGGATCACAGGATCAGGGTGTGCGGTGTTCCAATGATCAGTGGCAGGAATGAGAGGCTGCCTAATCTCGACCAACGGTTAGCTGTAACTGTTTAGTTTTAGCAGACAAACTTTTGATTCAATTTATAAGTTATACTGTGAGCAATATCGATTTAATCTGTTATTATGTATGTGACTTATCACAGCAGATATACATGTACAATTTGTACATGTATTAGCTATATGTGCATGTATGAATGTATATATACAGAATATACATGTAAATATATATACATATATATAAAATATCTATATCTATATATATATATATATATATTATAGGCCCTATATATATACATATATATATATATATATATATATATATAGGGCCTACTATATATATATATATATATATATATATATATATATATATATATATATATATATATATATAATGTAATTGTGTGTTTGTAAACTAACTTATCTATATCAGTTCAGTAAAATATCTGACTGCACATCAGTGGCACCTATAGAATGTGCAGGGTTTAAATCCTGCCTGGGCTTGTCCTTCGCTGATATCGGTTTTGAGATTAAACTGCTGTCGTTAATATCAGCATAGACTTTGTGAAGGGATTAACTTGTTGATCTAAGGAGTGCTCTTATGGAGCGAGAAAGCAGACTTTGAGTATTAATATGTACCTTGAACCTGCCACTTGGCAGTGCACTGAAGAAGTCTAGCTCATCAGCTCTACAGCTTCAAATTCAGAGGATAATACATTTAAATTACAATATGAAAGATTGACATAATGACATATTTTAATATTCTGAAATTTCCATAGATGCTACGGCAGTTTCTTATTGACAATCAATTATTCAACAGTGTTCCGTGAATCAGTTTGCCGATTAGGTGGCTAGGTGATAGCGCAAGTGCCTGAGAAGCAGGAGATCACGTGAAGGGCTAAAATCTCAGCCAGTCTGTCTCCAAGAGTCTCTTGCTATACGAAAACAAACTTTAAACGTAGTTTTATGATAAACATTTATGCAAAATCCCATTTATATTTCTATATATTATTAATAACTAATTTTGACTGATGATTTGATGTGGGACAGAGAGGATTTGAGACAGTCTATTCGTATCCCACCCTGGTTGAACTGGGATTCACGGGAAGAAGATGATGATGATAATAATAAATAACTAATATTTAACTTATTTCGCCATTTTCTTGATTTTCTGCTAATGTTTCAGCAAGACTTCCAAGCCCCCCTCAGGATTCGCGGCCATATTGCCCCGCCACCCTAAGGGCTACGGTCATACGAACTACCTCACGAGCTACATTGATCATTACAGACCGACCACTGAAAAGGTTATTTCGTTTCTTCTTCATTTTGTAATTACTTACCCTTATCTCTCTATTCTGCTATAGTCTATAATAATTCGGCTGGAGCCAGTGGCGACGTCGGTAGGATACTCGACCGAGGATCAGTATATTAGGGGTTCAAATCCTGGGCTCTCCCGTCACTGACATCGCTTTCGAGTGACGAAACTGACGTTAACCTTAGCTTTACCAGCTTTAATGAACGCTATAGCCTTTCTAATGAATTAAATGCTTTAATGAATTTAATGAATGATTTAAATGCTTAATACATGTGTTTACTAGTACACATATTTACTGGCACATGCACTTACTTTAAAAAGCATGCATTGAAATTAAATTAATCAATCGCCTGCATTTAATGGTAGTAGATTTGTTGATTTTACTGCAAAACGCAAAACCTCATTCGGCACAATTTTGATTTTATGCGGTATAGATTTATGGTCGTGAAATTTTATGTGCACTTCATGAACTTTACAGGAATCTTTTAAACTTCTATCAATAAAATCGAGATCTGTAATTTAAAATATAAACATTCTGTTATAGCGCTGTCCAGTTTTTTATTGACTCCGTAAAGTTGAATTTCATTTGTGTCTCCATTTGGCTTCACCATTCGTATTTATTTCTATGTCTTTGCACCGTATCTTTGCTGCAGAAGAGTGCAGAAATATTAGAAGATTGTGACTGGACAAATGCCCATAGGAGGATCATTTCTCAGTTCACGGATTGCTTCAACCATAGACGTCCCGGACGCAACCACTGGCTGGATGAGAGCGGGCTCTATGCCAACCGACAGTGCCGTCGTGCCTGTCCCTTCTACAGTGTCAAGCCGCCTCCTTTCCGTATTAACTACCTGTGAGAACCTTGTTGAATGATGAGTTGCTTTTTCAGGCTATAGATTAGCCGTTTAGATAGAGTAATTCTTTAGATAGATTAGCTGTTTAGATAGATTAGCAGTTTAGATAGATTAGCTGTTTAGATAGATTAGCTGTTTAGATAGATTAGCAGTTTAGATAGATTGGCTGTTTAGATTTAATTAGCTGTTTAGATTTGATTACCTGTTTAGATTTGATTAGCTGTTTAGATTTGACTAGCTGTTTAGATAGATTAGCTGTTTTGATTTGATTAGCTGTTTAGATTTGATTAGCTGTTTAGATAGATTAGCTGTTTAGATTTGATTAGCTGTTTAGATTTGATTAGCTGTTTAGATAGATTAGCTGCTTAGATGAATTAGCTGTTTAGATAGATTAGCTTTTTAGGTTTGATTAGCTGTTTAGGTAGATTAGCTGTTTAGATAGATTAGCTGTTTAGATAGATTAGCTGTAAAGATTTGATTAGACAAGATCACATTTTGATGGGATCATTTAGGCATCTGGTTCAATCTTTTAACTGTTAGATCGGCGCTTAGGCTAGGGTAACATTTCACTGTGATCTCTCTTCGTTGTGTACTGCCAATTGGCAGGTACAAGGTACATATTCCTACTGACATGCTGCTTTTCGCGCTTCATAATAAGCGCTCAATCGATCCACGAATTAATCCCTTAACAAAAGGCTATGCCTTATCCATACCTTAAAGTAGCATGTAGGCAACTACTATGATATGATTAGTTGTAAGGCCGGAGCTGGATTTAGCTAAATGTGATGAGTCGTTCCTTGTATATACAAAATTATATTTAATGTTATTGTTAATATTATCGTAATTACTAATTAACTTAGTTTTAGTAATTCATAACCAATAAATAATATTATTTAGTTGCTATTCAGACTAAATCTTGATTAACTACTGCATGTTCATGTACATAATTGATCCCTATAATAATTAATTATAATTATTATTTTTATCGCTTGCGAATTCGAGATGCCCTACACCGTAAACAGGATTGAATTTTAATAAAAATTACCGTGTTGCGTCCGGTACACCGAGGAATGGACTAACCGTAAACTATGCAACACACTGCAGGTGTTCTAAGAGAAGCGACTAAGAGAGAACCGAGCAAGATATCGGTAAATCACCTCAGAAGCCATACTGTTATCAAAGTATGGGCTACTTTAAGGTGTGCGTAGGCATATCGCTTTTTGAAGAGATTAACTGATAATTTATATAATTTTTTGATAGCATTGTTAACATATCAATCGCGTGCGTTTACAAAGATGCCTCTCTTTATAGCTGCCTTCGTTGTTTTCGCTATTTCCTCCTTACTCTCCATAGTTATTAGTAATCGTTGTCTTCGGTAGCGCACTAATGGCAGTGGACACAGATTTAAGAATAACCTTCCAACACCCTGGAGATTTTTCATTCAAAACTGTCGACAATCAGTTTTCTAAGATGATAACCCACCCATCCATATACTAATCGGACCCGATGTAGCTTAACTTCTTTCATTGAAGCGCAGTTAAATCAAGTGCGCTAAATCCAATGCTCCCATTCGATGTAGTGTTCATTATGGAACCCAGAATATGAGTATAAATATATAGCTTGGCCCTGCCACTTGGCATAACATTAAAGAGAGAGAGAGAGAGAGAGAGAGAGATACAAGTGGCACTTATGGTTAGGCATCAGATCAGTAGGTGCAGACTGCGGAGTTCCTAACCATGACTGGCTCATCACACTTCTGTTTGAAAAATTAATGGATCACTATGAGCTATGAAAAAGTAAATTAATTTTGCATCTTAGTTCATCTTTAGAGTTTCATATCAGAGATGGGACATACAGCACATCATAGATGGGACATAAAGCACATCAGAGATGGGACATAAAGCACATCAGAGATGGGACATAAAGCACATCAGAGATGGGACATAAAGCACTCAAACTCGGAGTTGCAACAGAATTCAAAGAGGACCACGGTTCAATGTTCATATGTATATCAGGATATATGTCAGAAATTATTGCCACCCATAAATTAATAATGACATCACAATCAAGCTTGCATACTTTCGAAGCATGCAACTGACGTTAAACAGGGTTTAACTATTTTTGTGTTAAAGTTAACTAATCAAAATTAATCATGCAGCAATACAGGTGAGACGAAGAGTTTTAAAGTCCACAGCTTTCTTGTTTCCTTTTTGCGACTGAAGACACTTACAATGCCGAAAGAAACCGGTTTTCACTGCATTCTGAAAGTAACTGACCTACTTATTGGAAGCTTACTCCTCGACGGTCAGTGTTTTATTACATATTACCTCGTTACGTGTAAAGTCTTCTAAAAAATCACACAAAATATTGGTTGCTGCCTGCGATTCGCTCGGATGATAGGTAATAGAACATGGACAGTCTAGCATTTTTCTGCTCTATAGTAATCGTCTGGACTACTATTTATCTGCACCTGTTGCTCAACAATGGTGTGCGAATAGCAACACATGAATAAATAACGACACCATGATCATTGCATGCGCAGATATGATATCGAAGGGAATCGTAGAATGTTTGCAGCCATATTTGAAACCGTTGAATTGTCAGTTGGCTTATGTGTAAATGTACATCAGACAACATGCAGCGATTTGTTACGACCAACATGTAAATTATTATAAATCAACAAATTATGTCTGTTCTTTACATATCGGATTCGGCATATATATATATATATATATATATATATATATATATATATATATATTATATATACATGTATATAAATATATATATATATAATACATATATATATGTATATAATATATAATATATTATATATATATATATATGAATGTATAGCCTATATATATATATATATATATATATATATATATATATATATATATAATTTTATATATACATGTACATGTATTTGAATGCGTAAAGCTAAATTAGAAAATGATTTTGGCAGCAATATTCATTATGTTGTTAAACAAAGAAAATCTGTTTCATTCTCTCTCTTTCTTTCTCTCTCTCTCTCTCTCTCTCTCTCCTCTCTCCCTTTCTCTCTGTGATTACAATTTTCAGTATCGCTTCATTGAAATCAACTTTGGTGATATGATATGTAGTATTATATAATTTTAATGAATAATATAGTTTAATAGGGTATTAATTTAGACTCCTCTATAAATGTGTATGTTACGGCAGTCATATTTTATAGCGATAAGGTATACCAGGGATATCGTTAAAAATAAAAAGCCTATGTTAGTTTAAATATATAAATCATACTAATCAAAACTTGAAATATTGGAAACCGTTGTCATTATTATTTCTGAATATTTACCAATTACTATTTCTAAATATTTCAAACGAATTTTAACTAGTCGTCTGGCTCATCATTGTATAGATATCAGTTACGTCCGAAGTGTAATATTCCGTACTTGCTCACTATTAGAATAAAAAAATCTTTGTATTCAACAGACGGTTTACGGTTTCGTGAATGATCCCTTTTTTCATGTTAGATCATGCTTATCGACAAGTAAATATTATTAATAATTTTGAGCCCATTAGAATTATTATAAAATTCCTAATACTGATTATTTAATACTGATTTCCTTCTGCTGCTCGATGTTGTCTTGCAGACCGTTAAAAGCGATGGTTGTTGTTGCTGCCATTATGACTCATTCATTATCCATCTGATGGAGACGTCACGTGATGCGGCTAATTTATATGTACCGGTACAGCTGCACTGAGTAACAAAGATTTACTCTAGTGACGTGTCACGTGGGTAAAGTCGCAGATCAACGTATAAATTTTACATTGGCCATTAGATACCGTCCAGATTTCACAACAACAACAACAACCTTCATAACCCTTAAACAAATCCTAGCTCTGGCCCTAAAATATGCCAAACCCTGCCAAAGCTCTAGGCTCTTACCCTAAGACAAGCTCACTTATGAATTTGTTTCAGCGAGAGAACAATTATAAAATAAAAAATGTAAAGCTACCATAGAAACAGACTTGGATTGAATGGCTTTTAATTTTACATTGAGATTTATTCAAAGCCGTAGACAATGAGACTGTTGAGGATAGAAATTATACCAATCTTATGGCTTGAAGTTCTTGTCTTTATACCACTTCAGTACAGTCGATTTTAAATAATGTTGAGCATCGGCTATTACAATAGTATTTATCGTTATTTCTGCAAATCCATGCAGAACTGGCCGAATTGACCTACAGTGAATTGTATGAATCAAAGTGCATCTGCCTCTTTTACATGTATAACACATTTAAAATTTCTTTTAATATCTAACCGACATCGCCATCGCAAGTGGCGATGTCGGTAAAATGCTCGACCGCGGATGAGTATGTGCGGGATTAAAATCCTTGGCTCGCCCGTCACTGACATCGCTTTCGAGTGAGGAAACTGACATTAGCTTTACGTTTTTAAAATAAATCCTGGATTAAATGAACAACAGCTTTTTACGCTCAAATAAGCGATTTAAATTGTTTAAAATAATCACAAGACAAATAATATTGTCCCAAAACATACCTTTGCACAACATATTCATATAAAATCACTATGAAAAGTATCCGCCTAGAGGCTGTAATCTAAGCAATACCTAAAGGGGGCCTATGCAAAAATATTTATATTGAAAGGAAGTGATTCTCATTAAGTTTTTGAATGATGGTAAAGCTACTTACTGACATTACTGTATCAGTGTATGAGTAGTTTTTACTACTTACTGTAACAGTGTGACGTGTGATGTCGGGCTGGAGTATTGAAGAGCAGCCATAAAGCTTCGGAACTTAACGTTAAGCATACTAGTATTACAGTGATGAGCAATTTCTATATTTCTTTGAAAAGGATTTTTCCATTGAACTGCGAAATGGATGCAAGTACGGACTTCATCATTTAACCTTTGCGTGGACAACAATTACTAGCAAATTAATAGACTATTATAGGACTGGACCCTATGCGGCAAGGTGCATATAGAGTTATAATTATACTAATGATTCGCAGGGCTGAGCTGGTGTCATGTAGACAAGTTGTTCGACAGCGGATCGGATCAGTAGGTACAGGGTTCAAATCTAGTGTTGTCCATGTCACTACATGTTATTCGAGCAAGAAACTTACGTTAAACTCGGCTTTAGCCTTAGCTTTAGTATACTGTACTGTAGGCCTAATTAGTATAAGTGCACAGCTGTTTACCATTGCTCCATGTATTTAGAGCAGGCTTTGTGTTTGCTTTGATATTGATAGCAATGACTAATACAAGCTCAGGCTCATGCGCAGAGTTTTGAAAGGCTTCGTGCACCAAAAGCTTTTGAGTAACACTTCGCCGTTGAGCACTCACGCAGTGATCGAGCGTATACATGTAGAAGAGCTACTAGATGTTGTTGGCTTATTAAATAACGACATCTCTGCGTAGCTGAGTGGCAAGCTGAGCGATTTTAAGTGTACTTAAAATACGTATTAATTTAGGAGTGACTTTAGAGTAATCTACTAGTTTCAGGTTATTTCAGCGTATATTTCTTGGATGAGCCATAATTATTTTGATTTAATATAGAACGGTGTTTGCAGAGAAGCGCTAAGCATCTTAATAAGAAAAGTAAAATATTAATATTAAATGCTTATGCATTCCGTCATTTTAAGGAAACAATTATTGCCTGATGACGAAGTCTTTGATTAGCTATGCAGGCGAATCTAATTCACTCTACTGGTCTTAATATTTTTAGTCTTAATATTTGAAACAAACTATTAGCAAAGAATAGTTTGTCACAATGACGTAGTGGGGAAGGGGCAGGGGGATGTAGCACCAGAAGCCCAAAATATAAGTGCACACACTGTATAAAGTATATGCCTCACCAAAGTAGCCCTCCCCTCCCTCCAAGACTAAATTGCCTCCCCTGCGATAGCATACTGGATACGCCACTGGTTTGTCAGGAATAAATACAGATAATGTAGACAAAGGCGATAGATCATAGAATATTCCGTACTACATGTAGTAATGCTTCAAAATGGTTGAGCCAAATGGCTTGATCCGTAAGGTTTTCAACAGCGGAACAGTAGGCAGGGGCGTCCACACAATGTTAACAACGACGCATGTTGCGTCGTTGACAAAATTGAGCAGAAGTGGAAAAAGGTATGAAGTTTTAAAAAGAGGGGGGAGTGGAGAAAATTTCGCATAGTGAATTAGGCTAGGGGAGATTATACTTACATGCGTCGTTGTTTTAGGGGTATGGACGCTCCTGCTAGTTGGCTGGAGCCAGTGGCAATGTCGGTAAGATATTCGACTGCGGATCAGTAGGCCTATGTGCGGGGTTCAAATCCTGGGCTATCCCGTCACTGACATCGCTTTCGAGTGAGGAAACTGACGTTAACATTAGCTTTACCAACTTTAGGTGCGGGATTCTAGTACGAGGCCTGGAGTCCCAACCCTGCCTCATTAATATGGACTGCAGCGCACTGAAACGTACTGATTACTAACTGAATTATTTGTCAATCTTTGGTTATTTATTTGATGTTGCAAACGACGTGACTTTCTGCATTCAACCTAAAAGGCTAAAACTGTATACGATATACTCTAAAGAGTGCAAAGAAATTGACTGGAGTCATCAGATTCAGTAACTGAAATTTGATATAGAACAGGTTTCTGGTTGCACCCAACGAAACCACAATGAATAATGATTTAATAATGAGAATCATTACGATGTTGCGTCTATCCCTGATGGAACATCGTCTGTGAATGCGATTCTCTGAAGAAATTAAGACAAGAAAACACTCCAAAAATATATTTTCAGAATTTCTGTCAATTGCGTTTCAATTGCCTTTTTGTTACTTTTATTCGATGAATTTAACGATAATCATCGATGCGAAGATTAAAACATTTAATGAAAAATCTAATTATAAAAGACATAAAGATTTTTTGTAATTCGAAGCATTTCAGTTTACAACTCAGTTTATTGTTGAATTTTCATGTCTACTGACAATCTCATGGAAAGATTTCCTGCGAAAGTGTAAACATGTGAACTTTGTCGTATGTAATTTAAAGATTTAGGAGGGTACTCGGTGAGAAAGTGTCAACCGACGTGAAAGTTTAATTTTCCTCCATATTAAACATATTAAAGTCTACTGCATGTTTGTGGTAAAGAAAAGGTAACGCGTTTGTAAAACCTTTTTTTAGTATATGAATTATAAATTCGTGTAGGAACATATCTGAACGTTAGTTTAGTTCATGGATATTTTTATTACAGTATAATTATGCTTTGTATATAGGTAAGAGTTAAATTTATGTCATGGAGTTTTCGTCTGATACTAGACAAATGGCGTATTTAAAATACACATGGTAGTTTTGTTAAACTATTATGGTAGTTTAAACTTTGCTTAATTGAAACAGCTAAGTAATTTGAAGTGTGCATTCCGACTTGAAATTATCGACATTTACAGTTTAATGATTGAAAAAATTATTTTCAGGATATTCGGATATTTTTCATGTCTCAATTTTAGCAAATTATCTGCGTATTTATTGTATTGCATGCATGGATTGAGCCTGTAGCACGATAGATTAAGTGTCCGATTGTAGATTAGTAGATGTATGGTTCAAATCAAGTGCTCTTCCCTTCACTGACCATTTGGAGAGCGAAATGGAGCTAAATTTTGTTTTCGCTTTAGCTGTGGCTTTGCTGGTATGATGGCTTTACGTCCCTGACATCATCCTAGTATGAGGAAACGGACGTTTCCTTATTATTTATTATTTTATTATTTATTTATGAAGTTGTTAATACATGTGATTTTCCTATAGATATAGTAGGGATTGTCGCCCCCTGTACTCTCTCTATTTCTACAGTCACAACTTGAGCTCTCAGTAAACTCTGGTTAGTAAAGGCATAGGATGAATTCACTGACATACACATGCTAGGTTCTATCCTGCAACGGGACTAGGTGTGGATAAACAATTGAATAACATCTCGGTCAAAAACAGAATAAGGGATACTATTTCATTAATGTGTTTCGGAGTTTCAGTTATATCTGTAATATTGGTTGAGCAAAACGGACTACAAAGTTCACAAGACGCTGAGGTGTGTGATTTATACTATTTACGATATTTATCAATATCTTGTTTATCGTACCGGCGCTTTTATTATTGCCAATAGTGGAATAATATGCTTTCCCGCGCTTTCTTTGCATCATTTGCTTGGCACTGAGCCAGATGGTATTTTTTCAGTCTGGAAGCATCTGATGCTTGCTAAAGACTCGCGTCAATCAAAGGGCCTACATTTTATTATTTTTCTTTTGTGTTACCTCTGTGTGTATATTGGAAAATAGTAAGAAACTAAAGGCATTTTATTCTCTCACCCTAAGTAATCAAATAACTATAGGCATTTTAGTCTCTCGCTCAAAATCTATGTTCTGTCAACCGCTCATATCGATTAACAAATCTAAATTGAGGTTTTACTTCAGGTGCATCAGGACGTGACTGGTAGGAATGGGGGGGGGGCTTATCCCCCTAAATTCTTTACTCAGGCCCCCAAATTTCAACCCCTTCATAAAATATAAAAGGACTAACTAGAATCTAGCCCCTAGAACTAGCCCCTCTATTTCTTTAACCTGTCTTTCTTGAACCCTACGCCTCCCTATCAACAGTCGGAAACCTGTGAGATTATTCAGTGGATTATTTTTAGTTGCATATGCTTGTTAGGCTGTTCGGATAAAGTCAATGGTTGATCTTGATAGATCAGTTTTAATTTTTTTGAAATATATAAAAATATAATAATGTCAAACCTCACTCTGGAGAAGGAATCATTTCCCGGAAAAGAACATTCTTTTGATGCATCACACGTTGATTTATATTTCATGCTCTTGATTCATTTTGGGTCATACTATAACCGATGACGGGAAATGTGAGACGGAAATATGCAGTAGGATTGCACAAGCAAAAGCGGCCTTTGGTAGTAGAAAAGAACTATTAACAAAAAGTCTAAAGAAAGACACAAAGATAAAGATAGTGAAAACTTTGGTTTTGACCACGCTATTGTATGGATGTGAAACTTGGACCTTAAGGAAGGAAGATATTAGGAAACTGGAGGCATTGGAAATGTAGATTTGGAGAAGAATGGAGAGGATTAGCTGGACCCAAAAGGTTACAAATGAGGAAGTCCTGGAGAGAGTTGGCACAGATAGACAGTTGATAAATGTATTAAGAAATAGGAAGAAGAGATGGATAGGACACATTCTAAGGGGGGAAGGTCTATTAAAAGAGGTCATAGAAGGTAGAATGGAAGGAAAAAGAGGCAGGGGCAGGCCGAGATTAGGTATGTTAGATGATTTAAAGACTCACTCATATGTGGAAATGAAGAGGAAGGCGGAAGACAGAGAAGAGTGGAGGCGTTATATACCCTGGACCTTCCAGTAAGCAGTGCACTAAGGGAGAGCTCTTGATTCTGATTGTGTCTTGACAAAGATTAAATTTTTTGATCATCCATTTACTGTGGTTCAACCATTGCTACAGAAAATTGCAAGGACTATCGTAATTCGAATGTATACTATTAAGTCGCAAAGCTGAATTAGCATGTACCTCATCGTCGTGAACTGCTAGTATGGATCTCTCTCTCTCTCTCTCTCTCTTAGTGCACTGCCTACTGGCAGGTTCATGATACATAACGCCTCCACTCTTCTCTGTCTTCCGCCTTCCTCTTTATTTCCACATATGAGTGGGTCTTTAAATCATCTAACATACCTAATCTCGGCCTGCCCCTGCCTCTTTTTCCTAGTATGAATATAATAGACATTTTCCTAACAATTTACTGTTATTTTCTGCGACTGTATTGCTTAATATGTTAAGGATTATACTTATGTATATAACTATAAACTTCATTAATTAACATGTATATAACATTGTAGTGATATGTGATTCTGAAATAAATTGGAAATAAAATAAACCCTCTCTCTCTCTCTCTTTCTCTCTCTCTCTCTCTCTCTCTTTCATTAACTTAACCTTTGTGACGTCTTGATTCTCTGAAATTGCTATTTAAGCTCCACACCTGCTTTTGGTACCATTTGTTCCGTTTTCAATCCACCTCTTCCCAGGTACGTGACGACTAATGCGAATTAATGTAAATAGATTACAATGATGAGCAGATAATCAACGTCAAACTAGTGGACTACTAAATCAGTAACTGCTGTCCATCATCAACATAGATGGACATAGATGGACACAGATGAACATAGATGGACATAGATGAACATAGATGGACATAGATGGACACAGATGAACATAGATGGACATAGATGAACATAGATGGACATAGATGGACACAGATGAACATAGATGGACATAGATGAACATAGATGGACATAGATGGACACAGATGAACATAGATGGACATAGATGAACATAGATGGACATAGATGGACACAGATGAACATAGATGGACATAGATGAACATAGATGGACATAGATGGACACAGATGAACATAGATGGACATAGATGAACATAGATGGACATAGATGGACACAGATGAACATAGATGGACATAGATGGACATAGATGAACAATAGATGGACATAGATGAACAATAGATGGACATAGATGAACATAGATGAACAATAGATGGACATACATGGACATAGATGGAGATACGGATGCAGGACTGCAGATCCAATCCTGTGTCAGACTGTTCTTGTCTCCACTCAACTGGTGGTTGCACGTCATGGACTGTCATGAGCAATCGATTGTGCCGGAAATTAATTTGCACCGTCTGAAGGTCGATTGCTTCTCAACGTCCTTCGCGTTTATACGGATATACCCCGCATAATGCGTCGACGTGTAATTAATTTCTGTATATTTATCACTCTGTATTCTCCGTCCATCTCTCTGGCTCAGTTGTTTATCCAATTTTCTCGATGATAATTATTAAAAGGCTAATTGATTACAAATAAGAAGATACTTAGTATTCTAGGTATTAGCTTTAGGATCCTATATTCTCTTTCAAAAGTGTCACTCTTTGCAACGGATGCAGTTGTTTAGTATGTTTGATAAACCCATAATCTGTTCATTACAAGACAACCCTTAATCGATCAACTAAAATATAACCCGTAATCGATCAATTACAGGACAACCCTTAATTGGTCAATTACAAGGCAACCTCTAATAGATCAACTACAAGACAACCCATAACCAGTTAATTACAAAAAAAACCATATTCGACTAATTGTAAGACAACCCATAATCGGCAATTACAAGAAACCTCGTAATCGGTCAATTACAAGGCAACCCATAATCCATCAATTATATTTCGAGAGATGAAACTGACGTTAAACTCTGCCCTGTCCATGGCGCCGGGATTGCTGAGGACTACAATGGTGTATTATAAACCCGCTCCTGGTCATTTCTGGAATGTATCTCTTCCTCCTGTAGGAAGCTACTTAGAGGATCGCCGAGGTTCGTTGGTGGAAGAGTAATTACATCTCCAGATTCGAACTAATTTCCCTGCTAACTTAACTTTTCATATTCCACTGAAAGACTTGTCAGTAAATTTTCGTGAGAGAGGAATATGTTATAACGATATTCCAGTATGTTGTTAATGTATGGACTGAGATACTAGCTTGGTCGGTTAAGTGTCAAGCTAATTATAATAATTACAATAAGCATTTGCCTTTTGGGAAAGGCTTTCTATGACTTTTGCAAAGATATAAAGCGGTCTGCTTCAGCAGTTCTTTTAATCAGCTAGATGACCTCAAGTAGCCGGGCGGCGACTCAGCATGTATTGCTCGAATCGTTTTTATCAAACCTCGGGTTCTTTACACCTGGGGTAAAAAATTAAAAATGTAAAAAATAACAACATTAATAATAATAATAAAGGTTTAACTTCGTTTCCTCATCTAAGGCCGATGTCAGGGACTTAAGTATCTTACATGATTTAGACATAGGAATTTGAGGATAGATTTAGCCTATTAGGCCTTTTGTGTAAAGTACCTTTTTAACGGATCGTCTATAAGAGTACTCTGACAGAAATATTTAATATTACTAATTAATATTTTATAATATTTGATAATACGCTGTTAAAATAAGCAGTAATATTAGTTACTCTCAGAGTAGGCCAACTGTCTCTGACAGTACTCTAATAATTCCAAAGCAAACGTTATATTTGCTCGATCGGTTTGTATTTCTGTAGTAGCCACTTCAAAATCGTAATATTGTATGTTAAAATTACAGTTTTAAAACAACTACGATTACTTTGAAGTAAAAATACTTCAACTCGAGGACATTTTTCTCTCATTAGGAGTTAAGAATATTGACTTTGCTTATTACTAAACTTGTATTTAGTCTGTTTAGTCTCTTCTTTTTATATACTTCGTTCATGATAAGAAATAAATAGAAAACTTTATTCAATTTTCATTATTTAATCGCTTTCGCAAATCTTCACAAATATCGCAAAACGTCGATTTTGGAAGGAACCGTTAATGTAAATTAGGAGGTATGTATCTCATGTTACGTGAACTATCCAATAATAAATCAACCGCAAAAGGCATTTGTCGCAAGAGCCTACTAAGCAAAACTGAGGAATGTAACTGAAAACCATCCCAGATCGGATCTCCATTATTCCCAAGCTATATGCTCCATTAACTTATTGATAGCCTTTCGTAAAGGGTTTAACTTGGCGATCGAGTGCACGTTATGGAGCGTGAGAGAATACTGATAATATAATGTGTACCTTGGACTTTCCACCTGGCAAAACACGAGAGAGAAAGAGAGAGAGAGAGAGAGAGAGAAAGAGAGAGAGAGAGAGGGAGGTGCTAAAATGCATTGTGAATGCTAACAGCAATAAATATTAATATATTTAATATTAATGCATTATTTAATTAGTACTGATATTTATATTAAACTTAAAATTTAAATTCAACCTGTACGCTTTCACTTTTTATTCCTAATACTGCTCTACTCTTATTTTATTATTGGCGTGCTTTTTATTATGTAAATTTAAGCTTCTATTGATGGGCGCATTTGATCATATTTAAAGTTAATCCTATCAATTCTGGTTAATTGATAGTAAAATTCCCTTTCCCAATAATGTTAGTGTAATGTGGTTTCTGCATCTGGTAAATCGAAGAAATTAATTTTAAATGTTTATAAATAAACATCAAATCTTTGACATAACTGAATATATTTGTTCGAGTATTGCGTATCTTTGTGGAGACCACACTGTAGGGACTATGCTAGCATTTTAAAGGCACACTGTAGGGACTATGCTAGTATTTTAAAGGCACACTGTAGGGACTATGCTAGCATTTTAAAGGCACACTGTAGGGACTATGCTAGTATTTTAAAGGCACACTGTAGGGACTATGCTAGCATTTTAAAGGCACACTGTAGGGACTATGCTAGCATTTTAAAGGCACACTGTAGGACTATGCTAGTATTTTAAAGGCACACTGTAGGACTATGCTAGTATTTTAAAGGGGGTTCCAAGAAGAAAAATAAATCCAATTGATGATTCTATGACGTTAAGCTATGAAGAACGATCGAATATAGTTTAATTAAACTCATCGAAAACCTGTTGTATCAGAGAGGAATCTTGTGAAAGTCTATGAAATTATACCTAAGGAACGGCGTTTGGAACATTTCTGGTATAATCTGGTAAAAAGCTAACTCTATGACTAACCGACCAAATAACAATTAATGAAACAACTGAAAAGAATAAACTAAAAAAAGACATGGATATAAACTGTTTATTGAAGAAAGCGGTTTAGACTGGAGGTCCGATGATGATTTTTTGTTTTTTATATTAATGCGTTGGCTGACGCAATAAATCCATTCAATAATGTTGTCGCTGTTAATATGACTTCCACGCACATGATGTTGTTCCCAATCCACACTTCTGGATAGCAGCATTAGCGATGCTTCCAGGATTCTCGTCATACTTATGAAGCTGGAGAGACATTTCAATGCCAGACATGCAGTGATATGGTGAGCATGCATCGTATTCATATATCTTCTGTTTTTGCATATGTTTCATATCTCTCTCTCTCTTAGTGCACTGCCTACTGGCAGGTCCATGGTATATAACGTCTCTACTCTTCTCTGTCTTCCGCTTTCCTTTTCATTTCCACATATGAGTGGGTCTTTAAATCATCTAACATGCCTAATCTCGGTCTGTATTTGCCTCTTTTTTTCCTCCATTCTACCTTCTATGAACCCTTCTTATAGACATTCCCCCCTTAGAATGTGTCCTACCCTACTCTTATTCCTATTTCTTAATACATTTATCAACTGTCTGTACCAACTCTCTTCAGAACTTTCTCATTTGTAACCTTTTGAGTCCTCTCCATTCTTCTCCAAAACCACATTTCCAATGCATCTAGTTTCCTAATATCATTCTTTCTTAAGGTCCATGTTTCACATCCAGACAATAACGTGATCCAAACCAAGCAAACAGGAGATATATGTATAATATGTTTAATATATCTCTTGTATATAGCGTATTCATATATCTACTGCTTCTTTTTAGGTTTTTGAGGGCATCTTCAGGTGTGTTGATCATATCTATGGTTGTATAGCAGGCTAAGACTTTCATGACACGTTGAGATGTTGGTTCTTTGAGTAAGGATCTAATGTTAGATCCTTAGTTATATTGCGTCCATTTAGAAATACTGATAGTCTCTATGTCTTATGCACTGCTACACGAGGTTCCAAAAATAGCGTACGATTAGCGAAACTCAAGGAACTTTATTCACGAAAATCCATTATCAGATCTATTTAGTTTTCCTTTGTTACTTAAACAAATAAAAGAGTATAAAATGCAGAATATCGCTACAATCACGAAGGTCACATTCGTTTACAAAGTCACCTTCGACCGGCGACACTGAATGAAATCGAATGTCAAAATGACATTTGACGGTTTTTCTCGCCAGGAAGGCATAGCTTGTGTCGTGAGTGTAATTTCCTCTCTTTTCTTCGGATTTATGAATTTTAATTCAATACAATTCGTTGACTGTATATGCTTTATTTCGTGTTTCGGCTAGCTACAATAATTGTAGGTTGCTCGACATATAATTTCTACCTGGACTGCAAGTGAATAGTTGTAAGAATGAGGACTGCGTTATTTATTTATTTATTGCATTTATCATAAGCATATCACAATTGGCATACACAATAAGCAGTTTGGCTTTTTTTCACTTTTGGCTGCGATGAACTGATGTATGAAGTTAATGTACAACAATCCTTCTGAAGAAATGTTAAATGAGATATATCAGTGACGAGTTGAGTTTCGAACCACTCACCTACTGATCGAGGTGCTTAACCATTAAACCACCGGCTTAGAAATGCAGTTAAAGGAACTTCAATGAATTATAGTAGTAATGTAACTTGGATCAGTGCATTGATAGCAAAAGTAAACTTACTAATAAGAAAAAGAAGTTAAAGAAGTAAGCTCACTACTAAGCTAGTTATTCGTCATTGTTGTGGCCATTGCTTTAACCGGTTCTATCCGGTCAGACAGCATTGCCTCACTTTTGTCAAACCTAGGATCAGAATTTAGTGGTAGATTCGTAATTTAGAGCTCTAAAGGCATTGTAAGGAACTTATTATTCCATAAGCGGATCTGCCAAACATAAGGTTCAAGTTACAGATTTCTGTAAACATTTCTACTCGTATTCTGCTTCTACCCTCCAAAAAGAGCAGTCCATCCATGAACAAGTTAATCCTTCACGAATGTTAAACTTTGTAAATGCCTTAATATGGCGTTTAGCTTGGAAAACACTCTATGGCTTAATAAGAATAATATGACGTCGGAAGTGATTCCCTTTACATTCCCCATCAGTTCTTGCTTAGTCTCTTTCTATGGCACATGCACCGTTCGGTATAGATCTGCTATCTATTCTTTGGTGGCCCGCACGTAAAACGCAAAACATAAATATATAGGCGATATTGCCTAAGAAATCTTTATAAGTGTATAAAAAAAACCATTACTATACTGCACGTATATCTCTTTTTTGCTGTTTATCTGCTAAATTGCAGTGCAAATCAATTTATTTAAATAAAAAATAACTAAACATGTCCATTGGTATCTCTCGGTTGTAATATATAAATGTTTGCTGAGAATGCATAGCCATGTGTTCATTTAGCTATGTGCTCATATAATGTAGTTATATACATGTGGCTATATGCTACATTGTTCATATAGCTATATGCTCATATAGCTATGTGCTCATGTAGCTATGCGCTCATATAGCTATGTGCTCATGTAGCTATGTGCTCATATAGGTATGTGCTCATATGGCTATGCGCTCATATAGCTATTTGCTCATATAGCTATGTGCTCATATAGATATGTGCTCATATGGCTATGAGCTCATATAGTTATGCGCTCGTATAGCTATGTGCTCATATAGCTATGTGCTCATATAGCTATGTGCTCATATAGCTATATGCTCATACAGCTATGAGCTCATATAGCTATGTGCTCATATAGCTATGAGCTCATATAGCTATGTGCTCATATAGCTATGAGCTCATATGGCTATGTGCTCATATAGCTATGTGCTCAGTTGTGTGGTGCTCTTGCACGATGCATACCTCACGAGTTACTTGTGGCATATGACAATGGCGAGCCGGTCATTAAATGCATTCATCTGTCGCTCAGCCTGTAGTGACAACTTCATTGTAGACATTCCGCCGCTTGAAGCGCGCGGGGCAGTCATCAGCAGGGTTAGTATATAGTGTATGCCATATCTTCGGCAGCGGCTTAAGAAAGAGAACAGGATTTAGATAGTAGAACCTCGATGTGTGTCTATAAAATGTCCATTCTTAGTCCACACAAAAGAGCAATAGAAAAAGTAGGCCCTATATTATGCAAATAGTAGGACAGCAGAGAGTAAACTTTTAAGCAATGTGGCACTTCATCGTATGAAGCTCAAACTGGCACTGATTTGAATCTCATTTTCTAGCCAGTCAGCTATGCTGTAAACATTGGTTCTATTCAATACCACTGATATCATCGTTAGACAAGGAATCGAACGTTGGGCCTTTTGATAATATTTCTTTAAGTTTTGAAGAAGTATTCGAATAGCGTAGAAGTGTACGCTACATGTTTACATGCCAGCCACCACACGTACCTGCGGTATATAATAAAATGCAGGCAGTATATAGTAATGCATGCTGTTCAAATATAATAACAATACATGTGGTATACAATATGTAAAGGCATAATATTATGTATTCATTATATATACAGTGCAAGTGAGCCAATTAAAACGCTTTAAAAGATATTGTATGCTCCGTTCATTTTTGATAGAAATTATTTGTAACCCAAATTTGTTAAACACCCAAAACGTAACCGTATCTCAAGCTAGTTTTGTCGAGAAGTGTTATCAAACTCGTCGCAGAAGATAATTGAGATATTCAATATTCATGAATTTTGCTCAGACCTCTGTCATTTGACAGAAGCGGTTTTTGTTATTTGTGGGGTCGAAATGAGCGATCTCTTTTTTAACTAAGTTGATAAATTCAACTTAAATTCGTTTGATTCAGGTATAAATTTTCGGCACACAGGTATTGCGCTGTAACTTAGGTACAGGGTTAGATATCATCAACGTGAAACATGTTATTTTAGTTTAGTATTAGCTATGAAAAGTTGACAAAGTATTTGTTTGAATTAAAATTCAATTCAAATAAAATTCAATTCAACGTGAAACATGTTATTTTAGTTTAGTATTAGCTATGAAAAGTTGACAAAATATTTGTTTGAATTAAAATGTTTTTAATAAGGATGAAAATGTTAAAATCGTTCATGGTGCAAGCGATTAATTCATTTGCTCGTGTGCAGGTTATAGGTGTACAATTCATAAAATAGCAAATCATTGTGTCTATAGAAAACGTATCAGCAGACTTTTAGATTCTATACATTATTGTCAATCCTGTGTAAAAGTCATTAAGTCATAGTCCACGAGACTACTCTACAGCTGACAGTCGTTTGATGACAAACAATGGATTGAACGCAATGATAAATTCACGAAAAAATAACCGAAATGTTCCTTTAATTGACATTTATATCGTCAATTACCCCATAGAAGCTGATGATTGTAAAGCATTTTACCATTTCCTATCTACTATTTAGAAATAAACACATTGCAAACGATTAATTTGTGCATTTAAAATCAATTTGAAAGATCGACAATGCAAAAGGATTATTTGTTTACCCACAAACTTCGTCCGATCTTGACCTAGTAGTGCCTGTTTACTATTTCCTATTAGTTATATCGTTCAACCTTGACACTGAATCGTCACACTTTCACGGGGAATTAATTGTTTTTGAAAATGTGTTTAAAAACCTAGTCTCTACATGTTAAAAGCTAATTGAGCTCCAATTCAAATCATTATGGAAAACTACTAAATAAAAATATTTGCTACGGGAGCATAGCTTTTAGAGGACAGTAGATTGTGTTTATGTGCTAATGTCACGTCTCTTTGTAGAATATACAGTTATATTATATACTTCGCAAGCTTGAAAGATGCAAGTTACTGTCTAGAATGTTCCTGTAAGCATATTTAATATTTAACTAAGTAAACACAATTAAGTTTGGTTTAGTTCAAATTTAGTTTTTGTTACATTTTTGTTTATTTTTGTTAAAAGGTTTACTCTAGTTTTATCCAGGTTGCTTAAGAATAGACCAACGGGACTGCACGGGTCGAAAAAGGTGTACAATACTAAGATCCAAACCAACGTCAGAAGAGCTGTCGGTTGGTGAGGCGTAGGTTCCAGAAATCGCTGCTATATGTTCCAAAAGGCTCTGTAAAATATCTAAAGTTTTTATGCACACCAAAAAAGGTTTATAGAATTGTTGTGTAAAACATTGTACATAATAATTATACGTAAGATACTGTTGCGATATGATGATTTTATCTCTCTAAATTAATCAATGTACATGTAGCTTTTGGGGTCAAAGGACAGACCTGTAATGCCGATCTTGTGTGATCAGTTTACTGGATTAACTTTCCTGACACCGCTTAAACCCGCGCCAATGGTGTCTAAGTTCTTCAAATACTTGAACTGGATTGATTTTGGCACTTAATCAATAGACTGTATGCGCACTTAATAAATAGACTGTATGCGCACTTAATCAATAGAATGCATGCGCACTTAATGAATAGACTAATATGAATTTATATTCATTACTTTGTCATCACGATAAAGTCTGTTTCCACATTAGGTGTTTTCCCTGGAAGAAGAAAAGTGCGTTAAACTCCGCCGCCATTCTCTCCAAAAGCACTTCATAGATACAATAGCGTTATATTCCTATTTCTATTGACTTGGACTTATTGTTGACTTATAAACATTGCTTAATGTACATATTAGATAACATTTCTGATGTTAATGTTCTAACACACGCTATGATGTAATACTTCAGAGCTGCAGGAGTTGCGATAGCAAATCTTCGGCTCGATTAAACTCTAGGCTGCTGTAAATTATAATTGACATTACACGACGAGAAATGATAGTTCCTCTGAAGCTACTCCGGAAAATGCCTACCTCCTGCTGCTTAACTAGAGATGTATCTAATCCTTCTCTACATAATAATCACCATAGAATCTGTTACCTTTATAATTCAGTGTCAATATTGCTTTGATAATCTAAATCCTTATAGTTTATTGCCTTCAAATGTAAATTGGCATTTTAATTAAATGTTAAAATAAGTTAACCTGTATGAAGCAAAATCGTGACTTAGAATTAGGGTACAATTTGGAAGAGCATGAGACTAAAGCTAAAAAGGGCTACAGCCGTGTTTAACCTAAATTTCCTGTCTCAAATGAAAGATCGTCATTGACGGTTGAGTATTGGATTTGTACCATGCACCTACTGATTCTGATAACTTCCTGACATGTTATCGACTCGCCCATCTGTCACCCGCTTTGATAATGCTTTAAAATTGGTAGTTCCAATGATGAACTCTTGCCATACTTTAATTATAGATTAGTTAATTATCTTTCCAACTGTAAACTGTCTATCTCCTATTAAATTAATGTTGAATTAGGCAAATAGTTGATACTTCGATAAAGATAGAAGCTCCACAGTCAAATGTACATATATCTACTCAAGGTATGAAACATGCTCAATAAAAACACGCCGTTTTCAGAGTTTCATCGCGAAATTCGAACATCTTTCAGGCGGTAATGTGGCCTTCTTCAAATATGATTTCTGAGATACTTTCTTGGTGCCTTCCTCAGTTCTTGCTCAGTCACCGTTTACAAAACGTACAGCTTAGGTTGGCTTCTTCATTATATCCCCTGACGCAGCATCTACTTTTACCCACTTCTTGTAATTTGACATTTTAATACGACTTGTACGTAATTTGAAACTTTGTGTGTAGCGTAATCTTAGTAAAGAAGTAATGCTAATTTTTAATCAATTGATAACGATTATTTATATAACTTGGCTCTCATCTGTATTACTTTAAAGTTTTGATTAATGCAAAAGTCTAGAAAAACTTTCTATACTTCGAGCTCATAAATAACAGTGCTATTTACTGTTCTTCATTGGTTACAAATTAATTTTTTTAAGTCAGGCGATTAATTAAAATTTATTATCTAGTCCTTCGTATTTTTATTTTCCCAGAACGATTAATCATTTAGTACTTATAAAAGTTAATTATAGTAATCCTATCAGTGGCTGAACGGCTTTCATGGATTTCCTAGAAACATACACTAATGGCTTAGCATAAAATGTTTAACATCAACAATCAGAAGCAAACAGCCTGTGCAAACTGTACTCTGCAGACAATGAAAGTTGTGATGATGACAATGAATGATAATGACCTTCAGCTGCACAACAAATGACCTTCAACAGCTAACAATGCATATTATAATATTTCGTCTATTGTTATTTTATTTTAATCGTGATAGTTGGCAAACAAGACCTTTTTTAATTTAACATGCAAATCAACGCTTTATAGTTGTGCTATTCAAGACGCTTAAGTAGGTCTGTCATGCAGAGACTTTAAGCCGAGCAATTGATCGTAACCTTCGATGTATTATTCAGTAGAATCCTTAACGGTCGCTTAGTAAGATATCCGCATTTTACTTGACTTGGATAACGGTGCATATATACTTGCGATATTAATAATTATTATTTAAATTTTGATCGGTGTAATAGGTCTAATTATTCGAAGAATGACAGATCCATAAATCTGGCAGAATCTTGGCTTGCGATATGAGTAGCAGGATTAATAACATTTTATGTCATACAGTTGATATTTGAGTTCGGATAATTTAATGTAGCCTATTTGAATATATTGGTGACCAACGTAGATGTTGAGACGAAGGGAAGTTTTAATATTTATTATTATTTATTATATATCGTTCTTTCTAGAATATTTAATTTTGACCGCTACATGTATATATTATACTTTGTTAACAAACACAGTTTTCTCTCTCTCTCTTTCTCTCTCTCTCTCTCTCTCTTTCTCTCTCTCTCTCTTTCTCTCTTTCTCTTTCTCTCTTTCTTTCTCTCTCTCTTTCTCTCTCCCTCTCTCCCATCTTGTAGTAATCATATTCAATTACATAATTGCGTATAGATGCAATTCTATTGGACGGCGGAGTTGGTCTACTGCTAGCCTAATATACAGTAATCGCAAGTTTGAACTCCGGCCGAATTGTTGCCAGCAGTATCTTTGTCGTATGGAAACATACATTATACTCAATTTTAGGACATTTTATTTAATGCAGGTGCAGTATATACAAAAGTATGCAATTTGGTGTTAGATATTTGGTGTCCGGGATACCGAAGAATAGAACTATTATACGTGTCGTAAGAGGCGACTGAGCAAGAACCGAGGAAGGCAGCCGGTAACCGCCTCAGAAGCCAAATTATTACCTGGCTATAAGCTACATTAACATGTGGATAAAGCATAGCCTTTTGTAAGGGAATTATATGTTAATCGGTGGAGTGCTTTTGAAGGAGCTTGAAAGCAGAATGTGGAAATATTCACTCTGAACCAGCCACTTGACAGAACATTTGAGAGAGGGAGAACGAGAGAAATAGAGAGAGAGAGAGAGAGACAGAGAGAGAGATAGACAAAATATACGAGACCAAATAGTCTTGTAAATATACGAGATCAGACACTGCTATCAGTTAATCGAGGAATTGATCCTTCAACCTCATCAACTGACATTTATATTATCAGGGTTAAATTATGTTTAAAATATTCAATTTACTTCAAATATAATTTATGAAATATTAAAAAAAATTATTTTTAATAATTTAGAGGTACTTTTTAAGAATTTATTTTGAGTTTTCTCTTGCCACAGTCTACTAGACCGCGGATCAGTATGTGCGGGGTTCAAAGCCTGAGCTCGTCCGTCACTGACATCGCTTTCGAGTGAGGAAACTGACGTTAGCGTTAGCTTTACCAGCTTTTACTTGTCAGTGTCTGGCCATTTGACTAATTTTTAATTTGAATAATATTCAACTGTATGGCCACCAACGGTTTTACTGTACTTGGTAGTGTAGGCTAATAGAAATTTGTTGTATATAAGACTTTATAAGTAGACTCTGCTATAGCTGCTAATTATGGCATTACCGCACAGAGCTTTGACTCTTTTAGGGTAGCCTCTTTCGTATTGTTGTCTGTTTATCTGTGTACATGCACGTTCTTATTGTTTGTATAATCTGTGCTGGGATGAACAAAATAAACGATATAAAACGGTCAAAAAATTAACTCGCCTAGGATTGTGACTGTCTGCCTTCTACGACAGACTCTCTTTTTTTCTTCTTCTTATTCTTTTTCTTCTTTTCTTCTTCTTCTTTGTCTGTTTTTTTTTGTACTGACATCGCTTTCGAGTGCGTAAACTGACGTTAACATTGGTTTTATCAGCTCTTCTTCTAGTTTTCGAACCAACCGAACACTGGATAATATATTATCAGGGAAGATTACATGTATATTATACTTGAAATAAGTTATCAGGTTCACTAGTTATCGTATCGTGACAACGAAGAAACCGTCGTTCATGACGACACCAAGCTCTAACTGAAAAGCAAATGTTCTACATAGAACTTATGTATACAGTTGAGCATATACGGAAACAAGCGGCTGAATCAATCTGTGAGAATTCTGTTTTTTGAATGTTTCAATAACGTAGGGGTAACGTCATGAGCTTTTGAATGACAGACCCTGAGGTGATTTGAACACTCGTGGGTGTTCTAAACCCATCCGCGCTGATCTGAGAGTAAAATCTCGGCCATTCACTGGACTGGTTATACGGAGAATGGTCTAAATTGCCTAACGTCTTAAACATGTGGTGTTAGAAGTGATAGATATCAATATCACTATATCATTAGATCATTTCACTATAATTTAGCGAGTTTACTTTCAATCTAACGCTGGTTCAGCAAGGCTTCAATCAAAAGTTAGCTAATTGGATAAGGCTTTGATCTGGAGATTAAGAGAGTGTGGACAATTTTTTTCTTCGAAACTAGTTTGTCTAATGCAATTGATTATTTCATTGGAACGGGCTGACAACGTTGACAAACGTAAATGCATAAGAGAATTGTTGATATGGGAGATGTTTGAGGGGTTGTCCCCCCTTGCCTCATCTTATATTATCACAATCGTTACTATACATATACCAACTCTCTCTCTTTCTTTCTCTTTGTCTCTCTCTCTCTCTCTCTCTCACTCTCTCTCTCTCTCTCACTCTCTCTCTCTCTCTCTATCTATCTCTTCCTCTCTCTATCTATCTCTCTCTCTCTCTATCTATCTATCTCTCGTAATAGAGTGTGTTACGTCTAGAGCTCCAGACGCACTGGTACGGTAATGTAGCGTAGAATTAGTTCTTATTGGTCTCTCTTTATTGTTTGAAGTCGTAAACTATAAGACAGTTATTGTTCAGATCGCGTGCGAATCTCGTGTTTCCCAAAGTACGTTAAGAACGAATGCGTTGCCAGTCACATGCTTTAACAATTGCTCATAGACTGATGAACAAGGCTGAAGCATTCGCTGATTAAAGGTCTACATTTTACCCAACTCTACAATATACTCTTTAAAGTAAAACAGAGTTGCCACGAGATTCGTTTTATTGGCGTAATGAGGAAAGAGAATTGGATAAAGTGAAGATCTCCGCTATCTCAGAATCGTTCAGAAAGTATTTTGCTTTGTATTTAGAAATTATGTCTAACTAGGGATGTAGTGGTGTTCCTAATTCAGTTGATTACCTAAAGACACTGATTCAATATGATTAGTGACACTGACCTCTATGCACTGGATATATCATGCGTTATATTCACTAGTTGATATGTTTAAAATATATACGTGATGATATGCTATACCAAACTTATTCTTCATTGTGATTCTCCTCGTGTTGTGTCCACTGTTCGGGATACGGAAGAATAGACCAACCGTACACTGCGCCTGAGGTAAGAGGCGACTGAGCATGAACTGAGGAAGGTAACGGAAAACCACCGCAATCGCCCTATATGCTAATCGCCCTATATCCAGCTATATGAAACATTAAGGTGTTGATAAAACAGAGTACTTTGTAAAGGGATTAATTCGTTAATCGATGGAGTGCTCTTTATGAAACGTGAAAGCAGCATATAGGTCTAAATAAGAATGTGTACCTCGTGACCTCGTGCCTGCCACATGGCAGAAAACTAGAGAAAGAATTGAGACGCAGCGTGAATATCTGATATTGAAAACGTGTTACCTTGTATATCCGATAAATCAATTTGTTATTTAATCAAATCAATTTGTTTTATAGATAGTTTTTGTGGATCATACTTTTGTAGATCAATAAATATATTGCTTTATTGTTAAATCAAGTCATTATACAGTGTCAGCTTTAGAAGACAGAAAACAACAACAGTAATAATGTTTCCATGTATTGTTCATTTGTAGGTGTTTCTGTTTCAGTAAGAATTAAACTGTTGGAATTGTGCGAAGCTGAAGCAAGTGCGACTGTGATTAAATCTGAAATTTGACTCGCCGAGAGCCGTTATGACGGAAGAGGGTGCTGGACGTAAAGGAAGATTTACTGTTAAGTTTCACCCTGATACTTCTGCGGATTACCCAGGTACCTCAATCAATCAATCAATCAGTCAGTCAGTCGGTCGGTCAGTCAGTCGGTCGGTCGGTCGGTCGGTCGGTCGGTCGGTCGGTCGGTCGGTCGGTCGGTCGGTCGGTCGGTCGGTCGGTCGGTCATGTCTGTCATGTCTGTCATGTCTGTCATGTCTGTCATGTCTGTCATGTCTGTCATGTCTGTCATGTCTGTCATGTCTGTCATGTCTGTCATGTCTGTCATGTCTGTCATGTCTGTCATGTCTGTCATGTCTGTCATGTCTGTCATGTCTGTCATGTCTGTCATGTCTGTCATGTCTGTCATGTCTGTCATGTCTGTCATGTCTGTCATGTCTGTCATGTCTGTCATGTCTGTCATGTCTGTCATGTCTGTCATGTCTGTCTGTCATGTCTGTCATGTCTGTCATGTCTGTCATGTCTGTCATGTCTGTCATGTCTGTCATGTCTGTCATGTCTGTCATGTCTGTCATGTCTGTCATGTCTGTCATGTCTGTCATGTCTGTCATGTCTGTCATGTCTGTCATGTCTGTCATGTCTGTCATGTCTGTCATGTCTGTCATGTCTGTCATGTCTGTCATGTCTGTCATGTCTGTCATGTCTGTCATGTCTGTCATGTCTGTCTGTCATGTCTGTCATGTCTGTCATGTCTGTCATGTCTGTCTGTCATGTCTGTCATGTCTGTCATGTCTGTCATGTATGTCATGTCTGTCATGTCTGTCATGTCTGTCATGTCTGTCATGTCTGTCATGTCTGTCATGTCTGTCATGTCTGTCATGTCTGTCATGTCTGTCATGTCTGTCATGTCTGTCATGTCTGTCCTGTCTGTCATGTCTGTCATGTCTGTCATGTCTGTCATGTCTGTCATGTCTGTCATGTCTGTCATGTCTGTCATGTCTGTCATGTCTGTCATGTCTGTCATGTCTGTCATGTCTGTCATGTCTGTCATGTCTGTCATGTCTGTCATGTCTGTCATGTCTGTCATGTCTGTCATGTCTGTCATGTCTGTCATGTCTGTCATGTCTGTCATGTCTGTCGGTCATGTCTGTCATGTCTGTCATGTCTGTCATGTCTGTCATGTCTGTCATGTCTGTCATGTCTGTCATGTCTGTCATGTCTGTCATGTCTGTCATATCTGTCATGTCTGTCATGTCTGTCATGTCTGTCATGTCTGTCATGTCTGTCATGTCTGTCATGTCTGTCATGTCTGTCATGTCTGTCATGTCTGTCATGTCTGTCATGTCTGTCATGTCTGTCATGTCTGTCATGTCTGTCATGTCTGTCATGTCTGTCATGTCTGTCTGTCTGTCATGTCATGTCTGTCTGTCTGCCTGTCTGCCTGTCTGCCTGTCTGCTGTCATGTCTGTCCTGTCTGTCCATGTCTGTCTGTCTGCATGTCTGTCTGTCTGTCTGTCTGTCTGTCATGTGTCTGTCTGTCTGTCTGTCTGTATCTTCTATATGGTCTATTGTCTATCTGTCTGCTGTCTGTCTGTCTGTCTGTTGTCTGTCTGTCTCTTATCTGTCTCTCTATCTATCTATCTACTAATCTACCTACCTACCTACCTACTACCTACCCTACCTACCTACCTACCTACCTATCTATCTATCTATCTATCTATCTATCTATCTATCTATCTATCTATCTATCTATCTATCTATCTATCTATCTATCACGAACTAAAATGATTCGGTATCTAAATAAATTTGAATACACAATCTGTCAATTTTATTAATTGTCAATTTTAAACTGATAGATGGCAAAAATATTATCATTTCATTATGACATGAGAGATTAAATTTTAATTTTATGTAACTTTTATAAATTGAAAATAAATTCATTTTAAGCAATGTATCGTCATCAGTAAATATAAATATTAAGGCGGGGCAAATGTTGTTTATATTTAAGGCGTTATTCTGTAGGAATTATGTGGCCTATGTATGCTGTAGAACATTGCGCAATATTTTTATGTAAGTTATGCATGTCTATATGAATCTATATTCCTACATGTGAGAATTGTGGACAGGATTTAACGCTTCGTGCTCGGTTAGTACATGGTTGGGTGACCACCTTAGAAGTCCGAGTGTTGACTGATAGATTTGAATGAAAAACTTTATGAAAAACTTGAGGATGTTGGAAGGTTATTCTAAAGTCCGCACCGGCTGCATTAGATGCGCCATCAAAAGGCAACGATTACTAATTGCCATGCAGAGGAAGGAGGTAATAATCAAAACTACTAAAACAGCAAATAAGTATGAAAACTCTGTACCACATGCGATTGTCATGTGCGTAACCATACGGTCAAAAACTAATATCCCGCTAAAGGGAACCTACCAATAAATGTTTCATTACAAAGCCAACTAGTGTAAATTTTATTCACACCTAGAATTAAAACATTTTTTAAATCTTAATTTATTAATTTTTAATAAATTAAAACAGATTTATTGAGGAAACATCGGCATAAGGCTGCCATTAAGGTTTCATTACGTTGAAGCAACCAGGATGTTTACGTCCGTACTGTATTTTAGTACACTGACATTACAGCTTATTATTTATCGTGATGTAATTTTAGCTACAGCTGTGCACTATAGGTCATAACCGTCATGTAAGTTAAACCCCGCCTACCAGACAATGCTCTCGGTTATGCAACTGTTTACCATTTACTTTTCTAAATTTTCTGGTAGATCTTTATAGCTAAGGTCGTTATTAAGACTGAGACATATGTCAGTATAGTCTGTTCTTTATGTCCCATTCCACATTTTATTTATCTCGCTTGTGTGATTGCTATAGGCTGCGTAAGGTATGTATAAGGTGTAAAATCCATTTTATACGGGATTGATTAACTTGGTGATCTATGGAGTGCTATTTATAGTGCTCGAAAGCATACTATAAGTACGAATATGTACCTTGGAACTGCCACTAGGCGGAACTCTAGGGAGAGAGTCCGTGATTGACGGCTGGCTTACAGTTAACTCGCAGAAATGAACATATGACTAATAAATGAACGTATAACTGATCTCCTAACTGCTTGTGCTACTAGACATTCCTAAGGTAAATAAAGTACCTTATGCAATTTTTCGGACCCATCTATAATGTATTTACAGGTCTCCTATAATCTAAATATGGGTCTCCAGCAGGGGAACACACCACAGAAAAATGAGAGCTAGGGGAATGCAATTCCCCTGCGTACCCCCCCCCCCACCACTTTAACAACCATCCTTATGGTAATACATCTTTTATCGCTGGTGACCTGGTGTCATACATACTGACTAGGCGGCCTGTGATATGTAATAAGATGACATATAATTAGTTTAAGGACTTAATTCACATGTATGTCTCAATAGCGTAGGGATAACGTCATGAAGTTTTAAATGACAGATCCTGAGGTGAATTGAACTCTCGTGGGTTCGATTCCCAGCCGCGCTGACCTGAAAGTATCCACTGGACTGCATACACGGAAAATGATCTAAATTGCCTAACGGTTTAAACTTGTGATATTAAAATGATAGATATCGACATAGTTGATCATTTCACTATAATGCGTGTTTACTTATTTATGTGTGTGTGGCTGCAGCCGATGATGGCGAGGCTGGAGGCGGAGTCAATGGTAGTCATGACTCAGGTGGGAGGAGGAATCACTATGATGGAGGGAAGGAGGAAGAGGCACTTCATGACCTCATCATTGACTCCTCATCATCGAGTAAACACAAGGAGAACCTCTATCTGTATGAGGCAAGTACTATGTGTTAGCATCAATCAATCAATCAATAAGAATTTAACGCCTGCTTCCTCGCCATAAGGCAATGTCAGAGACGTCAACATTGAGCAGAAGCGATTAAGTAGAGACTGAGGATGGCAATGGAAAACCATCTCTGAAGCCATAATTTCATATGCTATTGGTTACATACCGTTTGGCAAAGGCTTAGCCTTTGCGATGGGATGACCTGTTGATCAATGGAGAGCTCTTACTGAGCGTGAAAGCAGATTGTGAGCAGGAATATGTGAATTGGTCCTGCCATAGGGCTGAGAGAGAGTGAGAGAGAGAGAGAGAGTAAAGTTCTGTTAAAGTGATAATGCTTGAGATGATAAAATGACATTTGATCCTCGTACATCCCAATGGACTAATGTAATGTTATGATCTTTTCAAATCTTGAAGTTCAATAATTCCAAATTTAGGTTTAGTAACTCACTAAACTCATTTCATTTCTGTGAATTCAGATAACTAGCAACATTGACGTAAAAACATTAAAAAATATACATGCCTTGTGTTATCCTGAGAATATTTTATACTTTGAGACATTATATTGCATATTTATAGTCTAAACTTAGTCAAAGTACTTTCTGAAAGGGAACATATTTGAGTTTTTGTATTAATTACTTCTTTCCAGGAAGACATGAAAAGAATGCCGAAGGTTTCTACTTTCCTCAAAACGGTCATGATGTCTGGGACCCATACAACCTACCCGAGTGAGAGAGACGAGAAAGAGGCTAAACAGCAACCTAAGGTACATTTTTAGTATTATTTCTTTTATTTGAATTAACATATTTTCTGTGCTGAACAATTCAGTTTTTGTGGTAGGTGATGGAGATATAAAAGAGTATAACAGACGTCTGCAAGGATTCCAATAAGCTGAAAACCCATGTTGAGCCAAAGCCAAGGTCAAATACAAGGTCCGTTTTGAACCTCTAAAATATGTAACTGACGGGGCAGGCACTGGAATTGATTCCCTCACCATTCTGTTAACTTACCGACTTGCAACTGACAAGCTACTGACTTCAGCTAAACAGTACATTCCACTTGTCATAAACCCAATGAGAGCGACAAAATTTTAATTCAAAATACTTGTATATTCTATTTATCCTTTAACTTTAGGTCCTACTGTTTACTGGCTAAGTGGGCGGTTTTAAAAAAGAAAGTTGGTTATGATTCTCGGAATATATGCTACGCACAATATATCAATCAAATACATCCTGGGGTATTTATGTTCTTAATAGAGTCACCTTTCAGTGATTTGATTATACCAGATATTATGCAGTAGATCATTCGTGTACTTTGATTCAATGCATTGTGTGGTATGCTCGTATGTACAGAAAGCTAAGCTTGGTATGATGCTAGGGTATATCTCCCCACAATTCAGCACATTCTTGATTCAATGCATTGTGTTGTATGCACGTATGTACAGAAAGCTAAGCTTGGTATGATGCTGGGGGTATATCTCCCCACAATTCAGCACATTCTGGGACTGCTCATGTTTATACGTCACGGGTGGATCACTGGCTGCTCGGGAGTCCTCGAGACCTGCTTCATGGTCTTCTTCTGCTGTCTCACCGTAAGTTGAGCCTTAAAGAAAACTAGTAAAATAATATTATTTACAATAATAACAACGATATTATAGTAGAATATAATAATAATCCAACAACAAAATAGTTTAATATGTATCTTCGTGCATATATATATATATATATATATATATATATATATATATATATATATATATTTGAAATATCCACTTGAAAATGGATAAACAGGATTGTATGAGTAAGCAGGATTGTTTTCTCAGGGAATGATGCCTCTGCCCAGTAAATGTTAGTCGAAGCTGAGGAAGGCATAGCGGGTTCACCTCATCATGTGCAGATTCTCAAAGAATAATGGTTTATGTAAAGGAATATAATAGATGATTTAAAGATCCACTCATATGTGGGCGTGAAGAGGAAAACGGAAGATAGAGAATAGTGGAGGCGTTATATACCACGGACCTGCCAGTAGGCAGTGCACTAAGAGAGAGAGAGAGTTAGAGAGATCCACTTGATTGAAAACGTTCAGACGGATTTCGAACCGTCCGTCACAGATATTTTATGGCAAGGAAACTGACTTTAAGACGATATTTCTTCAACACTGAAATATATTGCATGTTATATATTGAATCGATACTGAAGTTGTAATTGTAAATTTCTCGATAAAATCGTATAGCTGATCGCCTTCCAATTTCAAGGTTCTGTAGCAGTCACCCACTGGTCACTAAGCCACGAGAGATGTAGGGTTTATTTGAATCATGTTGTTTCTTAGATTTAATTTCTGATCTCTGTTGTCTCTAATTCCACAAAACAATTTTAGACATATATAGTTATTAGTAAAGACTTTAAAATTGGTATCCTCTGTAACTTTGAATTTGTTAGTTTGGTCAGAATGCTGTTTTGTTCGCTAAACATAAGACGAACCTAATTTGTAACTAGTGTCATTGTTTTGCAGACATTCGTAACCTGTATATCGCTAAGTGCTATTGCTACCAATGGAATGGTGCAAGGTTTGTAGACTGAAGATTAAAATAATTGGTTTAAAATACTCAAAAGTCTGTAGTCGAACCTGTAGTCTCTTTAAATTCAATTTACTCTTCGTGTATTGTTCGAATATTTTATTTAGCTGCAAATATAGTAGTCATGAATATGCTAATGAGTGTGAATCTATAAGTAGTCATGATAAATTTAATAGGCCTATACATATCAGACTTCCAAATATTTATAATTAATTTTATATATATATACACTACTTATACATTTGAAAATTATTAAGCACTAATATTCTTTATATACTTGAATTAATATTAGTAATTACCATACTTGATTGCTTGATAGATATATTAATATTTAATATTAATATATTAATATAATATATTTAACTTAGAACAAGATACTTATGTATGTACATGCATATTTGCGCATTTTGTCAATGCTTCACTTTCATTACGTTCTTAACATCATTTAGTATTTTTTTAAACGGCCGTTATTGTTAATATTTAATATTTACATTTATTTTTTAATTCATTATCAATATCCGACCTGCAATAATAAATTTAAAATCTGTATTTTACTGCAGAAGGAAGGAAATCGATATAAAGGTTGTTTAGTGCGCATCTGTTGTTATCATGTCTTTTTGACTGAAAGTGGTAGAGGATTCGTGTTGCATTGAAAAGTAGCAATAGTGGAGAATATCAGTGCTAACGAGAAGGGTTTCTTGGATGTTGCTATGATATAAGTCCTGTGATCCTCTCGTGTTTCGTTGATTCTTGTTGTATTGATAAATCAATTCACGACTCTCAAACTATTTCTTATTGCATCTGTAGCAGCACGATTTGCTGCTGAAAATATTTGCTACTAGTGTCTCCGTAGCTACAGCATCACGTTTCCGTTTGATCAAGGAATAATCATTATGGTCTCGTGCTTGTATACTAGTTATTGAAGAATTTCAGTAACAAGATGTTGCATGAATTAATGTTGACAATTGTAGACATCATCCCCAATTTTACAACATTTGTAACATTTTATAAAACTAAAATAATTTTCCTGAAATCTCATGTTGTGTACCAAACTACTTCGTCTTATAGATTTACTTTATGAAATGCTGTCGACCTTCTGATATTAGACTCTTATCGAAATTGAAATTAAATTCAGCAGCGAAAATCTGATATTATTAATTATTAATGTGTTAAAACTTCCTAACTGGTTAGTTTAAAATCATAGGTTTACGTGTAATCAGTGGAGAAAATTGTAACATGATTTACTGTTTATGTTGTTAGCTGGCGGATCCTATTACATGCTGTCCCGGAACCTTGGACCTGAGTGCGGAGGTTCCATTGGGATATGCTTCTATCTGGCTAACACGCTAGCTACCTGCATGTATCTACTGGGAGCTATAGAAATACTACTTGTAAGTTCAGTTGACTTGCAACTACTGTTTCGTTGTGAAGTAAACTAATTTTCTCATTCATTTATTCCGAGTGGTATTGGGTAAAAAGTATTTTCATGGAATGGCAATACTACACTTAAAGGTACATTCTAACCGTTAAAAAACTGATAGAACACGTAATTTATTTGGATTAGTCTGTGATGTTTAATGAGACGTTATCTGGTAATACCCACCCCTATTCAAATCTCACCTGTGTAACCTTAAAGAGCATATATGGCTCATTGAATAAGTTTTGGCATATATTCAAAGCAAACTTAGTTTTCGTGTTTAGTTTATTTTCACTCTCGCAGTGTATAACATAAAGACTAGTTTAACGACAGTTTCCTGTCTAGAATTTCTACCAGTTACGTTGCGAGCACTGGTTTGAAATCCCGTACCCACAAATCCGTCGTCGAACAACTTTCCGACATGCTATTGGCTCGGCCCACTCAATGACTTAAAACGTAAACACGCATTTAGTGAAATGATCAACGATGTCAATATCTATCACTTTTAATACCACATGTTTAAACCGTTAGGCAATTTAGACCATTTCCCGTATAGTCCAGTGAATGTCCGAGATTTTACTCTCCGATCGGCGCGGCTGGGATTCGAACCCATGAGGGTCAATTCACCTTAGGATCTGTCATGTGAAACTTCATGACGTTAGCCCTGCGCTATTAAGATATTCTATTTACGATTACGCTGTACTTGACACATTTACTCGCGCAGGTCTATATGGCCCCGTCTCTCGCGTACTTTGGCGACATACATCATGATCCGTGGAATAACTTCCGGGTATATGGGACTCTGTTCATGATCTTTCTCACTCTTATCGTCGCCATTGGAGTCAAATTCGTCGCCTTCTTTGCGCCGATCTCTCTTGCCTGCGTCATTCTTTCCATACTCAGCATCGTCGTGGGAGCGGCCATGGCCAACTCTGAAACCAAGGACGTCTGGTATGGATTGTTTTGCAAAAACTTTTGAAATGAACCTTTCTAGTGTAAGCGCGATTGATAAATTTAATTTTACTAATGAAAACCTTACAAAGGTAACATTTTTTTCAGATTAATCTTATTTAATGATAACGATATTCTAGCAGCGCTTTCTAATTATTTTTATTTATTTATTGAAGATGCTACTCGAGTAAAATTGAAATTAATGGTTAGAAAACTGCTACAGTAGTTATTTATATGAAATTTTTGGAAACACCGCCATTTGGGTGAAGTTTAAAACATCAAACAAGTTTTCAATTGAACGCGTTACTTTGTTGAGTGTTTCCATTTGAATTGATAGGCCTACTAGATTAGAATTTGTTTAATTATTTTTTCTAATCAATTTACGGAAATCCGCGAATCTGCCTAGTCGTTAATAAAACGGATCTGTTAATAAGACTTCAGTAGGAATGTTACTTTAAATTATGCATCATCTGTTTTGGTATAATTGATTTGCGTGATTTTCTGCATTATTTCAGGGTTTGTCTACTTGGAGACAGACTTTTAAAAACTCCGCATCACTGGGACCCGTCAAATTACAGCATCGAACAGTGGTGCACGAAAAACTTTACCGGAGATATATTCCACCGGTTTGTGGAGAGTTCTCTTTCAGTAAATCTGCCTCATTTCATTTTCTGTAATTTCTTTTATAATATATGCCATACACAAACATTGTCCAGAGTCTGGCCAATCACAAACTGATTAAAGAAACGAAAGCATTACCTTCTTTACCAAGACCTCTTCCATAATTATATGCCTTATTCACCCCATTTCTGACCTATTTAGGTTATAATCTTCCATTGGTGACGTTAGTAGGAAACAATGATATTACTAAACGAATATCACTAATGTTGGTGTAATTAAATTAATTTGATTGTAAAAGTTGAATACTGCAGCTCATTGTATTCCTATGCAGTCTAACATGTGTTCCATTCACGTAGTGGCTGGTTATTCGCCACCTCTCCTCTCTAAAAATTACTCTTTCTTAAGCGTAGCTTAAGCTGTTCTTACCTTCTTGTTAGCTCTTGCTCTTGACTTAACTTACCTCTGTTCTCTTATCTTTTAATTTTTGAGTCTTAAATAATGACTAATTACTTTTATCATGAGGTTTTGATTTTAGACCTGATTTTCTGATAGCTAGTTATTCTTCTTTTCCTTGATCAGTATTTGCTTTAATTTAAATAAATTTGATTAGATTAAGGAATATTCTAATTAGATAAAAATATTAGATTATCATCTTTCCAGTGTTGTATCGTAACCAACCATGGACTGCACGTTTCGTAAAAGGCGACCAAGCACTAAGATCCAAACCAAAGTCAGAAAGGGCATTCAGTTTTGAGCGCCTATAGGGTTCCTAAATTGCTACAAAATTATTTTCTATTCCCGATCCTAATTAAACTAGGATTCAAGGGAAGATATAGTGATGATGATTAGGGTATCCTTTATTCCATTTACTAGTATAAGTAAAGTTCCTGATTTGTCTTTTATTGCAGATACTGTTCCACTGAGAATGACACGACGGAGTGTGACAGTTATTTTTTGAACAATGAAGCAAGGTACATCCCGGCAATACCTGGAATGGCGAGTGGGGTCATTGAGCGTTAGTGCAATTTAGCCTTGAATAGGATGCAATATAATTTAATTCAATACTACCTACTGGTTTCATTGTCTAAATTCTTATGAGTCTTTCTCCTCCGAGTTTGATTTATGGAATTTAATTTTCCACTTTTCTTGAGCTGATGAGCTTCAGAGAGTACTTTACTCTCTCTCTGGTAGCCGTTGTTTTATCTTAATAAGTAGAACACTTTACTTTTTTCAGTTTGGTTCAAATTTCGTTTGGATTTGAAGTGTATTGTTGCATCTCTGTGGGAATTTAGTTAGTAAGTAGATACTACCATATTACTGCATTGACTAAATATTTAGTCAATGCAGCAACGTGGTATCTATTTTGCTATAGGTATTCTACTGAATTACTGAGTAAAAGAATCATTGACTTAAATTAGTTCTGACTTGTTAATAATCGATGTTCTTTCTGATCTCTTACTATTTATTCTTACTCTTACTCTTATCTCTTACTAGTCGATGAAATTTCATTAACTTTAAGTAAACTTTTGTTAATTTAATTAATTTCATTTATTTATTAATTTTAAGATAATTTCATTAACTTTAAGTTTAACTTTTCATGAACATTAACTTTAAGTAAATTGGAAAATGCTATTAAATTTTCTAATCCTGACACTTGTTAAATTAGGATTCAAGGGTTGATGATGATGATGATGATGATAATGATTTAAATCAAGGACCAAAATAAGAATGCAGATAAATCAGTTCACTTTATACCAAAATCAGATACAAACTAAATACCAACTTAAATAAAAACTTAATAAATATAAAAACTTAATAAATTGTAATGTGCATTAATCAACAAAATTCCTAATTACAAATTTCCTCCGTACCGTGTGTTTTTGTGCAGGCAATGCGTTCTCATACTATCTCGAGAAAGGAGAGGTAACGCCTGATGTACAGGGTGATAAACACAGAGAGATCGTGTCTGATATGACGACTAACTTTGTCTATCTCTGCGCCATCTACTTCCCATCCGTCACAGGTTCTATCGTAATGTTTCGAGCAATGCTATTGGTCTACCTATTGTCACAGGCTCTATCTTAATGTTTCGAGCAATGCTATTGGTCTAACTATTGTCACAGGATCTATCTTAATGTTTCGAGCAATGGTGTTGGTCTAACAATTTTCTCAGGTTCCATCTTAATGTTTCGAGCCACACTATTGGTCTAACAAATGAAATACAATTAACTTAAATTTAACTAGCTTATCCTAAAAAAGACGTTTTAAGGATTATTGTAAATTGTATTGTTCTGTAAGTGATTGTCTGTAAGTGATTGTGCTGTAAGTGAATGTGCTGTAAGTGAATGTGCTGTAAGTGAATGTGCTGTAAGTGAATGTGCTGTAAGTGAATGTGCTGTATGTGTAATGCTAGTAATTATATAATCATACTGACACACTTGTCGAGACGTGTATCAAAAGAGAGATCTGAAACAGTGCTGTCCGTGTGAGTATCGTCGGCACTGAAATAAAATTCTAACACCAGATCAGATAACATACATGTATAACTTCTCTTTCTACTTTATATAGGCCTACCATCCGGTTACAGATAAATCGAGCTGATTTGCGTCAGATTATGTAATTTTATGATTCATTAGTGCATCATAAATTCTGAGATCATTGTAGTTTTAATACATCAACACGCAGTGGAATTTAATTGAATCTAATTATTATTTGGAATATTATATAATCACAATTGGATAGATTTGACTTGTAAGTCTGTGAGATTTCCTGCTATTTATGCTCTAAACAAAAGCCACCTTCAATCTTAGATCAATCACCCTACTACAGAGGCACTGTTAGTGACGGCCCGACAAACAATAAACAATAGATGGACACAGCTTTGTATTTTATCTACTAATTGATTATTTAATTGTTAATATTTTGTAGGAATACTGACGGGGGCTAATATGTCCGGGGATCTGCGCGACCCCCAAAAATCTCTGCCGGTCGGCACAATTCTTGCTCAGCTCACTTGCTCATTTATCTACCTCCTACTCGTGTTGCTTTACGGGTCTACTGTGGAGGGAGTGGTGCTCAGAGATAAGTAAGACATTTTTTCTCAGAGAATTGGGGCATTTTTAGTGGGCTTAACGTCAAGATCAGAAGCCCGAAGGGCTTTAATTCAAGTTGTCGAACCCGACGATCGCCGTGGTTGTTCAGCTGATAGATCAACCAAAGCAGCAGTCAGACTAGACTGTGTGATGATCCAGTTCTCAATTAGAAATGTCATGACAAACATATTCAAAAGTCTAAGGAACTATAGATAGAGAATACAGCAAGTATATAAACCTTGATGATGAAGAAGTAAGTAGTTCATTATATGTCCTACATCTATATTAATTTCTAACCGTTGCTGATCTGTTGCTGAGTTGACTTTTTTATTTTTGTTTTCTTCAGCTCTCTTTGTGTTGGTGTGTATGTGCTCTTGTGTGTGTGTGTGTCCATTCTATTACGCCAGAATTCAATTAATAATTAATTAAATTAATAAAAATATAATTTGAGATTTCAATATTGGCGTAGATTTGGAGGCAGTCTAGGTGGTCAGTTGGTGGCGGCTTTGCTCTGTTGGCCCAACCCATGGGTTGTGCTGATCGGGGCCTTCACCTCATCATTTGGTGCTGCTCTTCAGTGCCTTACAAGTTTGTATTCATCCTAACAAGAACATCATCACTATCTTCTTCACTTCAATTCCAGTTAACTAGGATCGAGGTACGAATAGACCTTCTCCACTCCCCTCTGTCCCATACCAAATTGCCAGTAGTCTCTTCATTGGTTTTACTAAATTGTGAAGCAATTTCTGGAGCCTAGGCGCTCACCAGCCGAATGCCTCTTCTGACGTTGGTTTTGATCTAAGTGCTTACAAGAACATTCTCATATGTCAGCTGTGTAATTGTTGCATCATATTTTATAAGGTTTGATAAATCATTCTCTTATCTGGAATGAGTCATATTTTAATGACATTGTTTTTAAAGAAATTTCTTTATATGATGTACATAAAGTAATTGCAGGCAGAATGTGTCTTTGCATAAGTTTCGTTTATACTTGATTTAAACCATGTATAGAGTGTGTACACGCTCTGTATATATGATGTACTTGGCTATGTTCAGGCCTTGCATATGCTACTGTGCTCAGACGCCTTGTATAGTATCTATATATGGAACCTTAAATTGCTTTATTCAAACTACTCTTAAGCTTTGTATAAGCTCTTCTCTATGTAGAATTGTATAGATTTTTATGCATGATTGTGTAAGCCATTCTTCTCTGAAGTTACTCTTGAGCTTCGTGTACACCATTCATAAGCTTTGCATAAGCTATACTTGGGCTTTGTATACGCTGTTCTTTAGCTTTTGCATATACTAAGCTATTTTTATTTATATATTCTTTTTTTAATTTTTTTAATTTTTATCCCAACCCTGGTTAAACTGGGATTTAAGGGAAGATGATGATGATACTAAGCTATTTCTAAGCCATTGCATAAATGTTTTTAAATCCTTTTTGTAAGATATATGCTAAGTTTTTTTTAATAACTATGCATAGGTGCACCGAGATTGCTGCAGGCTATAGCAAGGGACGACATTATACCGTTCCTGAGGATATTCAAGGATACAAACTGTAACGGGGAGCCCCAGCGAGCGCTAATTCTCTCCTTCTTCATCGCAGAGATCGGCGTTCTTATCGCCAACATTGATCTCGTCGCTCCTGTTATTGATGTGTTAGCATAAACAACAATTTATAAAATAAATTAACTAAATATACGTTTTAATTAATACAATTAAGTAAACTAACTGTGGTTCTAAAAGCTCCTCGACTATCCGAGGATAGAAGTTTAGTTCCAGTTCATATATGAAATATAACAGAGGATTTTGCATGGGATTTAGCGCACTCGGTTAAGCTGAGCGTCAATTGAACGAAGTAAAGTCACGTTGTGCTCGGTTAGTACTTTGTGGGCGACCGCTTTGGAAGACCAAAAATAAGAAAGGAAAACTTCACTGCACATGCGTATGACATGTATTTAACTATGCGGAATAAAAAAACTAAAAGATAACAATTAAATAAAGAAGGCATAATAAATATAGAAGGTTTGATGTACTCAATTGTTGTTTTCAATAACTTTTCAGACCAGCTATACGAAAACCTAACACTAGTAATTTTTATCATTTTCTTATTTAATTAAAGGCCCTTTTTCTCAAACTGAAGGGGATAAAAATACTCTCAGAATATGTTATTACTCTTAAGTACCTCTAATTACTCTTAAGTACCTCAACAGAATAAGTGTTTAAGTATTAAATATAAAGACGCATTATAACTTGACCCTGCCAGTAATCATCCAAGTTAGCTTAAATGTTATATTATCTTCGCAAATGAGCAATTATCTGCTGTTCTCTATGAAATCTATTATCTGCTGTTCTCTATGAAATCAATTATCTGCTGTTCTCTATGAAATCTATTATCTGCTGTTCTCTATGAAATCTATTATCTGCTGTTCTCTATGAAATCTATTATCTGCTGTTCTCTATGAATCTATTATCTGCTGTACTCTATTAAATCTATTATCTGCTGTTCTCTATGAAATCTATTATCTACTATTCTCTATGAAATCTATTATCTACTATTCTCTATTAAATCTATTATCTACTATTCTCTATTAAATCTATTATCTACTATTCTCTATTGAATATAATGTACTGTTATTGCTGCATGCTGTAACAGATTTTTCTTGATGTGCTACTTGTTCGTGAACCTGATTTGCGCTCTACAAACCCTTCTGAAGACACCGAACTGGCGACCTCGCTTCAAGTACTACCACTGGACTCTCTCTGTTCTCGGAGTCCTACTCAACTTCTCTCTCTGCATCATCGCAGGCTGGTACTATGCTCTCGCTGCCTTCGTCATCGCTGCCTTCATCTACAAGTACATCGAGTACAAAGGGTTGGAATGCCTTCTTCTTTTTACACTTGTCATCGTCCCTTATTTACTAATTTATGCACTTGTTAGACATCAATGTAGATGTTTGGACTTAGATACACAGGACATATAGATATGCCAGTCTCATCATTGACGCCTTCATCTACAAATTCATCGAGTACAAAAGGTTTAATTGACTTCTTCCTCTTATAATCATCATCATCAATAATTTACTTGAGACATGCACGTGTTAGACATAAATGTAGATGCTTGGATTTAGGTTCACCAGACGGACATATGAATAAGCCAGTTCTTAATTCATAACAATAGCATGGCATAGAATTAAAGGTCATGCTGCCCGCTCAAACGAGAAAAATCAGTGACTAGTAGATTGGTTGTCCTACAAGGCAAATTCAGTAGAGAGTAATTTTCATTACTTGACGCACGATCAAGTAGATTAACTCTTGCGTTATGCACTATTGTAACGAATACTTTGTATTATTGTAATTATTTAGCTAATTAGTGGCTTAGACTTATAACTGCTAAGCATAGCTGCTTTTTAACCAGCAGCTATGCTTTCGCTTTTTGGTTAGATCATCATCAGCTGACACAATTACTTTACCGACAGCTATTTATATATGTTGATGCACAGATATAAATATCTATCTGCTATAAATATCTATAGCTATTTATATCTGTTGTCTGCTTCAGATGTTCCTGCATTGATTTATGATGAGGAACTTGACGTTAAACTCTTATTGATTTATTGATTTTTTTTATAGCGGGGAGAAGGAATGGGGTGATGGTATTAGTGGCTTAACGATGGCTGCCGCTCAGAGAACTCTGCTAAGTCTCGAGGAAGAGCAACATACAAAGAACTGGCGGCCACAAATTCTTGTCCTCACAAAACTCGACGTGAGTCAAGAGCAGCCCGTTGAGCACATCAGGTTCTTTAATCTCGCCAGTCAGTTGAAGGCCGGTGCGTGACGTCTGCATATATTCTACGAAACAAGCATTTTAATTTTAAATTAAATTTAGGCTGTGTATTAGATAGTAGATGCCAGACTTTAGACGAGAAGGTGCAGAGTTCGAGTGTGCTGCTGGTTCCACCCCTCACGTGCTTTTAGGACTAGCTCCACCCCTCACGTGCTTGTAGGACTAGCTCCACCCCTCACGTGCTTGTAGGACTAGCTTCACCTCTCATGTGCTTTTGGACTAGCTCCACCCCTCACGTGCTTGTAGGACTAGCTCTACTCCTCACGTGCTTGTAGGACTAGCTCCACCTCTCACGTGCTTTTAGGACTAGCTCCACCCCTCACGTACTTGTAGGACTAGCTCCACCCCTCACGTGCTTGTAGGACTAGCTCCACCTCTCACATGCTTGTAGGACTAGCTCCACCCCTCACGTGCTTGTAGGACTCGCTCCACCTCTCACGTGCTTTTAGGACTAGCTCCACCCCTCATATGCTTTTAGGACTGGCTCCACCTCAAACATGCTTTTAGGACTGTTTTGTGCCGTCATACTAGGTTTTGAAACTAAATGCTGTAGATTGTACATTTCCAATTTTTCAGTTTTTACAATATTCTGAACTACGAAGTCATTAAAATTGTGGTAATTTTCAAAAACCTTTATTTGCTAGTCGCATACGAAACCAAACAAGATTTGCAATGGAGGTTTCTCAACATAGAGCTGTTGTAGCTTTATCTCTTAACCGTGGTACTTCCCTATAACTGTATTTTGTTTACATTTCTAATGGATGTTATTCTATTGTGAATAAAATTTTCTGCTGTTTACAGGTAGGGGCCTGACCATATTGGCAACGGTTTTGGAAGGAGATCTCCTTGAGAGAAAAGAAGAAGCTTCGAGAATGCAAACAGTTAGTCATTTACTGGTTTTCTAGAAAAAAATAAAATTCATCCTAAGAAAAAAATCAATTTTCTAGACGAAAATAGAATTTACAGAAGAAAATTTAATTTAAAAAATTCATTTTAAGAAAAAGTATTTTCTCTAGAAAATAATTAATTTATCGTGAGAAACGTGAAAGACTATTGATTATCTTAATCTTATAGCGACATGAGATTAATATGCCTAACAGAATTTGCTTTGCATACAATTTATTTGATTTTGGCTAGATTGTCTCTAAGTTAGAGAAATACAACTAATTGAAGCACGAATAGGTTTATACAACAATGTTTATAATGCAGTGTAATAATTTAGACGAACTTGTTAATGTTATCATTAGATACTGAAGTGTTGTTGTATGGTATTGGGCACCGATTGAAAGGCCTTTGTTTTTGTAACAGTTGAATGATTTGTATTGACGTTGCGTGTATTTAATATATAGTATATTTATTATTATATTTGTATTTCAGATTGTAAAAGAAATGATGAAACTGGAGAAAGTGAAAGGATTTGCTAAAGTTATGGTTACTCCAACTGTGACTGAAGGACTTAGAATGCTGTAAGATTTATTTTGTAGCAGTATATTATATCTCTTTATCCCCGTGTTGTGTTTGAATTGTATGAAACATCCAACCGGTGACTGCACGTGTCGTAAAAGGCTACTGAAGCACTAACTTCCAAAACAACGTCAGAAAGGGCATTCGATTTGTGAGCGTCTAGGCTGCAGAAGTTGCAGCCTAGATGCACACTTCATTAATAATAACATTGATAATAATAATAATATAATTATTAATATAAGTTTTTATTTGTTTATTTTGTATACATTAATATTATTATTATTATTATTGTGTGTATGCATGTGTGTGTTTCTATGTGTGTATGTCTATGATGAAAGAAACTAAGCGTTAATACTGAAAGTAAACCGTTGTTATATTATTATTATTATTATTTTTATTACTATTATTTGTATTATTATTATTATTATGATTATATTATTATCTCTGTATATCTTGCAGAGTTCAGACTGTGGGACTGGGAGGAATGAGGCACAACACTGTTATGATTGGATGGCCAAACTCTTGGCACAGAACTGAAGACGAGAAATCCTGGAAAATCTTTCTTGGTATAAACGTGAATTCTAGAATTTTGCAAAAAGTTATCCGTGCATTGCATTGTTAACGATATTGAAATATAATCTCAATAATGTAAGTGCGAAGATATTTGCTTAAAATAACCCAAAATAAAATTAAAATATAAAATATTAAATTAACGTTAAATATAAAATTAATGTCAATCAAATTTTCCCTCGATGCAGTGTCATTTATTTTATTTGAATGAGGAAAGGTACCTTTAAACTTTATTGTTAATATACATCAACTTAAAATATAAAATTATCCGGAAATATATTCTGGCATTGTAAATACAAAATATTGTACACAAATTCTTCAGAAATGATCAGCTGTTAATTAAATGCTGAGAGAATTGATAGAAAATATTCAGATTTATTTTTATGCCACCTGCGTAGCTGTGCTGATGGAGAGAACAAAACTGTCAGAAAATAATTGTCTTCTTTTATTATATTAATGTATATTTTTAATATACGAGTATTTTAGTATTTTCTATTAATTCATCATCATCGCCTTCCCTCGAATCCAAGTTAAACCAGGGTCGGGATTAGGAAATTTTACTGCATAGAACCTAGACGTTCACAACCGAAAGCTTTTCTGACGTTGGTTAGGGTCTTCGTGCTATATCGCCTTTTACGATACGTGCAGTCCACGGTTGATCTATTCTACAGCAACCCAGATACAACACGGGTAATATTATCTATTAAAGGCTAAAGCCAAGTTTAGCGTCAGTTTCCTGCAGGAAGAGTATGTCAGTGACGGGGAGAGCACTGTATTTGAACCCTGCACCTTCTCTGTCGAACTGGCCAACAAGCCAACGGCTCAGCCAAACTGTTAAATAACATTAGTAACATATTATATTATTATTATCATTATTATTATTATTATTACTATTTTATTATTATTACTACTACTACTACTACTACTGCTACTATTATTATCATTATAATTATTATTATTATTATATATATTATTATTATCATTATTATTATTATCATTATTATCATTATTATTATATATTATATATTATTACTACACCCCTCACTATTTCAGACACGGTGAGGGCGGTGGACGCCCAGGGTTTGGCTCTGCTCGTCCCTCGTGGCATCGAGAACTTTCCGGATCGAAAGAACAGGTTAACAGGAACGATAGACGTCTGGTGGATCGTCCACGATGGCGGCATGCTCATCCTGCTCGCCTTCCTCATCCAGCAGTCCAAGGTCTGGAAGGGATGTCGCATCCGGATCTTTACTGTCGCTCGTATCCTTCAGATCTCAGATCAATTATTGATGTGTAGTGTTAAATAATACAATCAATCAATAATCAATAAGAATTTAACGTCTGGTTCCTCGCCGTAAGGCAATGTCAGGGACGTCTCTTGCAGACTCTACACAAACAGGCGCCAAAGCACCACACGATGACGACTGAGTACACAGAGACCACAAGTGGAAGCGAAATCAAAACAGTAAAAGTCCAAGATCCAATTATCAGTTATCAGATTCTCCAAATGCTATATTGATTTATCAGTCATTCTTCTAGTAATTAGTAACTGTAATGATAGTACTATGATATGTTTATATTTTATGTTATATTTATATACTAATGTTGTATTTAAAGATTTATTTATAATCACTTTTGAGTGACACTTATAATAATTTTTTGAAGAGTAATTTTGTTGACGTATGAAGCGTGACGAAAATAAATAATTGCACTTTTTTAATCCGCTCTCCTAATTCAGATGTAAAGCATTGTTAAGCTGTAGGCTAATATCGTAGAACTGTTAAAGGTTAAAATGTCAAAGTCTAGTTTTGATACGTGCACCTACTGATCTGCATTCAGGCATCTATTCGATATGCTATCCGCTCCGTCGGTTGAGATTTGGAGAAAAACAAATATTTAAACTGGTGGTCGTTTGTAATCTTCAAAAATTATTAAATCTGTCCTATGTTATACCGTATAGAAATTATGAACCGTTTACTCACTTATTGATGTATCAAAATGATCGCTCTAGTTATGATTATTCGTAAAAACAACCGTGAATTGTTTGATGAATTAATACCTAATCAATCAATCAAAGAGCCGCTCTATACAGAATACAATTATGTAACACAATCGCTGAAATGACTACTTTTATATGTTTTCAGTTTTCTGCTAGTTTATTTCATCGAGAGGAAATTTTGTGACTCTAATAGTATTTAATAAATAAATGCACTAATAGTAATTAAGCCCTAACCGTCAATACTAATCAGATATGACTGACAACAGTATCCAGATTAAGAAGGATCTGGAAGAATATCTCTATCAGATTCGTATCAAGGCTGAAGTATACGTGGAAGAAATGGTAGGTAAACCAATATACTGATTATAAACTTATAATGTATCGGTTGAATGGATGAGTTGAGCTTATTCTATACTCTAATTAAAAGTTATCAATTTCTATCTTGACTGACTTTGATGGTATGTATCCCTGGTGGTGGTATGCTGGCATACCAGAACAGTATATTCGTTAGTCAATTCACACGAATGCAAGCATTCTTTCATGTCTATTTGAACGTCGAAACTCGACCGTATCATACATTACTACACTGACATTGCCATGGGTTAAAAGAACCAGCCTCTAAATCCCCATTGTTTGATTATTCTATGTTGATTGCTATTGTTACTATTTCTATTTTTTATTTTTTATTTTTTAAAACCGATCACTTCATTCTAATCAGTCTGAATGGGTACAACTCAGACTTGTAACCGATCTTTTGAACAAACCCCATTGCTTGATTAATCTCTCTTGAGAATCTTTTTTAATAATTAACTTATCCTAATTTGTTCTATTAATATAGGTTTTAAGGTTTGTAGTCTGTGTATTGTTCTATCTAGTGATCATGAGTTGCGACCAGAACAAAGCATTCCTTTTCTTTATACCCTATCTCTAAAACAAATTTTCTGAAGTTTGGTTTTTGCACCGTTTTTGGACCCTTTTGTACTTTGCTCTTCATGTAAAAATTTGAGTCAATTTTGACTCGATGTTGTCATGGACGATGTCAGCACTCTAGTTGTTGTTGTTTTTGTACAGTACGAGGGAGCTATAACGGCCTATACTGTTGAGAAGACTCTGGACATGGAGCGACGAGCGAAGCTCCTGCAGGAGATGAAGAACTCTCAAGTGCGCAGGGTGAGCTGCACGTATTACAATATATTATATCTTAATTAAAGTAACTAGGAATGCAAGAAAAGCACTAGCTGCTAAGTTATGCTAAGTTATATAACTATTTATTTTTATTTTTTGTTTATTTATTAGGAGATTCACTGATGATATGATGTAGGACAGAGAGGATTTAAGACAGTCTACTCGTATCCCGACCCTAATTAAACTGGGATTCAAGGGAAGATGATGATGATGATGATGATGATTTTTGTTTATTTATTTATTTATGTTTGGACTAATTTTTGGATTCTGGAATTTGCGCCGTTTTGGACCTTCTTTTTGCTCGCCGGCTTAGATTTGTTTCAATAGTGCTCGATGTTGTCATGGATAACAGTATCACTCTAATTGTTGTTGTTGTTGTTATAGCGTATCTGAAATTTCTTCTATTTAACTGCGAATGTCGTTGCTGTTGTTGTTGTTAGAACGTTGCTGCTTAATAATATTGTCCTTATTTGCTTTAGAGTTCCAAAATGTCTATTTCTTACATGTAATATTAGTGCCATTATAGTAATAGTGACTTCATAGTTTGCTGTAAAGATACTACTATATATTGTCACCACATTCAACGACTCAGGTGTCTAGTGTCCAACTATTTATTGCTATTCTTCCCAAAATCGGCAAAACAATTATGCAAATCCAAGTAGGCTAGATTGTTTATAATCTCAACCTGTATTTAGAGACTTGACGTCTAGAGAGTGATGAAAAATTGAAAAGTAACATCTATGTGCAGTTATGTACTTTACAAATTTGAAGTGAAAGCAAAATAACGGTTATGCTCTTATTAATCTTGTTAATCTTTATTTAATCTTATTTATCTTATAAAATCTTTAATCTTATTTAATCTTATTAATCTTTTAATTACATTTTATTAAATTTTATTAAATTTTAATTAAATTTTCCTAAATTTTAATTAAAAGTTTATTTAATCTTATTAATCTTATCAAATCTTTAATCTTATTTAATCCTATTAATCTTTTAATTAAATTTTATTTTATTTTAGTAAATTTTAATTAAATTTTCTTAAATTTTAATTAAAAGTTTATTTAATCTTATTAGTCTTATAACATCTTTAATCTTATTTAATGTTGTTAACTTTTTAATTTTATTTTATTTTATTTTATTAAATTATAATTTAATTTTATTAAATTTTAATTAAAAGTTTATTTTATTTTATTAATCCTATAAAATTTTAAATCTTATTTAATCTTATTAATCTTTTAATATAAATATCATTTAATTAAATTTTAATTAAATTTTCTTAAATTTTAATTAAAATTTTATTTCATCTAATTAAACTTGTTATTTCTGCTGAGACAGACGAGCTCTGACCCCCACCACCACCACCATCACCTGCCCCTCATACCCAGGCGTCTCTCCCACTCCCGCAGGATCTCCTTCGCCACCTCCCCCGAGGAGATCCTCGAGCTCAGCCGTCAGCACACGCCGGAGGGCGGGTCCACCCGCAAGGGTTCCACCGCCAAGATCAGACGAAGCATCCCGCACGGAGAGACGGATAAACTGCGCAGCGATTCCCTGGTGGACGAGAAACTTCCGGTGACTCCGACCACTCCGACCATCGTGGAGCCGTTCATCAACGAGCTGGACGGACTTGATCCTGTGGAAGAGACGGAGAGGGTTCACTTCACGTTCACCGCGTCAGACCCGAGGAGCAAGATGTTTCACAGCCAGGAGCTGGCGAGGCAGGCCCAGAGCTCTGATGAGATCACTGAGTGAGTTATGAGACCTGGGTACCTCTTGTTTGGTAAAGCTAATGTTAACGTCAGTTTTTCTCACTCGAAAGCTATGTCAGTGACGGGAGAGCTCAGGATTTGAACCACGCAAGTACTGATCCGCGGTCGAGTACCTTACCGACATCGCCACTGGCTCCAGCCAGTGAATTGATCTGGTGTGTGCTGTGGGGATGTCCCTGACATCATCCTTGGATGAGGAAACGGAAGTTAAAGCTTTATTATTATTATTATTACTTATCTAAAGGCCATAGTGATAGCTTGATTTAACGTCAGTTTCAAGTCTTGAATGTATACCAGTGACGATATGAGCTCTAAGATAATATAATTAGTAATATTTAATAGAAGTTTGATTAATTTATGGCTACAGCCAAAGTAGAACTTAAAGTCATCTTTTGTCTTGAAAAAAATATTGGTGACAGGAAAAACGCTAAATTTGAACCTTGAACCTTATTACAGTATAAGTATTATTCACCATCTAGTGAAGTAAGCTTTTTCGCAATTTGATATCATGATTTGCATCAAATTCTAATCTATAGGCTTTAGGTGCCTAAAGTTATTAGGTGTCTATAGGCTTTCGGTGCCTATAGGCTTTAGGTGCATTACTTACGGTTATCTCTTTAGCGTTTATTTCGAGTCTAATTATCATTGGTCGGGACCGTATTTTCTCCATATCAAGGCCCTTTTGTTAAATAAATCTTATTCGGCCATATTCAAGTACAGGTTCTAAAGAGAATTTCATCGCCTAGGCAGTAGATGCCATCTTTAATGCTTTATCTACACTGTGTTTTTTATAACTGATATCCCAAATTGTTTTAACAATAAAGTCGTAAGAAGTTGACCGATGTTCTTGAAATTTACAGTACTTGACCAGCAGCCAATTCTACAAAACATAAAGAAATTTCATTTGAATATCGTTAATAACGTGAAAGTTACGGTTTTGTGAATAGCAGTGGGGTCAGATAAGAAATTTCCAGTACAGGATTACGGGTGTGTTACATGCAGCGTAAATTTACCTCTATAAAAATAATAGCGAACACGTCACAAAATATCTGCTAACACTATTTTGAAGATCAATCAATTCTTTGCAAAATGACGTAAAATACATGCTAATATGTTCTTAATTGACAAAGTTATTGAACTTTTAATGCATGCATTGCATGTCTGGTTACAACTGCTATCACCGCAGCCACTGCAGTGGCGTCCTCTCCTTCGTTTATTCTCTTCATACAATGCATGTATAAAAAGTTCGATAACTTTGTCAATTAAGAACATATCAACTCGTATTTTACGTCTTTTTGAAAAGAAATGATTGCTCTTCAAAATAATATTAGCAGAACTTTTATATTACGTGTTAGCTAGTGTTTTTATAGAGATAATCTACGCCAAATATAACACTCCCGTAATCCTGTATTGGAAATTTCTTATCTGACCCACTCATATTTGCGAAACTATAACGTTCACATTATTAAAGATATTCAAACGAAATTTTTCTACGTTTTGTAGAATTGGCTGCTGGTCAAGTGCTGTGAATTTCAAGAACATCGGTCAACTTCTTACGACATTATTGTTAAAACAATTTGGTGTATCAGTTATAAAAAACACAGTGTATATTAAACTTGGCTAATGTAGCTTTTAGCTTAGGAAATATAAGAGATTTGAGGTGGTTTTCCACTTCCTTTATGAGCTTCTAAATAGCTACCTCTTACGACGAGTAGTTGCACTCCAAATCCATTCAGCATACAGTTGACCGTACTCAACTTAATCTATAATCTTACCGTCCGGCACTAATATGTCTTTGAGCGAAAACCTGAGATGGAATTATTTGGATAAATTTCGATGGGTTTGCTTTTATGTAGCTCTGAAGGAAGGCTGATGAGAATGCACACAGCAGTTCAGTTGAATCAATCAATCAAATCAAAATCATCTGAAGCTCAAATCGTCATCGTCAACTTTCCTGCTCCACCCGCTAAAGATGGCGCGCTAGAAAATTGTAAGTACTTGTGCTTTGTTGATCCCTGATATTAGCATCGAATAAAGAAATCGACCGTCCGTTATGGACGTTAAACATTTACTATTGCTTTCAGTAAAGGGTAGAATGTCTCATTAGCGCAATGGTTAGAGGTGTAGATAACGTCATGAAGTGTTAAATGACAAACCCTGAGGTGAATTGAACCCTCGTGAGTTAGAATCCCAGCCGCGCAGATCTGAGAGTAAAATCTCGGACATTCACTGGACTGGCTTCACGATAAATGGACAATATTGCTTAAAGGATATAACATGCGGTATTAAAAGTGACAGATATCAACGTAGTTGATCATTTCACTATAATGTGTGTTATTATTATTATTATTAGTATCGATTCTGACTGTATAGGATATAGCATAAGAGGGGTGAGTGTGTTACTGACAGATTTCTTATAAGGAAGGTTGCAATAGAAAGGGTTAGAGGCCGACCTGTCGACAAGGGATTCAGGATGATTTAAAACAAATTCAAATATACTTGTAGAGATAAAAAAAGAAAGCTGAGGATAGATTGATAGGAAGAATATATTCCTTGACCCCGGCTTCTCTTACTTTATTTAATTTAATTTTTATTCTCTATCTTAAATGAATATTTTTTTGAATATTAATTGTAAATTAGTTCATTGATTTTATTTCTGTATTATTATTTAAATTGTTATTCCTGTTTAATCAACTAATAATTCGATTTATTCAATGCATACACATTTGCAATGCATTAGAAAGCCATTAATTAATTTCAATATAGGCTAATTTGTCTACTGCTATATTTTTCCTTTTCTTTTTCATTTTTAATCGATACGCTGAATTTAACTAGGGGCTGTACTATGTTGTTCTGCACGGAATAGCGCTGTATAAATAAAGTTACCAATTGCTATAACAGAGTTGGATCAATTGACAATGTAAATAGTTGGATGTAAATGATTTTATATTTTCAGACATGGAGTACCTGGAGGTTCTGTCGGAGGGTTTGGAGAGAGTGCTGATGGTTAGAGGAAGTGGAAAAGAAGTTGTGACTATGTATTCATAAGCCTTTCATAAAGTGCCTACAATCAATCAATCTATTAATCGATCAGTAAAATTTTCAGCGCTTATAGGCAAAGCGTCCGAATAATTTTCTTACTGAGATGAATGGCTAGAATTGTTAAGAGCGCAGATATAACGAGCAAATCAATCGATCAGATCAATCGAGCAAATCAATCGATAGATCAATCGAGCGATCAATAGAACAATTGATCTAATTGACGATAATGAGCATCCTGTTTTTTATCTCTAAAGGCAACTTCTGAATTATCATCTTCGTGTAATTTATCACGCCTCGACAGAATATTTATGAGAATTTCGTAGCAAAGAACACGAGTGAGGTTCTTTGTTCTGAATTCTGTAGATTGGCGTAAGCGCAAGGTCGTAGTCTTTAAATTACAGGCAGACAATACGACAACAAGCCTGTCGTAGTCTTTAGATTACAGGTAGTTTTACGTTCCTCTTCCAATGGCATTGTTTGCTGCATTATAAGCGCACATGATCAACTTAGCTACTTCACTGGTAGCCCTGTTGCCCCGACCTCATATTTGAGAACTTATTGGCTTTGGCTCAGCGTATTATGCTCAATAGTTGACTTTCTCTTTTCACACTTCATTGTTCTTTATTGTTCGACTGTTGTATTTCACATTGGACGTTTACAGGAATAACGTCCTCACTGCTTGCCTGAAGGATTGTATTATACCATAGCGCTTACTAATCTTAATAAAGTCTTTCTTGCATCGTCTTCTCAAAGACTGCCATCTGTTTGTTGTCGTCGCTTAAGATATAAAGACTTACTAACATTTTGCTGTTATATGTTATCGAGTAAACTTGATGTTGACTTTTGTAATGGTACTGATACAAATTTATATTGACAGTGGCTAACTTATCATATATTAAGTTAAGGCCAACTTGGCTTGTAGCTATAAGAAAACGATGATACTCATTAAAGATTCTTGATATTGTGCTTATCTTTGCTTGCCTACAAGTCAACAGACTACAGCGACTATCGAGAGTAATATTACTGGATAACTATGCTAGCACGGAGGTAAAATATCCGTGATTTCTATGCTACTTTCTCTGGTTTTACAGCGAAATTCATGAGTAAATTATAGAACTGTGAAACTATACGATTAATAGCTACGCACGACTTTGGCCAGACACATAGGGGAGGGCTTGTTGAAAATTTAACCCAAACATAGCCAGCAAGTAAGAACTGACCAACCAGTTGATTCTATTCCTTTTAAAAATCTTCATATAGCCTTAAAGGCTATATTAAGATAGGCCATATTTTCTGTTCCGAAAATATGACTTACAAGATGGCTTTCTATTGCTTTCCTCAGTTTTTGTGTAGTCGCCTTTTACGATACGGGCAGGCTGCGGTTGGTAAATTCAGTGGCTCGGCCAAAGATCGAGGAATATGAATATAAAATGTACATTTACATAGGTTTTATTTAGCACTAATTAAGTAACTAACATTGCTAGAGGTATATAATTTAAAGTCATCATCATCATCTTACCTTAAATCCCAGTTTAACCAGGGTCAGGATACGAATAGACTTGATCTATTCGTTTAAGTTTTTGTAAAAGTTTCAAAAGTTTCTGGAGCCTAGGCGCTCACCAACCGAATGCCCTTTCTGATGGTGGTTTGGATCTAGTTTTTATGTCGCCTTCTACGACACGTGCATATTTACATGGTTCGTCTATTCTTCAAACTACCCGGACACAATAAGGGATATGATTTAAAGTACACTTTGTATATGAAATATAACCTTATAATAATAATATTGTACTCGTCAAATGAGAGAGCTTTAATTAGAAAACTAATAAGGAATTCTAAATCTGATGGTTATGGCGTCTGCGTTACTTCAGACACACCGACAGAACCGGCTAGATATAACTGGCTATTGAACTGATTCAACTGTGATTGTGGCGCCTATCACGTAAATGTTTTGAACGCTACTATATGGAACCAGTGTTACAGAGAAGTCATACATCAGTAGTAGCTGACGTTGTAGTAATTGCGATAGCGACCTGACGATGAACATACGTGTGCGTATGTATACATTATATCTAGCCTTATAAGGAGTTAGGATTGTTGGTTATTAACTTGTTAAGTTATGATCTACGCCAACGTCAGAAGGGGCATTCGGCTGGTAAGCGCCTAAGCACCAGAAATTGCTACAAAATCTTCTAATCTCGACCTTAGTTAACTTCGATTCAAGGTAAGATGATGATGATGATGATGATGATAAGGAGTTTGGATTGGTCCAAGTCTCGCGGAATAACAAATGTACTAGATGCCGGGTCAAGAATTGATATATGACTAGGGAACGGTATATGAATATTAAGAAAGAGAAAATATATAATTAAACTGCTAAGATTATTTTAAAAGCAAGTGTATAAATTCATCAAAGTATTTTACATTTTCCTGTTGAAAAAAAACAAAGCTACAGTGACGCAAAATGTTAAATATGCTAAACCAAGAAGACTGTAGTCCAAGTAACCTATTCATTGATACAGTAACTGAAAGATCTTTTTATTTGGTAAGGAAATCGCTGTATGGATAGACCTTCGCCTGTCTAAGTCCAACTATACGCAATTGCCTTGTGTATAAAACGTAGAAATGGCAGCAGCAATTACATTGCTCTTGTTACCCTAGAAATTAATCATCATAATCTTCTTCCCTTTAATCCCAGTTTAACTAGGGTCGGGATACGATACCTTCTTCACTCCTCTCTGTCCCATACCATATCGTCAATCAATACTTCTTTTTCCACTACGCGCTCATCAACCGAATGCCCTTTCTGACGTCGGTTTGTATCTTAGTGCCTGTTACGATACATGCAGTCTACGGTCGGTCTATTCTTCTGCAATTTGGATACAGCACTGGTCATATAGAGACCACGGGTTATAATTCTTATCAGGCTGTCCGATAGTATCTTTGAGGTACGAAAAAGGACGCTAAAATTACTTTTTAATAGTTTTATCGCTTTTAAGATAAAATTATAAAAATCTTTCTCCTGTACTTTTATTTCCTCATTATGTACACCAATATATCACAATTTCTATAATCACATATGTACAGCTTTTTTATATAACATTTAAACTACATAAACACTTGGTAACACCAATCAATGGCAACCTAACCGAAGGCTCTATTAGGTACGTTAATTTAAAATGAGTACGGTTGAAATCATATGAAAATCACACCCTTATAGATTAATATTTCGCACAATTACGCCTCTCTTTGTATTAATCGATAATGTTATAACTAAGCCGTTATTTATTACATACCATTGACGACCTACTCACAAAACACTAACGTCACGCATCGTAGCATCCTTACGAGTCAGCAACTAAACCTTACAAAACAAACCTCCATTATTGAATCTTATAGTAACCATAATTGTAAATAACGTCCAGCTATGAACTTATTTTATTAACCGAGCGATATAAAAATACAACTAGTTAGTAAGAAGTAATTAATTAGATTAGCAAGTGCAAATTTTCGACTGTAACAGAAAGTAACATTGAGCTTAAACATTTTAGTGTGACTTGTAGCTCGCGTTGCAATACATGCACTAACGTAGTGAGATATACAATTAACTTAGATAATATAAAGCGTGAGTTACACTAATAACTTTTCTGAAGATTATTTATCCAAAAAAACAATAACAATCTAACCATATAATATTTAGAATATTTTAATACTTAACATAAGATACTCAGTTTGATTGGTGTATGCTAATAAACACGATACACTAATCACGCAAGGATTCAGACGTATCGCTCCGTTGTGACCATCGGCAAGTCCATTACCTTGGACTTCCAATCAGCTCTGATCCTTAGTCAATCAACCAGTAGGCGTCCCTAGTCTCTCGATGTGCCTTGGACAGCCTCTAGATGTGCCTTGGACAGTCTCTCGATGTGCCTTGGACAGCCTCTCGATGTGCCTTGGACAGTCTCTCGATGTGCCTTGGACAGTCTCTCGATGTGCCTTGGACAGTCTCTCGATGTGCCTTGGACAGTCTCTCTAGGTGCCTTGGACCCTAAGTCTCTCGATGTGCCTTGGACCCTAAGTCTCTCAATGAGCCGTCTTAACAACGAAGGGAGTGAGAAGGTCAGTATTAAGTAGAATTGATTCACTATGTTCGCTTTTCAGTCATCTTTTCAACGTATGCGTTGATGAATTTGCTAACTTTCTTCTCATTAACATCGCCACTCTTACTCGCTGTCGCTGTTATCTACACATAAATCAACATCACAATGTTCATTAACATCACCACTCTTACTCGCTGTCGTTGTTATCTACACATAAATCAACATCACAATGTTCATTAACATCACCACTACAATGTTCATTCAATTACACTGCACGCTATGTATAGTAAAATTGATTATTCAAATCAGCAAAAGTCCAGATACTAGAGATCATCCAAAACTCTATATCAACTACACTAAATAGTACTGAATGCAACGCACTTCACTAGAGAAGCTATGTAGGTTTAGTTGGGACAGCAGCAACATCTCTGATGGCATCGATTAGTAGATCAACAGCGGCAGTGTAAACTATCTCACACTGACATCATCCCACAACAAGAAGGTCAATGTACATGTGATACTGCTCTGAGTCTAACTGATTTTCCTGAGTAGATCTTTTTTATCTTTTTAAAATGTGGGTTTAACGTTAAGGTCAGAAGCTTGCAGAGAGGGCTTCTCTTCAAGACGTTAGGAGTACTGGTGAACCCTGAAAGGTGAATGTCTGAGATTTTACTCTCTGTTCAGCTCTGCCGGGAATTGATCTTAGGACTTCAGAAATAAGCCTTTTAAAACTTCATGACATTACCTAAAGCGCCTATGCACTGAGCCACCGAGGCAGCTCTACAATGCTCAGATTATATCCACTGCTCCTTCCGTCACAACGTGACTTCAAGAAACGAAACGCTGCTAAGATAAGCTTTTTTTAACTTTTAACGAAGCTTTTCAACCTTATCAGCAAAAGGCATAAACACACTGTATTGATAATTTCTTTACGCATATGTTTAACGGTTTAACATAATTTCCTAGAGAAGGCATGTATTTTTGTTGGGTGACGATTAGTTTACCCCATGTATGAGGAAATTTTACCCGTGTTGTGTCCGGGTTGCTTGAAGAATTGACCAACCGGTGACTGTGTGTGTCGTAGAAGGCGACCTAAGCACTAAGATCCATATCAACGTCAGAAAGGGCATTCGGTTGTTGAGCGCCTAGGTTCTAGAAATTGCTACGAAATTTTAAAAGAATGGAAAAGTCTCAAATAGGGGTTTGACTGATGATATGATGTGGGACAGAGAGGATTTGAGACAGTCTATTCGTATCCCAACCATGGTTGAACTGGGAAGATGATGATGATGATGAGGATATGAAAGTTAAACCTTTATTATTACTATTATTAACATAAGCCCAAGGACAGTATAAATAAAACAGAATTTATGTACGCCAATGCACTAACCTTAGATATTGCTTTTCTCATAATGAACTTGTATTCTTGAGAAGTAATCTTGCCCCGATGATAGTGCGGTTTTAAAGAATTATGAGCTAACGTTACAACTAAATCTTCTATTTCCTTAGGGTCCAGTATCTACACAGAAACACAATCATTAAAACACTAACAGCATTCAAAAAACAGCATTCAATAAATCAGTATTTACAATCATTATAATGTCTTTAAGAAATTCATTTACTTAAGTTGAAGCCTGAAGACGAAGAACTGTCAGCGGCAAAGCAAACTAGTCATTAGAATGGTAGCTGAGGAGAAAGTGTTTGAAACATCCAGGATCAGTAGCGGATCTTGGAGGGACTCAGGGGGCCCGGCCCCCCCCTTAGGCCCGGCGATAAAAAATTTTAAACTAGAATTTCATTGCTTCTATGACAATTTCTATGTGTCAGTATGTTTGTAAGGTCATTGGTTGGGGGGGGGGGGGTACGAGAGGGAACTCAGTTCCACTAGATCAATTTTTTTCAAGTATGGGATTAGGGGCCAATATTTGGTATCATAGGAGCCCTGTCTAATTAATGGAAGGGTGCCAAAAAATGTTGATAGTTTCATTAGCTCTCAATTTTCACTTTAAGCCCTGTATAAGAGGAAAAGGGTGTAAGTAAAAAATGTTAACTCTGTCCCGGAGCAGTGCTGCAAACAGCCTTGGCTGGGAGGGGCTTAAGCCCACCCCCTACCGTCATAATTAGGGCACTTTTGCAATTCGTCCAGATCCGCTGAGTTTCTTCAGAGGTGAAAAATTAATATACTTTTTTCCACAATAAATGTAGAATTTTTGGCACTTTAGGTTTTTCTCTCACTTTAGTACGGGTGTGAGTGGGAGGGGGTGGGGTAAGACGGGGATACGCTCACTCTTTGAGCCGAGCGCAGAGCGCAGTAGTGAAAAAGTGGGCCCCCCCCCCCCCCCCACACAGCATTCTGGTTGCGTCACATGTCCCGAAGAAGGCAAAAACTGTGCAGACTCTCAAAAAAAATTTCGGCCCCCCCCCCTTAAAAAATCCCTGGATCCGCCCCTGTCCATGCTTCTAACTTCTATACAAAAATCAGTCTAAAAGTAATCCATATAATATATATTAGACTAAAGTGCACTAGTGAAGCAAATAACACAAAGATTATTGCTAATTTAGCTCAGCTATTTAATTACAAATACTTATTTACATGATTTTTAAAATCAATTACTACCAATGCTATCAGTCACTAGCCTGAGAACATATACATAAACACAGCTACATAAACACAGTGGCCCATACATAATGAGACAAGTTTGAACGTTAATATCTCCGGCTTGAAGAAAGCAAATTTAACCAAATTTAATATTTAATTAAATATGTATATGGAATTGAAAATTGGAAAATTTGATAATGATATCTAGAACGGTTATTAATTTATAGCGTTTTGGGTGTATATACCTAAATTCAGGCGTTTTTAACATGACAGCAGTTACGTAACGTTATTGTTCGATTACTAACATAACCGCATCAATTTTGTGCCCGATGAGCTTTAGGCCTATGGCTGCATTATTTACGTCAATGACGTTATCTACTGCTACCATATTAAGAATCACAGTCTATATGAGCTCTCTAACTGATGCCTTCGAACAACTATATATATTATGGGTACACTTAACAATCTGGCTAATTTATAATTATAGGCTAATCCAGCTAGCAACAACAATAATATGTTGTAGTTACATACGATCACATAGCAATACAATTACATTTCTATACGATACAGTTACATTGTTACACAATACAATTACCTTGCCACGCACTACAATTACATTGCATCACAGCAATTACATTACTATATTGTACAATTATTTTGCTACATAATACAATTACATTGATACACAATACAATTATATTGCTACACAATATAATTACAATACCACACAGCACAATTACAATAATACACAATACAACGACATTGCTACACAGTACAACTACATTGCTACACAATACAATTACATTGCTACACAATACAATTAATTATATTGCTACAAAATATAATTACATTGCTACACAATACAATTACATTCCTAGTTTTAATCAGTTACAATTGTAGGACAATTTTTTCAGGACCGGTGAAAACTACTAAACCAAATCAATGCAAAAAATACTCTAAAAAGACATTAAAACATTACTAAAGGATGGAAGTGGCCGCACAGCAGAATAAAGAAATAACAAATGCAGCATACGCCAAAGCTAAAACGACACCAAAAGAAATGAAAAAAAATAATCAAGTTTAAAATATCAATCTCAAATTTGCAATAACTTTATATACATAAAAAAAACCTAAAAATTCTAGTGGTAATGAGGCAAACATAAACATAGGCAAATACAACTTTACCTTTTCTTCACTCTCAGCGTCCTGTTTATCACTAGCGGAGCAGGAGTTTTCTACTGATGCATCTGATCTTTCAACGCCAATCTTTGACTGAACTGACTTCAAGCCATCTCCACATTCAGCAGAAGATTTGGGTGTAACGGCAGCAGACGTTGTTTTACCTGGAGCCCCATGAGAACTGATGCTTTGATCTTCGGGAGAAATATCCATGTCGCCCGAGCCAAGAGTGTCGTTCTGCTTGGACGATTCGTTGCCAACGTCTGCGAGTTCAGACTGTATCGACAGCAGAACAGATAAAATTTCTAATTCCTCCGATATCTTGGTAGCTAAATGTTCTTGTTCCTCGATCTTTATCATCCTCTTAAATTCTTCTTCTCTGTTTATGTTTAAATCGGTTGGTGGATGAACTGGTTGAGCAACACCAAGAGATTTATTGGAATCTACAGCAGTCAATCCGCTCTTCACAGAATTAGACGTAAGACCATCAGGCGCCATATCGCTAACAGCCACTCTTTGAACGGAACTACTTCTTACAGTCCCATCAGGATTATTAGACGACTCTAATGCACCAAGAGACCCAGCGGACCACCGATCAGAGTCGACAGGATGAAGTAACCGATCGCTTGACTGATGGCTGCCTGACACCGGTTTCGCGTTGATTCTTTCGTCAATATCTTGCCGCGGCAGGGCAGAAGTTTCGACGCCATTCTCCTTACACAGACTCGCAATAAACTCCTGAAGAAAGGAAATTGGCTCCGGATTCCTGCCCACCTCCGTCAGCGCCTGCATCACACGTACCCTGTCCTCATCGCTGTCCAGAGCAGGGATGAGCTCAGCCAGCATGCTGGATACAGCCGCTAGCGTGGGATCAATATCACTTTCCCTGCTGACGAACTCCTGAGCGACGTTGTGTTGATCAGAAGCAGCACCGGGAACTCTGAGATCAACGTCGGCGCAGCGACGTATCGAAGCCTCTCGTACAGCCGTGTCGGAGTTGGTCGGAGTGGGTAGAAGTGATTTGCGCAGGTTAGCAGCCTCTCCTGTCGATAGCGACGACTCAACGACTTCGAGTCGTTCTGTAGGATTTGAAGCTGATTTGTTGTCGTTCACTTCGTTGGACATGATCTGACTATAGAGCTTTTGAAATCTGGCACTACGATCGTCTGACACACCGAACCTCATGGCGTCCTGGCAGACTTCCGTTAACTGCCGCACGTTGCGGAGAAAAGACGCCGATCTTACCGCGTTGGACGGAAGCCCGGTTTCACTGGCGTTAGGAATACCATGAGTTCCACTAGCTGGTGGTATAGATCTGCAGTAGCAAGATAGTCATAATCGTGTGTCAATCGTACAGTCTACGCATATCTCTGACTTCTAACATTTGCAAATGCATTCTTTGATATACACATGTATAAATAAGCTAATGTTAACGTCAGTTTCCTCAGTCAAAAGCGATATCAGTGACAAGCAAGCCCAGGATTTGAACCCCGCACATACTGATCTGCGGTCGACTATCTTATCGACATCGCCACTGGCTCTAGCCATAAGAAGTACAAACGTCGAAAATAGTATAAACAAAAATTCAGCAATTTATTCACAGAGGCTCTGCTTGTCAGACAAAATAAGCACTTGACATTCCTCACTGGAGATACAAGCTAAATACAAGAACAGGGTCTTACGCAGATGACGAATTGGAAAAAAGAGGAATGAAGACAAAAAAAGGGCCTTTTAGGATAGTTTTCATAGAATACAAGTTCATAACGTTCTATGCAACATAGTAGTAGCTGGTAAAGCTAATATTAACTTCAGATTCTTCACTCAAAAGCGATGTACGTGACGAGAGAGCCCAGGATTTGAACCCTGCACATACTGATCCACGGTCGAGTGTCTTACTGACTAATGGCGAAGTTGGAAAAATGCTCGCAAAATATATTGCAGCATGATTTTGGCAAAATGCATCCCTTAATTCTTTAAGATATCAATACTACAAACCCCATTTTGAACCCAGTATACTTGAATTGTACGGAAATATTGGATGTAGAATTACAAAACTAAACATATAAAAGATTATGACTAAAATGCTGAAATTAAATAAATTATATTTGCTATAATTTAATTTAATTTTCTGCGCTCTTTAAATAAGCACCAGCTGTTGAACTAGACTTCAGTATTTAGCTGCAGACCTGTTGAGAGAGCTGGATAGAGGAGGTGAACTCTCACTCCAGTCCTCCTCATCTCCTCCCTCGATCATCCCGTCGTCCTCTAGCCCATTCAGTCCTAGAGGATCCCTGGAGCCCATCCATCCACCGTCTCCTCTACCTGCTCAACAACGGAGCTAAGTTTAACGTCAGTTTCAGCATAACAAGAGATCAAAGAACGGGTGAAACGAGCAGTAACTCCTTTTTTAACTCCTCTTCCTCAGAGTGAAGTTTTTATTTTTCGTTTAGTATCGTTTGTTTGTTCATCACAGCACAGATTATACAAACAATAGTAACGTGCAGGTAGTTAGATAAACAATTAACAATACAAAAGAGGATACCATAAAAGAGCCATAGCTGTGTTCGGTAATACCATAATTAGCAGCAATATAGCAGAGTCTACTTGAGTCTGAAATACAAAAAGTTTCTATTACATTACCAATTACAGTAAAACCGTTGGTAGCCATACAATTGAATATTTTCAAATTAGGAAATGGCAAGACACTGGCAAGTGAAACTCAAAATAAATTTTAAAAAACATTTCTAAATTATTAAAAATTAAATGAGTAAACTAAGTTCATATCTCTAAATAGCAAAAAAACTAAGTTTAACGTCAGTTTCAGCATAACAAGAGATCAAAGAGTGGGTGAAACGAGTAATAACTCGTTTTAGGTGTGCGACAAGTGCAGGATTCAAACCAAGTCATTATTTACTTCAGTTGGGCTGAGCAGGTGGCTTGTTGACAAGTTGCTCGACAGCGGATCAGTAAGTGTAAGTGTGATCAGTAAGTGTCAAATCCAGTGCTTATCCCGTAACTGACAAGCTATCGAGCAGGAAACTGACTTTAAACTTGGTTTTAACTTCGGCTCTTTTGGTACTGACATACCTTCAAGACAGGAAACTGATGCTAAACAAAGCTTAAGCTTTAGATCTTATAGGTTAGCGTGATTCGAACAAATGACATCCTGTTCATAATGCAAATGTGCTATTCATTCGGCGATCCAGTCAGAACAGTCAATCAATACACATATGAGAAAATGAATTGAAAAAGAAGCAGCAAATTAGAGAAACAATTACAAAATAAGAATTGAAAAAGAATTGAAAAAGAAGCAGTAAATTAGAGAAACAATTACAAAAAACTTAGTCAGACCTTTACTCCCATTCTGCAGAAGCCGATGATCAGGCCTATTTGAAGATATAACAGGTATTGTACCAATCGCTTCAGGTGATCTGCAAGATGATGCGGAGTTCAAACCAGAAGCAACAGGGCGCGGGTTTGACCAATCAGGTCCTCTATCCATTCTATTCATTCCGTTTAAGGCCCTGTTACCCTCAAATTGTCTATTGCCATCATGCATATTGCTGCCTACCCACTGGTTATTACGATCGTTTTGCCTAAAACTCGGCTGCTGCCTGATGTTGCCCCGTTGCTGCCCATCCTGATATCTGTTACCCTGTTGCTGCCTGCCCTGAATATCTAATCGCCCACTGTCCGGGTATGGGCCATCCTCGGGTTGTCTGTTATAATAGGCCCCGCCTCCTCTCTCCCCACCGTTAAATCTCCCACCCCTACCCCGTCTCGCCACCTCCCACCTCAGAGATGACTCGGACATCTTCGTGTCGATACTGGCGAACACGCTGCGCTTCAGACTATCGTCCAGTATTGACGGCGCAGCATCGGAACGATACTCGCTTTGTACGCCGGCCGGATTCTTTCCAAACAGAGTTCGTTTTCTTTCCAACTCCTCCATCCGCAGTCGGTCCAGACTAACCGCATATTCCACAGGATTCTTCTTAGGTATCACAAAGCTTCCGTCAGAATTACGCTGGCTGTTACGCTTATGGTCGTTTTCCTGCTTCTTCTTTGGTTCAGTTTTGGTGGAAGCAAGCAGTGCCTGGATGCTGTTAGAATCATCCTTTCGCCAATTCGATTCAATACGATTTCGTATGAAATTACTTCGCTCCGCCGAACGATTTTCTTTACGCTTGATCTTGCTCGAGAGTTCCAAACCTTTCGATGTCTTAGCCGCTAACGTGTCCTGCTTGTGACTCTTCTTCAAGCCTTTGTCAGGTAATTTACCGTCAACACTCTCGTTAACACTAGAGGCAATAGACTCGTTATCTTCGCCTGCCCTACTCTCAGTAGCATCAGTTCCTTCAGCGCTACCAGGCTCAGGAATTGCTGCATCTGTTAATTTATTGTCGGAAGTGGTAGCATTGTCTTTACTATTCCTATCAGAGCAAGTCACTGAATCCTTCTGGTCTTTAGCTTTTTCATAATGTTTTTCTTTCTGATGTTGGTCAGAAGACTTATCATGAAGATGATGGTTATTAGTCGAATCGTGCTTTGACTGCTTCGCTCGTTTGTCGTCAGCGCTGACAGAATGCTCTCTCTTCTGAAACCAACAAATAAACCAATAAAGTTACTACGACGTTACAACAACGATAAAAAGATGCAGAAATGTAAGTTTAGCCTATGCTAAACCATCAGAGAAAGCCCAGTGGGATTTCAAACCTCAGGTCTCTTGGTTATCAGGCAGGTGAGCTGCCAACTTAACCATCGTTAGTAACTAATTCATCACATTAGAGTCTGTCTCTTATAGTATTAGGTGTTTTATCCACTGCTCCAGAAGAAGAGAGGTCCCAGGTAAAATTTGTTGAAAAACAATAATACGATTAATGTAAAAATAAAAACACGCTAAGATAACGTAATTGGTAAACATATGGCCTGAAGCCAAATCTGAAAAATGTATATTTTATAGTGAGCTTTAATGTCGCAATAGTATGTAATAGTCCACTGAAAGATTACAATACAATACAACACAATACATTGATGACTAACATCTACAACTGATGGCAATGTTAAAAACACTCAATTCAATTTGCAATAATCATACATGATAAGCACTTTGAATCACTTTTAGTTCTTTCAATTTTTAAAATTAAATTTTACTTTCTTTTTTACACTTTTTTATCTATTCTTAGATAAACATTAATCAAGTATATATCAAATACAAATGGCGACAAGGACAACTAGTTCACATGCATCATACATGTAGCTAATTTAATTACAACACGATGCATCGCTAAAGAATACCATCAACTAGATAGTAGTAAAACCGCATATTACTAGAAGTCAATAAGCTAAATAACAAAGGCATGTCATTAAATGTCAACCATTCGACCAAACTCTATAAAGTATCAACAACTGTTATAGAAGAAAATACAGCGAAATATAAGAATTAATCATAATGTTTCTTACTACCTATCTAGTAACAGTCAAAGTACATCAATTTTTACGATCACCACAAAAAATGTCTAAGCATTAGCAGAACTAAACAATGAGTTGAGTAAAGATATTACCTTATTCTTGTCATGATGATGTGCTTTATCGCTATTTTTAGAAAACGCCGCTTCCCAGTGTTTCAGTATATTCTGATCTATAATACACAAAAAATTATTAAAATAAATAATTAGTCCATATCATACTATTAACCCCTAACACCTGAAGCTTAAAATAAAGAGAAAAACCTGACAACGAGACCTGCAATTTAAATAAAATATGCCGCTTATCGAGTTTGCAATAGAAACTAGCAAAACACAGCTAAGCGGTGATCTTAAAGCTGCAAATGATTACAATTATTGCAATATATTTATAATATAGATACGCTGCAATAATTATTATTATTACATCATTAGATATTATAGTATATCTATAATTTTTGTACATATTTCCGCAATGTTCTGATGTATCTGGCATAAAATAGCTCAGTCATAATTTTACTTCTCAAATCAATTACAATTTATGTGCCTTTAATAGCTTTTATAAATAGATTTTCAATCATTTATAGTGACAACCAATAAATATTATTGTTAAAATAATTTATTGTCAATATCATTTTATCGAATTAGGTAAGGTAAGAATTACAATTTATGTGCCTTTAATAGCTTTTATAAATAGATTTTCAATCATTTATAGTGACAACCAATAAATATTATTGTTAAAATAATTTATTGTCAATATCATTTTATCGAATTAGGTAAGGCGAAGAAATGTGCAGGGCATAACTCTGCACTCTTCATAAGATAACCGCGCCTAGCTGTGCTACATCAGTTAACTGCATATAAATACACATAATACAAATAACATAACACGCGTAACTGCATAAGATATATAGTGCCTACCTTCGCAAGAGATTAAACTGTACATAAATAACTATGCAATATAACTCCTGCTCAACCGTGTAACAAAAACAGTGTACTACAAACAGTGCTAAACTGCATAATATTACAAACAGATATTACAAACTGCTTAACACAAATTGTATGGAGCTACTTAAGATAAACACTGGGTATAAATATATACGATAACAGTGGGCGTTAGTACACTACAGTATGATAATTATAAACAGTGGGTATAAGAAAAAGTATGCCAAACAGTTGGCATTAGTACACAACATTTTGATAAGCACAGGGCAAAAATATATAAGACAAACAGTGGGCATAAGAACATAATATTATGATAAACAGTGGGTACAAATACATATGATAAACAGTGGGTATAAGTACTGCACGTATGATATACAGTGGGTATAAGTACTGCACGTATGATAAACAGTGGGTACAAGTACTGCACATATGTATAAGTACTGCACATATGATATTCAGTTGGTATAAGTACCACACATATGATAAACAGTGGGTATAAGTACTACACATATGATATACAGTGGGTATAAGTACTGCACATATGATATACAGTGGGTATAAGTACTGCACATGATAAACAGTGGGTATAAGTACTGCACATATGATATACAGTGGGTATAAGTACTGCATATATGATATGCAGTGGGTTTAAGTAATGCACATATGATATACAGTTGGTATAAGTACTGCACATATGACATGCAGTGGGTATAAGTACTGCACATATGATATACAGTGGGTATAAGCACTGCACATGATATAGAGTGGGTATAAGTACTGCACATATGATATACAGTGGGTATAAGTACTGCACATATGATAAACAGTGGGTATAAGTACTGCACATATGATATACAGTGGGTATAAGTACTGCACATATGATATACAGTGGGTATAAGTACTGCACATATGATATACAGTGGGTATAAGTACTGCACATATGATATACAGTGGGTATAAGTACTGCACATATGATATACAGTGGGTATAAGTACTGCACATATGATATACAGTGGGTATAAGTACTGCACATATGATATACAGTGGGTATAAGTACTGCACATATGATATACAGTGGGTATAAGTACTGCACATATGATATACAGTGGGTATAAGTACTGCACATATGATATACAGTGGGTATAAGTACTGCACATATGATATACAGTGGGTATAAGTACTGCACATATGATATACAGTGGGTATAAGTACTGCACATATGATAAACAGTTGATACAAGTACAAATGATAAACAATAGTTAAGAGCAAAAGATAAACCTTATCTAACAGTGCGTCAGCAAAACACACAGAACTTAACAATAGGATGGACTCAAATAATTAAACGTTGCAAATGATCACAATCGAAATTTACACCAGTGCAGTTGAACTTACTGCTTGAATTCTTCTTTTGTTTCAAGGCAACAGATTTGTGATATTCCGTAATGACATATCTTCTTAGCATCTCTCTACACATAAAAACAACCAGACATAAGCCGCACCACTCAAGTATGCTACTGATAAAATTTCCTACGCTCTAAAGGAACATTGAGCTGTTTAACATCTTCGACTATCTACTATATGAGATAGTTCAGTAAATTACCAGATGTTTTAAACTGTAATATATAATTTTATGTAGAAAGATTGTTTTCATACGGCACAATTGCAAAGTGTTGTCTGCGAAACATACATACTTGCTAAATGATATGACAATATCAGCAAACAATGGCCATGGTTTAGAACAATAAAGTTATTTATCTGGTAAAACTAGTAAAGCCAAAGTTAATGTCAGTTTCCTCACTCCAAAGTGATGTCAATGATGGGCGAGCCCAGGATCTGAACTCCGCACATATTGATCCACGATCGAATATCTTACCAACATCGTTACTGACTCTAGCCAGTGGCGATGTCAGTATCACTGGATGAGGGAATCTGCCATCACAATGCCATAAATTATACAGCAGTTATTTTTAAAATGTAATAAATAGCCTAATAAATACCAAAATTAATTAATTGTGTTCTAGAGAGCCAAAATGTGATACATATGTGATAAATATAAAAGATGAAGGGTAATATAAAATATAGAAGGGTGTTTGCAAATAACGATTAACTGAAAACTTCAAAATAAACAAAACAAGACAAACCGGTCTGAAGAATTCCGATGCGAGCTGTTAAGTAGTAATGATAGAATATGCAGTGGAATACTGGTTATAGTAACGCAAGGATTCTTTTCAACTGATCTGTCTCGTTTAATCGTCTGTGAGTTCTTTGTTACATCACGACTAACATTCACGAGATTGTGGCTCGTTCCCTTAACTACAGCTTCACTTCGTTCATCACTGTCCATACTGACTTCTCTTTTCTTCTCATTCCTCCCTTCAACCTTGATCAAATTATTATTTTTGCATTCTTCAATCTTCTCTTCCATATCTGGTACATTTAGAACTTCAGCCTCAATTGATTCAAGTTTATCACCCATGACAATGGCGGGCTTTAATTCAGACTGTGACAAAGAATCACTTTCGTTACAGTATTTTATTTCACTTTTCTCAGAAGAGTCATGCTTACAATCAGTTTTGAATTCTTTCTTCGATTTTTCACTTGCAATGTTACACTGGGATTCAACTTTCTCTGATGCTTCATTCACATCATCATCTACAGGTTTCTTCAGTCCACCTTCATCGCTTCTCGCTTCATGCGCAATATCTGCACGATCAGGGGATGCACCAGATCCCTCTTTACTGGACTTTTCTGCTTCTAAATCGGCAATGTCTGTCGCTTCTAATCGAATTTCCGATAAAACACTATTCGTTTCCTCTTCACCAACAACACTACACTCTGTAAAAGCAGCTTCAGCTTTCTGTGCAACTAATGATTCATTCTTGTGTACCACAGCTTCTAGGTTTTGAGCAACAACAACAACAGGATCCAACTTCTTTAAAACCACATCAGGCTTAAACAAATCACCTATACCAACTGTTGCTTCGTATTTTGACTTGTGCTTGGTCACCGAATGATCTTTGTCAGAAAGCCTATTATCTAACTTACTTCCACTCTTATTCTCATTCTTATTTTTACTTATATTCTCACTCCTATTTTCACTCTTACTCTCATTCTTGCTCTTACTCTCACTCCTCCCCTTATTCTCATGCTTGTTTTCATTTGCATCACAATCATCAGCCTTCTTTAATTTGTCGTTCCATTTTTCCTCCTTCAGTTTCTCCTTGCGTTGTTTCTCCTTGTGCTTTTCCTCATTATGCTTTTTTCCCTTGTGCTTTTCCGCTTTATTCTTCTCAACTCTGTGATTAATATTATTTTCCTGATGAATTTCATCATGGCGTTTTTCGCATTTCACAGAGCTTGCATGCAAATTACCTTCACAACTTTCTATTCGTTGTAGCTTAGATGTGCTGCCTTGAGAATCATTCTTCGACAAGTTGTGTGATTTATTTTCAGACGAGCCATCGTATAGTTTCCAACCAGTGTAACTATAGTGGTTTTTACCATGCGGTTTACTACCATTAAAACTAACATGCGACTTACTTGTCAATTCTTCCCACCTATCCGATGAAACTCCTCTACCACTAACCGATGACAATAAAAGGCTACTTATATCTACTAACTTCACGCTACTCGGCATTCTCAGCTTTCTATCCTTCTTCATTATTGACTTGATGCTCTCAGATTTCTTCCATGATGTTCCTCTCGATCTAAATGATTCTTCCTTCTTATCTCTCTTTTTATGTTTATGCTTATGGTCTTTATTTTTATTTTTGTTTACTTTCTCTGATCGAGTTTGGTCTTTCTGGTGACTTTTAGAGGACTTCTTTCCATCATTTTTATCAGCCTTTGATTTCTTCGTAAAAATTATATCATCTTCACTGTCAATCACATTCTTACGTTTCTGAGCACGTGAAATCAGGAGTTCATCCTCAGAGGAAACAGGACTAGGTGATCTGGATTTCATAGCAACGATTGGCGAATTAACTGTTATATCAACTGCAGACTTTTGAATTACGTTTGCAGAACTCTTGGCAAGACTTTCACAATCACTGTCATTTAATTCTTTCACTGTATCTTCTTTCATAGTACTCAGTACTGCTTCAAATATGTTTTCACCACCTGACTTACTACGAATCACAGGAGAAACAGCTGCTGCTTCAAATTCTTCAAAAGAATCTGACGCTTCAGCCCAGTCATTACATTTAGAAACTGCAGCATCAGCTATTTGCTTCAGCACACTATCCGTATTATCATCTGATTCGGTATCTTCTGCCATTCTTGATACAACAGTTTCTGACACTTGACTAACGCATGAGCTAGTCGGCTTTGAGTCTTCTGCCGTTACTAAACCATTGATCGTTGGATGTTCAATATCATTTTCTTCATCAGGCACATTATACAGAATTATTTCCACCGGTTCCATTGCCGTCTGAACTGTTCTATCGTCGTTAGTATTTTCTTCTAAATCTGTCATTGTGGGCTTTTCCAAATCTTCACTCGTATCCTTTTCTAAATTGCCATTCACAAATTCTTGAGTCACATTCTTACTCTCGTTCGAAGCTGCTGTTAGTCTATCTAGACTACTATGAGACATAGGCGTAGCAGGTGAGGCTGGTGAATTTAGATCCTGTATCTCTGACAAAGTTCTGCTAATTAATTTATTAACATCATCAGAGGAGCACATATTTTCAGTTTTGCTACAGTCACTCATTTGCTCGTTGCTTTCATTCGCATTCTTTACATCATCTTCCGCCTCTAGTATAGGATGGGGAGGGCAAGTTCTAGAGATTTCTGACATGACTATAGATAGAATAACCTCAGAGTATCATTTCTACAAATATACATTTATAAGATAGTTTAGAATTTATGACACTACCCTCACCTCTATTAAAAGCCAAGTTTAACATCAGTGTCCTATCTTAAGAGCATTGGGTTGAAACTACTATACTATGATACACAGTCAAACAACTTCCAGGCATGATACTGGCACAGCCAACTGAACAGATATGCGACTGTCTCTGCACGTTAATATCTACCACAAATATTATATGCCCAAACTTTTACATCAGCAATGGACTAAGTAGTCAGCACCATTTTCAGTATCTTTCTTACCAGCTACGGTTACATGTCATCTAATGTAATAAAATAATTAAGCAGTTAAAATAATTATTAGTACCTAACTGCATTTCAGCAAATTGTTCTGATTGTCTAAAAAAATGATCTAGGATCAAATCAGGATTAGGACAAAAATGAGGACATTAGAAATTAGCAATTAGTATATTCCATAAGCTAACCTTAATATAAGACAAAATTTAAAGAAGTGAACATTCACATTTTAAATTCAACAGGTAGAGATATTGAACGAGAAGGGTATATGGCCGGCCAAACAGAGTTCTCTATGGCAAAAAGCGACTTGAGCAGAGAGGGAATACATGGCCAAACAGTACGTGAGAGCAGAAGCAACAGACCAGCATTCAAAGCCCAGGTCAACAACATATAAAAGAGATATCGCATAGAGCCTTGAGAATGTTAGTCATATACAAGTGTTTGTTAAAATGGGCGCTTTTAACAGAAGAGATATATTTAATCACGAACAGATAAAAGATTTCAAAGGGAACTGTTCATAGAACCTGTAAAGTACATTGTAGTCTTGAGAACCTGCTACTTAGAAAAATATAAATATACTTTCATTAACTTATAAATATTCAATCACATTAATTTATCTCTAACATAAATCTGCAATACAACGCCCCAATCAAAGTGTCACCGTCGTCCACGACAACGAAACATTATAAGGTATAAGCTAACCGACGAAAAAATAGAAGCACCATTTAATCAAAGAATTTCCTAAACTACGACTGGTCCACTAGTGATATCGTAAATTTGGTTTTGCGCATAAAAATGTAACAAAACCTTAAACTAAATTACATATACTACCATATCAATTCTCAGGTGACACGAAAACGACTCTTATTTATTTCAGATTTTCAATATTTGTTACAAAATATTAGGAAAATTCAGCATAGATATGCAAAATTTGAATGGGTTCCGAAATAGAGAAATAAAGATGCCAGCTATCAAAAAAACCAATCGCAATATTAAAATTTAAAAAAAAGTAAAAAGAATAACATGATCAACTATGTTGATATCTATCACTTTTAATACCACATGTTTAAACCGTTTGGCAATTTATTCCATTTTCCGTGTAACCAATCCAGTGAATGTCCGAGATGTTACCCTCATATCAGTGCGGCCGGGATTCGTACCCACGAGGATTCAATTCACTTCAGGGTCTGTCATTTAAAACTTTATGACGTTACCCCTACGCTATTAAGACATTTTTAGCTCCATAAAAGCGCAATTTTTCGTCCTCCAAGTCGTACATAGATTTGCATAGGCTTTGATAAGCAAGTTACAGATAGATGTAAAAGTAAAAGATAGTTACAGATAGATGTAAAAGCCCAAAGGATACTTTGGGCTGTTTTTCTGGTTTTGGGATTTTGCACTGCTTTTGTACCTTTGACGCTTGTCGGCATGGATTGCGCTCTCTCTCTCTTTCTCTCTCTCTCTCTCTCTCTCTTTCTCTCTCATGCATATATATAGTGAATTCTGTTGTCACTGCATGACGACAGTTAAGCCTATTAACTTGCTATATGCAGTGAGCACACCACACTCCAATTGTTGTTGTTGTCAATGTTGTGTCATCACTACATAAATATCATTTTTTCTGAAGAAACAGAGTTTTAAGTTGAGAATTCCCATCTGAATGTGAGCGCAAAATTCTGAACGTACAAATAAAAATTTGCTGCGATAGATTGATTTTGAACGTACATATAGAATCGAAATAGTTCTGATGCAACTTGATTATGGACAACTGATAGAAAGAGAAGAAAAAGGTATAGGTCTCTGACTGCATATGAACTGATCGTAGGAAAATTTATAGGACTGATATTTTATGCAGAAGAAACATTACTAATAGTAGACAGAAGAGAATATAATTCGGAGCAGGCCGCTGAAAAGAAGGAATGGCAGAATATAGACCCCTAGCGTGAAGGTCTATATTCTATTCTATAACATCTCTCAGAGTCTCAAGATTAATTCACTTATATTACGAGACCAAATGCATGGTCGCCGGGTCTAATATAAATTGGGACAGCTAACTTTAAAACCGCTTAAAACTCTAGAAATTAATATGACAATTAATCTTGTGATGAAGGATTTAATATAACGGACGAGGATGTCACTCGCTTAATTATCAGCGATTGATTTAAGAGCGGATGGATATGGAACTACAAAGCAGGAGAAAAGCAAAGAGCAATGACGATATTATGGAGATTGTAGAAGAATTATTGATATTCTTATATCGATATCTAACAGGTCTATGAGAAGAAGGTGCAAATGTAAATGTTAAGGCGCAGGGGAATGAGAGGAGAAACAAAGAAAGAAGACAAACGGGAATTATATTATGAAAGTCCACTTCGAAATTGATTAATAAAAACTTTACTGCTGAAATTCAAAAGTCCAAAAAAATTCCATATTCAAAAATCCAAATGAAAACTTAAGAAAGCCAATTTCCCTAACCGTAACCATAAGAAAACCAATTTCCAAGTCGACTTTCATATTATGCGTGCGGTATATTTCTGGTATAGAGTTAGATGTGATCATATGAAACTTATACAAACTAAGAGCTTTTAGAATTTTAGAGCCTTATATGACATATAGCCGAAGTACGCTTGTTTAATCCAGTAGTTCTTACCACAGCCTCCACGAGGGCAGTGACGGCTCGAGAAAATAACCGGACAGTGGGAGAAAAAGGGCAGTGGAAAAGTGCGCAAAGCGGCACAATTGTGAAATACAGGCCTTGTCTTTATTACATGTCCACGACATCCTCCAGAGCATTTAAAAGAATAACGGCTTATTGTCTTTCATTTCAGAGCTGAATTAAACTTCCTTGGGAAATATATCAAAATGAATCGCTGTACAAATAACGTAAACATGGGACAGAAGATAATAATAATAATAAAGGTTTAACGTCCGTTTCCTCATCCAAAGATGATTTAAGGGACGTCCCCACAGCACACATCACTCACTACAGATCAATTCACCCAAATATATCCGCAAAAGAAATGTGCTCAGTAAAGTAAGGTCCTAAACAAAAGCGTGATCAAAAATGGTCAAGGTAGATCGATTAAAGTCTTAAGTTTTCTAAACAAATTCATATCTTTCTAACAAATAAAATTCTTCAGAAATCTATCGTTACGAAAGAGGAGATAAACATTCTTCTGCTCAGTATTTATTCGTTATAAATTACTACTACTCGACACTTGCTCATCAAATGTCCGTTTCATGAGTTTAATATATGGCCTACCATTTGAAGATATAATGTTTTTGAGCTCAGAATATTACATTTGCACCAAACTTAAAATTATTATTGTAAAATCATCATCACCGTCATCTCCCTTGAATCTCAGTTTAACTAGAGTCGGGGATTAGAATTTTTTTAGCAATCTCTGAAGCCTAGGAGCTCACCAATCGAATGACCTTTATGACGTTGGTTAGGCTCTTAGTACTGTTATCTCTTTATACGACACGTGCATTCCATGATTGGTCTATTCTTTAGCAACCCGGACATAACAATAGTATATTAATTATTTACAATATTAATAATTTAAAATAAAGTACAAATAATTATAAGCAATAAATATAACAGAAAATACTTATGAGACAGCACTATTTTAAAATATAAAGAAACTATTACAATTATTGGTAAATATTGAAGACGTAGACGTAGAATTGTTGCCCGTGTCCATTTCTGTACTACTTCTTCATATCACTATTTTTTAGGTCATTGAAATCGAATACAAAAATGTCCCAGAATGCCACAAAGTATATCAAGAAATACTAAAAACGTTCTAATATACAGAGCGCAATATTATTGTTGCGAACTTCGCTTATGTTGATTCGAACTCGAATCATTGCGGCCTTTCTAGGTCTGACTGCGCGACGCTGTCTTGTAGGCCGTTAGGCCTGAGGTGGTATATATAGCGGTGTCGCTTGGCGATTAAAGAAAGAAAGAAACTCCACTCACTAGTCGTTGCCAAGTCAACATAGTCGTCTCTTCACGGTCTCTGCTTAGTCGAGACGTACGCGAGCGTTTAGGTTAGGCGGTCGATAAAAACTGTTACGTTAAAGACTGTTGTTGTGATAGCGATATCGTTTGCTAGTTATTAAGTACCTTTAATAAACCTAAACTCTACGACTTAAAACACGTGTTGGTGTCTATAAATACTGAGACTTAAAGTACGGTAATTAGGCTGACTTAAAATAAGTAATCATAATAAGTGATCTACCTAACCGCCCAGCTGATATCCCTCAGAGTGTCCGGCCTCCGTCGTGCAAGAAACCTACTACGTATAAGTACTTAATTAATGTCTCATGGTCGTTACTAAATTAACAGCTCATTTATTTATACACCCAATCTAATCCATACAGGCTATGGACCTGCCAGTCGTAGACGGTATACCTGACGTCGGGGCATATGAGGTTCACCCCTCAGTCAACGAACAGCCCAAGGCCGACAACGGTACTCACTTAGGCAAACAAAGGCACATAGGAATAATAGAGCCAGAACCTCTCTCATCGAGGGCTAACCTCTCCGCCAGAGAATCACCAGGTGGTGCTGGCGACATTAGCCAAGGTGAATTGGCAGTCCAGTTTACACAAACATTATTTCCACATAATATAATAATATGCGATAGTAGGCAAGAGCCTATGATTCCGACGGGGTCGAGCAGCCCCGATCGTGCAGAGTCCGTCCTGGGAGCACCTCTCGACGGACTACTGCCAACCGCCAACCGCCTAGCGGCAGCCGACTGCCGCCAGGCTGTTGACGATAGGCGCCCTGAAATCATGGCGATAACCGCCAACCGACCGCCAACCGCCAAACTCTTGGCGACTACCGACAACCGCCAGGCTATCGATACTAGGCGCTCGGTCATTACGGCTGGTACCACCAGCGGCTTCCCCGAGATGTCGGTATTCTCCGACTGTTACCCGAGGGAAGCACCGCCCTCCCCCAGATTAGCGGCGGCCTCCGTTGCTCGTCAACGGCCGGCAGCGCTTGATAGAAGCAACAATGGTACCAGAAGTGGGGTTACAGTAACAGATACAGGGAGATATGCTTACAGTAGCGAGGGACCGACGCTGATGGTGCCTAAACCACGCTCACAGCAGAGAATAGACGAAGACCAACATATGGAGATGCCGAACCAACAAGAGTGGCAAAGAGCGTGGACTAGCAACGACTCTATGGCCGGATACGTCTTTTGTAAGAGAGGATCAGATGGTCAGGTCAATGTCGGCCATTGGGCATGCGAAGATGTCGGGGAGGAAATTGATGAGGTTTCAGGAGACGTCAGAGGCCTGAATCTTTCAGACCGTCAACTTCCAGCGCAGACACCAATTCGACGAAGGAGCGCAGAGATTGACTACCGGGGTAGAGGAGTAACTCAATATAGAGCGACTACGAAGAGTGGTGACGCCCGTAGCTCGGCGGGGTTGCCGGTCGTCTTCGATAACTACCAGACGGCTCAAAGAGATGTCTCTGGACAGCGCTATCAGTGGTTACCAAAACGACCATACTATACCGATGAGGAGGAAGAAGAGAGGCGGATCATCGGCCTAAGACGCCGAAATGAAGGCAGAGACACTACATCCGCCCCGGATAGGAGAGAATATCCGAACAGCAGTGGAGAACTTCTGACTGGCGGTGGACGCTCAGCAGGTAACGATCGGCGCTTGGCGGTCGGCGGTGGACGCTCGACAGATGATGATCGGCGCTTGGCGGTCGGCGGTGGACGCTCGACAGATGATGATTGGCGCTTGGCGGTCGGCGGTAGACGCTCGACGGATGACGATTGGCGCTTGGCGCTTGGCGGTGGGCGCTCGACGGATGACGATCGGCGCTTGGCGGTCGGCGATGAAGGGAATTTAAGACTCCCGCCCTTCTATCAAAAGAAGGTTAGAGATCGCGAATTTATGCGTCGCGAGGAATTCGAGGATCCTGCTTGGACTAACCCGACCAGGCCAGTTCGTCCCGACGTTAAGTTGAACAGCTTCAACGGATCCTATCCGTTGGGGGTTTTTCTTCAACAGGTAGATATGTGTGCTAGGTTCAATCGTTGGTCAGCCGATGAAAAGACAGTGCAGGTGTGTATGGCTCTTGTGGGTCCAGCGGCCTGTGTATTGGCTGACGGTGGTGGCATCGATACTTACGAAGATTTGAAACGTCGGTTGGAGGTGAGATTTGGCTCTAGAGGTCAGACAGCTACTGATCGAATGGAGCTGAAGAATTTACGACGAAGTGAAGGACAGAGCATCAGAGAGATATTCTTGGAAGTCAACCGATTGATGCCGTTGGCTTATAGCGATTCCGAATCAGAAACTGCTCAGTCGATAGCGGTTGACGCATTCGTCAACGCGCTGGGAAATCCGGCTCTACAGGTGAAAATCAAAGACGCCGGTCCGCGATGTTTAACAGCTGCATTCGATTTGGCCGTAGAGCTAGAGGCCAACTATCAGTCAGTGTTCGGAACTCATAGTAAGAAACCGGTAGAATATAACCGGTACGACGGTAAAATGCGGGTGGCGGAGGCGATTCCACAAAACGAGGTATCAGTGGAAGAACGCGACCGCGGAGGAGCCCGATGTTTCAATTGCGATGGAGTCGGACATTTTCGACGGGACTGCCCAGCACAAAGACGGACGACTGGTCGACGCACGCACGTTGGAGGAGGCCGGCTTTGGTGTCAACACTGTCGGAAATATGGTCATTATTCAGGGACATGTCCGATCAAACGTACCACAGAGGAACGCGTCTACAGTAGGCCTTCGCCAGTCAACCGATTAGACCATAAAGAGGCACGAGGAAGCGTCTTAAGAAACTTAGCTCCGCAACCAGATCAGAGAATGAGGCGGTATCTTCGCGGACGTTTCAATGGCTTGGATTCTAATTTTCTGATTGACACGGGGGCTGACTATTGTTTGTTCCCGTTGAAGATGTGTAGAGGCATACGCCTTCGGCGATGTCCCGAGCGTTTAGTAGCAGCCAACCGGACGAGAATTAGCGTATGCGGGGAGATTGATTTTACGCTAGAGGTCGACGGACAGAAGACCAGCGGTGTGGCGGTAGTCAGCCAAACGGTAGATGAAGCGCTATTAGGCCAAAATTGGGTGCGTGACTTTGTCACCTGCTGAAACGTGGTTGACAACTCTGTCATGATCGGCGGCGCTGCTATTGCTTTACACTCGGGTGGTGCTCGTAAGATGGCCAGGGTGGTGGCCGAGCAGACCATAAGCATAGAGCCGAGATGTGAACGGGCGGTAAAGTCACAGTTAAGGGGATACCGACCCCGCGAACTTGATTACTCGCGATTCATGGTGGAGTGTTCTCAGCCAGAACCCGGGGTGCTGATAGCACGGACGCTAATCAGCAACGATCCGAATCAGGTGTTTGTGCGAATAATGAATCTTAATAAAAGTGTGGTCACCATCCCGAAGGGAAGAACGCTGGCACCTGTCGTGAGAGTAGACACGGTCGAGGAGGTGGATGCTTCGACCGCTATGATAAATGTTGTTGGCCGGTCTTTGGAAGGTGACGACAATATGAGTTCTCAGCTCCCCGCTTATCTACAAGAACTAATCCATCCTGTGGAAGAACAAGTCGGTGCCGACGTTGGGAGAGATCTTACGAGGCTAGTATCCGAGTATCAGGATATCTTTTCGTCGGGTCCACTAGATTTGGGCAGAGCAAAGAGAACATTGCACTCAATCGAGACAGGTGAACATCGACCATTCCGGCAACAGCTCAGAAGACACCCCGTTGCCCGGCAGAAAATTATTGATGAACAGGTGCAGGAAATGCTGAAAGCCGGAGTGATAGAGCCATGCTCCAGCCCGTGGGCTTCGAACGTCGTCATAGTGACAAAGAAGGATGGATCAGCTCGTTTCTGTATTGACTTTCGCATGCTTAACGAGAAGACGGTCAAAGATTCGTTTCCGCTTCCACGCATCGATGCGTGTTTGGACGCCCTAAATGGTGCTCGATGGTTTTCTACATTTGATCTACGCTCGGGGTATCACCAGGTCCCTATGTACGAGGCACACAAGGATAAGACTGCGTTTGTAACTAGGTCTGGATTGTACCGTTTCACCAAGATGCCCTTTGGACTTTGCAACGCAGGCTCGACTTTCCAAAGGTTGATGGCAGTGACAATGGCCGGTCTTGACTATAACGTATGTTTAGTTTACCTAGACGACATCATTGTATTCAGCCGAGGCATTCAAGAACATATGGAACGCCTTCGTTTAGTTTTTGAACGTCTTAGAGCGGTGAATCTGAAACTGAAGCCATCCAAGTGCAATTTAATGCAGCGGAAAGTCAATTTCCTTGGGCATGTTGTTTCGGAAGAAGGCATTGCTACGGATCCGGCTAAGATAGAGTCAATACGAGCGTGGCCGACGCCAAAGGACGTCGGAGAGGTCCGTAGTTTCTTAGGCCTATGCAGCTACTACAGGAAATTTATAGCAGAATTCGCCTCCGTTGCCAGTCCGCTGCACGCTCTAACCGGAACGAAGATCAAGTTCCGGTGGACACCTGAATGTCAAGCGTCCTTTAACGCATTAAAGGTAGCTTTGACGTCTGCTCCCGTCCTAGCGATGCCGGAGCCAGAAGGACAATTTATCCTGGACACTGACGCCAGCTTGTATGGGATCGGCGCAGTATTATCGCAGATTCAAAATGGCGTTGAACGCGTTGTGTCCTACGCGTCGAGGACTCTGTCAAAGCCTGAGAGTAACTATTGTGTCACTCGGAGAGAGCTACTGGCTGTAGTGAACTATGTGAGATACTTTAAGCATTACCTATTGGGTCAGGAATTCCTAGTACGCACTGATCACGCCGCCCTGCAATGGTTGCGCAGAACACCAGAGCCTATTGGACAACAGGCGCGATGGCTGGAGATACTTGGGAGTTTCGACTTTTCTGTTCAGCATCGGCCTGGGCGTTTGCATGGAAACGCCGACGCTTTGTCCAGGAGGCCTTGTCGCCAATGCCCGCACGAACTAATCGAGACGACAACTACGCCGGTAGCAGTAGCCAGTGCTTATACAGTTTCACAGCGGATTCAGAGATTGGAAGGGGATGGGGGCAATCATCCTGCTGAGACCGACACTGTGGAGAGAGTAATGGCGTTGTTGCAGGCTGACGGAGAGCCGACAAATGAGCAAATCACATATCTGGATAGCGAGGGTCAGATTCTGTGGAGTCAAAAGGAAAGCTTGACCGTGAGAGACGGGAAACTTTTTCGTGAGGTTTTCATCAGTGAAGAGAGGTCGTGTCCTCAAGTGGTACCCACAGTTGCCGATCGCGCAGGTATCATTGATATGGCGCATCAGGGTTGGGGTGGCGCTCATCTGGGGATCAGAAGGACAGTTGCCAAATTGAAAAGGACCTGTTACTGGCCTGGGATGAGACGCCAGGTATCAGATAAGATACAGCAGTGCATGAAATGTAGCAGATATAAGAGAGGTAAACCCCCGAAGCAAGGAATGTTAGGGCATACTGTGGTTGGAAACCCTTGGTCTCGCCTGGCGATCGATATTACCGGACCCCATCCCGTGTCACGGAATGGTTATAAATATATCTTGACGGGCATAGACGTATTCACCAAATTTACATTCGCCCAAGCACTAGTTAGACATGACGCTGCCACGGTGGTATCTGTGCTCGTAGATAAGATATTCAGCGTGTTGGGAACTCCTACTGAGATTCTCTCTGATCAAGGGAGAGAATTCGATGGACAACTGATGGGGGAAATGTGCGACGCGTTAGAGATAAGGAAAGTACGCACGACGCCTTACCACCCAAGAGCGAATGGATGCATCGAAAGATGGCACAGGACATTAAACGCCATGCTTGCAAAAGTAGTGTCCGACCAACATACGGACTGGGATGAGTGGCTACCCTTCGTGACCGTAGCATACAACGCTACAGAGCATGACGCGACGAAGTACACGCCATTCTACCTTATGTTCGGACGCGAATGTAATGGCGCTCTTGAAATAATGTACGGACAACCGACGGAAGAGGCCGCGCGACGGACGTACGGCGAAAGGGTAAACGAGCGTTTAAGGAGAATGGAGAAAGCTTATCGACTAGTACGCGAAAATATTGGGAGAGCCGCCGTCAGAAGCAAGAAGAGATACGACGCCGGCGTGAGAGCCAAAACTTTTGAGGTGGGTCAGTGGGTTTATTACTACTGCCCACGAAAGTTCCGAAGGCTCTCTGCAAAGTGGCAGGCCATCTACACAGGCCCATTTAGAGTAATGAATCGTATCAACTCTCTGAATTACATAATACAAGCGTCGAAAAACAAGCGCCCATTCGCGGTCCATGTCGATAAGCTGAAGCTCGCAGCTGGAGTAAAAGTAATGGACTGGAAGGTCTTAAGCAGGCAGCCTAGCGATAAACTTTGTCAAGAACCGACGGTGTGTGCTACGCCGCCATCTGGTAATGATATAACGAGCGAATACGGAAGGAACCTAGGTGACGGAGAGATAGCAGCGGAGGTGGACCCGCGCCCAATTACTAACCAAGATCACGGAAGCCGCCTTCGCCCGAGAAGAAGACTCCGTCGTCCAGTCCGTTTTAAGGACTGTTAACCGTTTCCGATGCAATTACGTGCATCGTAGGGTAACGTCGTACCCCTGCGCGAGTTAAGGCATATTAAACAGTGCGACGCGATGAGAATGATTTATTGTGTATGTGTGTTTTTTTAATATTTTTTTTATTAGGTAAATCCGCTGTTGTCGCCCATGAGAAGGATGAGTTCCGGACGGTCTGAAGCGGAGGACAGGGACTTGAGGCAGGCGAGTGAATACATCTCTGCAGTTCAGGGTCCTGACGACTGGTTTTACCAGTGTAAGATATGTCAACGCATCTTTACCCGAGGCCCTAGTACCATAATTCATATGGAGAGCGAGCATAAAATACGTGTTCTGTTAAGGCAGAGAGCCAAAAGCCTGGCGGTGGCTATCGGGCAGTTGCGCGACGGTACTGGCGAATCTGGAAATAGAAACGAGAGAAACTGCGGTGTTTCAACTTCAAGGGGAAGGGGATCTAGTCCTACACCAAGGATTCGAAGCCAGGTGTCCAAGGTGCCTCAATACCATCGTGGTTCCGACCCGGAAAGGTATGTAGATCCGCCTGATCGCTCTCGCGCTATTGGAAGAGGCGCGCGTTCTGTGAAGCGAGTCCACGACGCTTCTCTAACGAACCCTCGTCGCAAGTCTCGGGATAGAGACGACGGTCACCGTGGAAAACGGGACCGACGAGATGAGCATCGTAAGGTCCGAGATACGGTAGAGGACAGAGAAGGGGTGGCAGCGGTGTCGTCCTCCTCGGAGTTAATCGCGACGGTGTCAACATCTTTAGAAAACTTACTATCAAAAGATGTATACGATTACGTGACGGAGCTCTCCGGTGTCGTGGGTATCTCGGAGTTGGATATATTTCCTTCGACAGCAACTAATACCGATCCCAAGTCTGCCCCGCGTTCCGATGGGACGACGAGCGAAACACTCTTGAAGGATAGTTCTTCGGCTGACGACGTAAGGAGAGTTTTTGAGAAGAAGCGTTACTCCTACGTCCCTATGAAACCTAAGCCCAGTCGTAACCTGAGTTGTTTGAATGCTTCGGACGTTACGACAAAGACGTTTGGAGCGAGCGCTGTCACCGGCGAGAGCTATGTTATTCCTCCCTCTTCCCTCTCTACGGTTGCGGACGTGGAGAGTGTAGATGATTACGACGCTGACGCTCCGTTAGAGGCCACAGATCCCACGCCGATTGCCCCTCTTGTTTCGTCTCCTGCTGAACAGCCTTCAGTTCTTCCATCGACCGACAAAGGTCCAGCTCGCGAGAACGCTGGTAGTGCAATAGATGTGATGATAGTTGGGTTATCGGAGATCGGGACGAGCGAAACGGTAGCAGTTGGTGCCCCCGTTGAGATTACAAATCAGACGGGCGAGTTGACTTCCGTCGCTTTCCGTGCCGCCGCATCTTGGTATCGTGGCATGACTGCTGGACCGGGTCCCGCGTTGGATCTAGAAGGGGCCAATAAGCTATTCGAGTTGTGTCCTGTGAAAGCGAGCTATGATGACATCTCATTCCTGGTTATGGACGATAAGCGCAGACGGGATGAGGCTGCGGAGTTGGCAAGGAGAACCGTGCGACGTTTGGAGGAGATGCGTCTAATTGTCGACAGAGAATTAGCGTCGCTCAGCCGTCCGTGGGATGCAGCTCGTGGTCGAAACGCCATTCTGGCCGTTTTCCCCGAGGCCGACCCTAGCGATGTGGTCTCGGTGCTCGAGGACCGTCGAAGACTCAAGCATCAGTTTATCGTCGAGACGCGCCGTCATCACCAAGGATTCCAGCGAACTCTTGCTGACGCTGAATCGTCGTATGCTCCTCCCGTCTCTTTCTCTTCGCTTTAAGCAGCACCTTCATTCCAGAGAAAGTTCCTCCCTGAGAGTCTTGGTGCTTGGAGTATTGATGTGCGGTAGGACAATGGTCTCTTAGCGACGGATTGCAGGCGGATTGCAGACTGATATTTTTAGATTGTCAGTAATTAATTAACTCTGTAAGTTTTAATCGAAATAGGATGCGATGTTCGGAAAATGATGCGTAGCTGTGAACATTTGTTAATTAAGCGATATGATTTGCTCGTGTTAGATGGGATGTGAATCATTATTTTTTAAGTCTGATTTTATATTGCGATCGGCTAAACTGAAAGACTTTCCTTGATACGTTTTCTTTGTATTTTTAGTGTTTAAGCTCTCCTTGTTGTTTGTTATTAAGGCAACATAGTCTCCATGACGTTATTATAAAGTGGATGTTCGTTTATTTTTGTGCTTTAAAGAGCGATTCTAAGATCTCTTCAGACATTGGTGAAATTGAGCATGATTATGTTTCGGAATAATAATGTCAGTGGTAGTCTGAGAATCGGATAGGTGCCGATTTATGCAGCAACCCGAAAGCCATAGACATTTAGAAGTCCAGAGATGATAAACTGCGCGTTTTGTTCTGTTAATTACTCATACGTAATAATGACATGTTAGTTACCCTCGTCAGCGTAAGGTAGTAGTAAGATTGTGTGTGAAGAAATTTAAGAAACGTTAATAATTAGTAATGATATAACTTTATTTAGAAATTTGGTATGGCTGTGCAAATAGCGAAGTCCGCACTGATGTTCAGCGGATCGGCATAGCTGCCTCTTTTGAGGGGGGGAGTGTGTTGCGAACTTCGCTTATGTTGATTCGAACTCGAATCATTGCGGCCTTTCTAGGTCTGACTGCGCGACGCTGTCTTGTAGGCCGTTAGGCCTGAGGTGGTATATATAGCGGTGTCGCTTGGCGGTTAAAGAAAGAAAGAAACTCCACTCACTAGTCGTTGCCAAGTCAACATAGTCGTCTCTTCACGGTCTCTGCTTAGTCGAGACGTACGCGAGCGTTTAGGTTAGGCGGTCGATAAAAACTGTTACGTTAAAGACTGTTGTTGTGATAGCGATATCGTTTGCTAGTTATTAAGTACCTTTAATAAACCTAAACTCTACGACTTAAAACACGTGTTGGTGTCTATAAATACTGAGACTTAAAGTACGGTAATTAGGCTGACTTAAAATAAGTAATCATAATAAGTGATCTACCTAACCGCCCAGCTGATATCCCTCAGAGTGTCCGGCCTCCGTCGTGCAAGAAACCTACTACGTATAAGTACTTAATTAATGTCTCATGGTCGTTACTAAATTAACAGCTCATTTATTTATACACCCAATCTAATCCATACAGGCTATGGACCTGCCAGTCGTAGACGGTATACCTGACGTCGGGGCATATGAGGTTCACCCCTCAGTCAACGAACAGCCCAAGGCCGACAACGGTACTCACTTAGGCAAACAAAGGCACATAGGAATAATAGAGCCAGAACCTCTCTCATCGAGGGCTAACCTCTCCGCCAGAGAATCACCAGGTGGTGCTGGCGACATTAGCCAAGGTGAATTGGCAGTCCAGTTTACACAAACATTATTTCCACATAATATAATAATATGCGATAGTAGGCAAGAGCCTATGATTCCGACGGGGTCGAGCAGCCCCGATCGTGCAGAGTCCGTCCTGGGAGAACCTCTCGACGGACTACTGCCAACCGCCAACCGCCTAGCGGCAGCCGACTGCCGCCAGGCTGTTGACGATAGGCGCCCTGAAATCATGGCGATAACCGCCAACCGACCGCCAACCGCCAAATTCTTGGCGACTACCGACAACCGCCAGGCTATCGATACTAGGCGCTCGGTCATTACGGCGGGTACCGCCAGCGGCTTCCCCGAGATGTCGGTATTCTCCGACTGTTACCCGAGGGAAGCACCGCCCTCCCCCAGATTAGCGGCGGCCTCCGTTGCTCGTCAACGGCCGGCAGCGCTTGATAGAAGCAACATTATAATAGTATAGAATGCAGCAATAAAGGCTATAATAGAATAATCACAATTAAAGCCTATGCTTCTTCAAATCCTTCGCGTATACGAATAATAATATAATGGGCGAAGAAGAACAAAGCAATCCGTATAATACGACTGATATAGTCAGGCATGCTAGACAATAGTGGCTAGCATACTACTCTGATGTCGTAAACCTCTTTTTCTTTAATCCCCTTTGTCGTTGGGCTGGTTTTCTGGATTTTGGAATTTGCACCGTTTTGAACCTTCTTTCTGCTCATCGGCCTGAATTTGTCTCAATACTGCTTGATGTTGTCACAGACGACAGTAGCGTCCTTATTGTTGTTGTTATTATTATCTTATTATTATTATTATTAAAACTTAGTAAATACAAAAACCTAACTACAAAAACTTAAACGAATGGATCAAGTCTATTCGTATCCCGACCCTGGTTACACTGCGATTTAAGGGAAGACGATGATGATGATTATTATTCTTATTATGTTATTATTTGGATAAGAACCAGACGTTATATCTTTAATCTTCAATAAAATGCCAGCGACAGAAATCTCCCAGATGATCATTGATCAAGTACTCAGTGTGAAGAGCACCAGGTAATGTTTAGTTATTCTAAACAACCGATTAGAAGATGAATAGAACTCCTGCATGCAGTTTTTTCTGGAAGATTTGATTAGACAATAATTTATTGCACATTCACATGACTGCCGATTAAAAAATTGACCATAACCTCTATACTGATTTAAAGTAGTGATATTAAGAGCGAAAATATCACCATGAATAATAATTTCACAATAGAGTTCGTCTAATATTATTTCAGCATTAATCAATAACAGCGGTCAGAGTTAGAAATCAGTAATTAGGGGAAGACGACCCAGAATGCTCCGCCATGTTTTAAATGAATTTGTTGTATTTTTCAAATTAGCATCAGTAGGAGATAGTTACGGGCCGTACCTACCCCTCACCCACAATCAATATGACGAATTATAGTACCGACCCTGTGGTTGTTCCATTCAAATCGCATAAGAGTCACTGTTGAAAACAGTAAAGATACGAAATTGTGAAATGATCCGAGTTAATAAAACCATATGTCTAAATGTTAATGTTCCCGAAATCGATGCAGTGTAATTGTAAAGTTTAATATTTTGCAAATTTTTGATTTTCTGAAATTTTCATGGATTCCATCCGGCTAGAGATATTCTGACTTTTCTAATGAGTGTTCCCAAGCAACTATTTAAATGTTAATATTTATGTTATATCAGACTGCACCTAAAAGCTGTTGCGAACAAAAGCTAAACCGACTGCATTGTTAGCATTGCTTTTTTAGAGCAAATAGAATCATCGCACAAAAGTCATTACAGAGATAATTAATACGCAATCATTAAGATTGCAATGAGAAATCTAAGATAAAGCTACACGCTTTAGCCCAGCATTAACGTAAATACCTTATGCAATACCGGTGAAATACATTATTATTATTATTATTATTATTATTATTATTATTAATAGTTAGTGTTAATGTTATTAATATTTAGTTCTTTTTTCATTAGTAGCATTAGTAGGCTATTATTTTTACTACTAGTATTATTATTATCATCATAATTATCATTATTATTCTTATTATAATTATATTAATAAAATTAATATAATAATATTATCACTATTGATAATATAGACAATTTACTGCTATTGCTATTAATGTCCATACTATTATAATCAACATTATCATTAGTACCACATGCAACTACATGTATATTGA
>CAJHZI010000265.1:0-250000 GCA_905160935.1 Enchytraeus crypticus | reverse complement strand
ATAACAATAATATATATATATAATAATAAATAATAATTTAAAAACTAATAATAATAGTGCTTGTCAGGGAAGGGTTCTAAGGGTGAACCCTAGCCTGGACCAGGTTCATAAATTCTAAAACTCTAAACTTAAAGTTAATGATCTATAATAGTAGATAACTACTTTCCATTTGTAATTTCTAATTACAGTTAAATTATAACAGACACCTAGGTAATGCATTATAAATGAAGTGTATTTAGTTCACTTCAATTATATTTTATTTTACTCAAACACAATATAAGAAGATAATATATTACAAGAAACTGAAAATTGCCCTTATATGACAAATAACGGAATTAAATCTAATAATCAAATATTAATAATAGAGTTGAAAATAACTTAATAATATACAGACTAAAATTAAAGAACCGAAAATACTACTAATTAAATACCAGACTACAAAAAGATTGAGAAGTACTTAGTTATGGAGAAATCGCAACACTCGTCATCAAATACTATCTCACAAGAACATAAAGGCAAACTAATTCCTATTCAACGTCCTCATTTCTTCCATAAGAATATACCTAATGACTATAACATCAAACCCTAGAATCCTCTCTTAATGAAATGACACAAGTCTCTCACAACTTCCTTGAGTTCAAAATCCCCAACTCAACTTCTGGCCTTCTCGAAGTAACTATCAGCAACGCACGACCCTAGAACCCTCAGTTCCCTATGGCCATTTAACGTCCGGTTATATTTCACTGGCAGTTTCTAATAAACCACAATAAACACAACTCAGGGGTTACCTATCCATAGTACTTCCCCCTCTAAATGAGTCTAACACTTCCTAGGCCTTTCTTAACATACAACATGTGAAACTTTAATCCATACAATCAGATATAACCTTATTATCTCATGTGGATCGATACCGAGTCAAAACAAATGTACACTGTAACAAAATAGTCACTAGCGAAAAATATAAAGTCTAATAAGATTTATCTTAAATCTTAAACTAAAGTTTATCAACAATCATCTCAAAGCTCCTCGCTTGCGGCCAACTGTCGAAGTCCCAACCCTTCTGTTCACTCCCAGCCACAGACCCAGGCACGGAATAATAGGCCTGCAGGGTAAGAAACTTGCCCTGTGCTAGTAAAGTACAAAGGTCATTGTGGAGTATATTGGAATAATTAGTATTACATCGAGCACTATATTATCTCTACTCCTACCTTGACAGTGCTACTACTAATAACAATAATAACTTTATTGCAGTCAGCTTCCGCGGCATAATGCTTCCGAGTGAGAATCAGTACGCACGGAGTTCAAATGCAGCACTAGCCGGTCACTGATATTCTGAATCTGACGCTAACATCGTCTTTATATTTTTAAATCCTAATTGACTCATTAATTACATCTCGACCCTAGGGAAACGTGGATTCAAGGGAAGATGATGATAATTGATTGATTAATTAATTAATTGATCAGATTGCAGACCTTGACAGTAAATCTGCAGCAGCTTCTGATGAGCTGCTCGTAGTGACAGCGTGTCTCATGCACATCTGTGCTCTGCTGCTGTACAGAACTCACCTGACATACACACACACACACACACACACACACATACACATACACATGACAACATCGAGCACTATAAGCAGCTTCTGATGAGCTGTTCATAGTGACAGCGTGTCTTGTGCACATCTGTGCTCTGCTGCTGCACTGAACTCACCTGATACACACACATGACGTCGATACAACAACAGCAACAACACGATTGAAGTCCTACTGTTGTCCATGACAACATCAACTATGAAAGCAAATCAAAGAGATGAGCAAAATCAACAGCACAGATAAATCAAAACCCCGCTCTGATTCTTCTACCATGACTATTGTACGGGGTACAGATCCGAGAGAAAAGCAAGAATGATACAATAAAGTCAAACAATGCACAGACAAAATTTAATATTTTCCTGTTTTGTTTTAAGATTCCAGATCAATAGAAAACTGCTCATAACTGACCGACAACATTGCAGAGAGCACTTAAAATATAAATAAATATTCAGATTTATGGTGTCTGCCTTAGTTGACTATTAGATCACATTTCAGAAGAAAGGATAGACACCCGGCTACTGGAAATACAAATACTTTTGTATATTGAAAGATTGCCACACTGATTAGTATAATAACTATTGTTAATTTCCCAGTATCTTCCTCAATGATAGATTGATCAGTTAATACCTGCAGTTTACTTCCCAGTATCTTCCTCAATGATAGATTGATCAGTTAATACCTGCAGTTAATTTCCCAGTATCTTCCTCAATGATAGATTGATCAGTTAATACCTGCAGTTTACTTCCCAGTATCTTCCTCAATGATAGATTGATCAGTTAATACCTGCAGTTTACTTCCCAGTATCTTCCTCAATGATATCTCCATACGACGTCTATGACCAAGAGTAGCCACATCGAGCAGTATCTAAAGAGCATCAAACTAAGAATATCAATACCCAACAGATACTATCAAATACTAATTTCATAAATACAGTAGCACAGCATAATAGCGTCGTCTGATATAGTGATTCACTACTCAGAATTTTCAGCAAAGTAATAGCAGTTAAATTAAGGCTTACATTATTAACCTTTATTCTAGTCATGCACAGTAACAAAAACAGTCAGATATGATCAATAGCAATGTCCTAGTAATAAAATAAACTGTATTTACAATCCAAACTCAATCATATTTATTAAGAAGCAATTATTAATCAACCTATGAATTAATCCTTTATTTTACTATACCTTTTATCGTTTATGTTAGTACTCAATATTTGATGAATAGATGCTACTAATTAATTAGTGAATTATGAAGTACTGAATCGTTTGCATGTCCGAGTCACATCTTTACAATTGTAACACTAACTTTATAATTACAATTACTATCTAATTATCGAGTTAAAATTACTGCATTAATGCCCAAGCCTGTATAAAAAGCTTTGACCATTGAACTATAAGAGATTTTATTTTATAAGAAATATGAGCCAATTTAGAGAATTTTTATTATTGTTTCCAATTATATTAAAAATTAATTGCAATACATCATCACTTTATTCCAATACATCTTCATCTTCTTTGAATTCGAGTTTAACTAGGGTCGGGATTATAAACTTGTGTAGCAATTTTTGGGGCCTAGGTTATCATTAGTAGATTGTCCTTTCTGACTTTGGTTTGAATCTTAGTGCTTTGTCGCCTTACATGACTCGTGCAGTCCACGCTAGGTCTATTCTTCAGCAACAAAAACACAACACGGGTATCAAACCAGAAGGTAACTGATACCAAAATTATTCTTCAAAGAGCAACCATTTTAATAAACTATACAGATCCGTATATGCGGGGTTCAAATCCTGGGCTCTCCCGTCACTGACATCGCTTTCGAGTGAGCAAACTGACGTCAATATTAGCTTTACCAGCTTTTTCTACAATTAATACGGGTTTGGCACTTCAGTCGTTAACACTGGTTATTTGATTGTAATGCAAATCATCATCATCATCATCATCCTCCCTTGAATCCCAGTTTAACCAGGAGTTTTATTTTTAATTCCAGTTTAACCAGAATTTTTAATTTTTGATTGTAATGTAACAATCTGAAATTTATATTTCAGTTAAAGTTTTAATATGAAATTTATATTTCAGTTAGAGTTTTAATATGAAATTTATATTTCAGTTAGAGTTTTAATATGAAATTGATATTTCAGTTGGAGTTTTAATACGAAATTTATATTTCAGTTAGAGTTTTAATATGAAATTTATATTTCAGTTAGAGTTTTAATATGAAATTTATATTTCAGTTAGAGTTTTAATATGAAATTGATATTTCAGTTGGAGTTTTAATATGAAATTTATATTTCAGTTAGAGTTTTAATATAAAATTTATATTTCAATTAGAGTTTTAATATGAAATTTATATTTCAGTTAGAGTTTTAATATGAAATTTATATTTCAGTTGGAGTTTTATATCTCTCTTTGCAAGCAACCTATGCTATTCTCTCACCGAGCAGAGACAGGCCTCCGAGCAGTCTCTGAGCTGAGAGATACGAGTGACGTCACGATGCAGAAATATCTCCATGTAGCTGAACAGCTTCAGGCTGATCAGCCAATCAGATATCGTCTCGCAGTCTGCGAAAACATGGTAAATGCGCATTATAGTGAAAAGATCAACTATGTTGATATCTATCACATTTAATATCACATGTTTAAACCGTTAGGCAATTTAGACCATTTCCGTGTAGCCAGTCCAGTGAATGTCCGAGATTTTACTCTCAGATCAGCGCGGCTGGGATTCGAACCCACGAGAGTTCAATTCACCTCAGGATCTATCATTTAGAACTTCATGACATATACCACTCCGCTATGAAGACATTCTAATTATTAATTATTGTTCATGTATCCAAGTCTATTTAATTAACAACAGCAGCATGAAACAGTAACAAAAACAGAAAGGTAACAGCAATAGTATGAAAGCAGTTAGAGCCAGTGGCGATGTCGGTAAGATATTCGACCGCGGATCAGTATGTGCGGGGATCAAATTTGTTTCAGTTTGAAAACAAATAAAAAACAGTATGCACCATTATGCAATAGTATCTTATGCAACAGTATGCTATCGTTTCTGCATGTGCAAATATTAGACAACATAAAATATTATCATCGCCGATTACCTCGTGTAGTCAAATAGTAGGATTAGAACATTTTGTAGTTTTTTTTCTGAAGCCTAGGCGCTCACAAACAATGTTTCTTTATACCCCGTGTTGAGTACGGGAAGCCGTGTTGAGCCCAGGACCCCGTGTTGAGCCCGGGACCCCGTGTTGAGCCCGGGACCTCGCGTTGAGCCCGGGTGTGGTTGGGACCAGTGTAGAATAGGGGCAAACGCAACAAGCTATCGCGTGTACGTAAGTGGCGACTAAGACAGGAGCTGAGGTAGGCACAGGGACCTTACCTCACTATAAAATTTTTTTCAGGATTAAATGGCAGTTAATCCATTATAGAATTGTGAAAGGAAATGGGAAACTACCTCAGAAGTCATATTATTTCCAAGCTATAGGCTACATTAAGGTGTGGATAAGACATAGCCATTTGTGAAGGTAGTAATTCATTGATCGATGTTGTGCTCTTTATGGAGCATGAAAAGCAGCATGTGAGTAGGAATATGTACCTTGTACCTGCCGCTTGGCAGAACACAACAGAGAGAGATATACATATATATGATTATTCATAAAAATCATAAAAATCAATAATTAATCACATTCACTCAGGTGCATAAATGTCTTGCATGAACAATGCATATGTTACTGCATAAAGAGGTGACTAATGGATGAACCGAGATAGTGATTGACTTAATGGTAACAGATACTGGTTCAGATAGAGTAATTGACTTATTGCTAGCAGACACTGGTTCAGATACAGTGATCGACTTACTGATAACAGATACTGGTTCAGATAGCGCAACAGCCTCCAGTATAGCAGAACGGTGATTTTCATCTTCAATCCCCATCTCAATCAATTCCTCAGCTCCAAGTACCTCAGGACACTGAAAATTACACAAAAACGATAAGTACAAGTAATATTTGCTTGATTATCTCTTGAATATGTTTATAACCGAGCCCATAGCATTCAGACTAGTTGTCCAGCTTCAGATCAATACGTAAAGGGTTCAAATCCTGTGCTCGCATCGTCACTGACATGAATTAGAGACCGTGCTTTGATAATAAGTTAGATTATATCCGTGCTTTTATAAAAATTTATAAAATATTAAAAAGACGCAGCAGTAGAAACCTAAATATCGTAAAACAGTATAACCTCGATCAAATTTAATTGGCTAACCTACGCTGCTGCGTCTTCAATTTAAGGATAAAGGAATATAATAGCATATACTACCTGCAACCATCTGCAAACCATAGCTACACATAAGTCAAAACAATAATTAATTTAATTTTAATTTTAATGATTGATTGTTTGAATGGCAAATACTGCATTCAACAAATACACAAATACGTGAAAACTAAAGAGAATACAACAGGACGCTCTCTAATTAAAATTTTATATAACTTTAAATTAAATTTTTTATTTAAATTAATCTCGAAGGAATAGTACTGTACCCACCAAATAGTCGACATCGTCAAACCCATGAGAGATAAAAGTGCTCTCATAATCCGACAGCTTCAGTCTCTTCAACCAATCACCTACGCTCAACAAAATCTTTCGATCTACAAACAGGCAAACGATATTTTTTATAAAATTCAATAAATAATAAACAAATATTAGAGCATAAAATACTTGATGTTCTAAAGCAAATGAGGCAGAGAAACCTCTACATAAAGTACTAATTGGTGGCCCAGTTGGTATAATGCTTTCCGGATAAGTTAGACAAAGGGTTTTAAACTCTTCTGAACTGTTTCAGACAATACGCCGCGGTACGTTAAAAGAGTATCTATTTATTTATATAATAATTGCTATAGCCTAGGCAGTGATAACATAGCTCAGGCAGTGATAACATAGCTCAGATAGTGATAACATAGCTCATAACATAGCTCAGGCAGTGATAACATAGCTCAGGCAGTGAAATCATAGCCTAGGCAGTGATAACGTAGTTCAGGCAGTGATAACATAGAGTAGATAGTGAAAGTGTCAAAAAAGCTAATTGTTTCTTGAATGAAAGACTCAATTTGAGAGTATCAGTTTATCATCTTTCCTTGAATCCCAGTATAACTGGAGACGTAATTTGAAAATTTTGTAGCAATTTCTGGAGCCTAGGCTATCACCAACCAAATGCCCTTACTAACGTTGGTTTGGATCTTAAAATTTTGGCGCCTTTTACGACACGTGCAGTCCATGGTTAGACTATTCTTCATCAACTGATACAAAACTTAAAATTTCAAAAAGAGCATCAATTTTAATAAGCTATTAGGTATATAACAGACAGAACAGAAAGCACAAATCGGTAAATGATATCTGTATAATGTTAAATAACGTATGTAGTTATACGAGCAATACTAACCAATCAAGGGTTAATCACTTTACAACTGTTTCTGGAGTCATTAATGAAGAAACAGAAATCCATAAAATACACAGCGATTACTTTGAAAGCATTGGCTGTTACCGTGTAGATGATCAGACTGGAGATTTTCTTAATGCATTTTTCCTTATACCAGTAACCCCAATGAGGTAATAGTTGATATTCTACAATTGAGAAATAGCAGTTCTACTAGCCCAGATGGCATTTCTAATAAAATTTTAAAGTTAGAGCAAGGACTTATTAGAGAGCATGGACTTACTAGAGAGCATGGACTTACTAGAGAGCATTGACTTACTAGAGAGCATGGACTTACTAGAGAGCATGGACTTACTAGAGAGCATGGTATTACTAGAGAGCAAGGACTTACTAGATAGTAGGGACATACTAGAGAGCATGGACTTACTAAAGAGCATGAACTTACTAGAGAGCATGGACTTACTAGAGAGCATAGACTCTCTAGAAAGCATGGACTTACTAGAGTTCTGATGCACTGCAGACAATTTCTCGTCAAATTCTTTGACGAGTAGATCTGCGTCCAACCCTCCTCCAATAGAGCTTATCAAATCATCCATCTGAGCAGAAAACATATCAATAGAGCTTATCAAATCATCCATCTTAGCAGAAAACATATCAATAGAGCTTATCAAATCATCCATCTGAGCAGAAAACATATCAATAGAGCTTATCAAATCATCCATCTGAGCAGAAAGCATATCAATATAGCTTATCAAATCATCTGAACAGAAAACATATCAATATAGCTTATCAAATCATCTGAACAGAAAACATATCAATAGAGCTTATCAAATCATCTGAGCAGAAAACATATCAATAGAGCTTATCAAATCATCTGAGCAGAAAACATATCAATAGAGCTTATCAAATCATCCATCTGAACAGAAAACATATCAATAGAGCTTAACAAATCATCTGAGCTGAAATCATATCAATAGAACTTATCAAATCATCTGAGCAGAAATCAACACTGAAATTTGATTAATGTTGCAAATGTAATCAAGATGAAAAATAAATAGTAATTAAAATGCATTATAAGGTGATAGGCATTAGTTACGATAATTGGTATCACCGTAATATTTATTTTCTACGTCTTCTGCGTGTAGCGCACGGCCTAACGGCAGGTCCATGACATAGCCCTTCTAACCAATTAGGAATAATTTATTAACCATCCAACATTCCATGTCTCAGTCTGCCTCTAATTCTCTTCTAAGTCTCTTAAACTATATTCTACGTCAAAATGTCAATTTTTTAAATATATCTATACTTCCAAAAAAAGAATATTAAGACTATAAACAAACCTATTACGACCTATTATAAAGTTTTGTCAATTGACTATAAAATAACTAACTACTGGGATGTATATGTGAAAAATATTATCGAATAAACGGCTTCAAGCTCATTAGCCATGACATGGCTAATGAGCGTCAGAAATTTTTGCCAAACTAGTTCATTTCAAATACAAATTTTTAATAAAAATAAGCATTTCCTCTAAATTGAAATCAATAGTCCAAAGTGGAAATGATATGGAGCACATCATAGATCATCAATTTTCCCTTCACAAAAGGCTATATCTTATCTAGACCTTGTGGCTTATAGCTTTGGAAGAAGTAAGGCTTCTGAGGTGGCTTCACGTTCACGCTTTCATTCTCAATTTTTGCTTTGTTGTCTCTAACGACACGTGCTGTTAGTGGTCTAATAGGGTTGGTCTATTCTTCAGTGTCCCGGACACAAATCGGTCTGGACATAACACGGGGAAAATATAGACCTAAGTAGAAAGTTAATTTTAACGTCAGTTTCCTCACTCGAAAGCTATGTCAGTGACGGACGAGTCCAGGATTTGAACCCCGCACATACTGATCCGCGGTCGAATATCTTATCGACATCGCCACTGACTCCAGCCAGTGATACGAATGAATGAAAGAAGTGAAATAATTATCAGTAGAACAAACAGTTGAGTTCACCTTCCATTCCTCTCCCTCAGGAGATAGTTTCTGTTGAATCCCACCTCCAGCCGAACTCTTATCGCTGTGTGAACCATCAGTGACAGGCCCGGCCAGAACTGAGCCTCTCTTACTCGAAGACCCCGAGAGACTGGAGTGAATCCTGTCCAACAGAGCCGAACGAACTTTCTTCTCCCTCTTCTTACCGGCGCTCGCTCCAAACCCGAGTCCTAGGCATATGAACATGATACCAACTATAGCCAAGCGATGGCTCTTGAATTATTGAACGAATTGTTTATGACAAAATAAGATTAGCAGCTTAGCAGCTTACTGCAGGCGTGAGAATACCCGTGTTGGGCCCAGGTTACTGAAGAATAGACCAACCGTAGAAGCACGTGTCATAAAAGGCGACAAAGAAAACACTAAGATCCAAACCAACGTCAGAAAGGGCATGCGGTTGGTGAGCGCCTAGGCTCTAGAAATAGCTAAAAAAAATAAAACCCAGCCCTAGCTAAACTGAGATTCGAGGAAAGATGATGATGATGATGGTCAAAGTGAAGATGATGATACTGATGATGACGATGACGACGAATATGATGACGAATATGATGATGATGATGACGATGAGCAGTGAGTGACTATCTTATTTTGCTCGATAACCTCATTGTAAGGTAGAAACAATTGAAACTGCTAAAATTAAAATAAAGATTATATTAAATATTATCACCTAGAAGGACATTCCATTAATTAAATTCGTAAGAGAACAATAAACACTAGAAGTTTAGTTATGGAGAAAGATGGAAAAGATGATGATGATGATGATGTAGTAATCGCAAATTACTAATTAAGAAGATCTTGAGAGAGTCTGTACAGATAGACAGTAAATAAATGTGATAGAATTAGAAAGAAAAGTTGGATAGGACATAATATAGGGAGTGATATATTGCTGAAAGAAGAAACAGAAGAAAGAATACAGTGGAAAAGAGTTAGAGGCAGACCGATTCATGGGATGTTGGATGATTTGATTACAAAATCGTATTTAGAGATGAAAACGAAAATAAGAGGATAGAATTGGCTGGAAGAATAAATGTCATGGACCTGCTTTAGGCAGTGCATTAGGAGAGAGAGAGAGAAAGAGAGACAGATAGACAGACAGAGAGAGAAAAAAGACATATATAGAGAGATATACAATGGACAGAGTCGGTAGCTTGTACGTATATTGTTTGAAAGCAGATCAGTAGTTCAGTAGGTGCAGGGTTCAAATCCAGTGCTCTCTCCGTCACCGACACGCTATCGAGCTGGAAACTAAAGCAAAACTCGGCTTTAGCCTTTAATATTATATTACATGTAATATTTAATATTATAGTAATATTTTTTACACAAACAAAAGTATTATTATACAATAACGTGAAATAAATAAAGTATAACACAACAGTAAATTCTAACGGACGTTAACGTAGTTAAAGGGATATTTCTATTTTAAAGAACAAATTAAACAAGTATAAAATATTATTCTAGTACAAGCTACTATCAGTGATTACCATACATATATAAGTTTATATACCAACAGTAACTAGCAGCTCGTCTATTGCTTAAATATCAGTTTTGTATTATTTTCATAGTGGCTATTTAAATAAGCAGCCGTTTTATTAGGAAAAAGTATTAAATAGTCAATCAATTAGTATCAGGATTTTCAAGTAAACAATAAATTAACCGAATGAAAGCAATACTATCTGATTCTAAACATACTTAAAAAAGTTATTATATGCATTTTATATCTATCGATAAAATATCAGATTATTTCAATCAAAATTCTTACTTGGCTGAGCTGCCTTCATTTTGCGACATTACATAAAATAGGTTGCTCTCGTTAGCTCAGTACTCCGTAATAATAATTAGTAAGATATATTACTGTATAGTACTCCGTACTAGTGATTAGAAATATATATTAGTACTAGCAATAATTTCTGGAAAAGGACTAATAATTATAATATAGAACGTAAAATTATGAAATAAATGCTAACAGGAAAATAGCTTTGCAAAAAATTGTGTTTTATTCCACAGACTCTGTGGAATATTAGTTTATTTTATTCCTTTAGACCCTGCCAACTGACATTTGAATAAAAAAATCATTTTTATACATAGTTTTATACATAGCATAGCATATACGTTGAGCACAATGATAACTGACATAAAGCAGAAATCTTACATTGATAACCAAGCAGTACTAACAACCTAGTGCAAAATATAGTAACATAAAATACAATTAAATGAATCTCTGAGTAATTTCAGTCAAATATCCGATTTCAAAGGTCTAAATAGAGCAAAATATACAATACTATGGAGATATAACACCAACAACTTCTCAATGTACCGAATACATGCGAAAACATCAAAGACCAAAAAGATTAAATATCGATTACAAATCATGAAAAATGAAAACATACAAGTGTAGAATGACAAGATACTACGCATCGTTCATCCATAAACAACTAGCACTTACGACTTTTGTTGCTACTTCCTGTTTGCATGTCAAATAAGGAAACAGGTGTTAGACGTATATTTGTTAACTTTAGGACTACAATAACATAAGTAGTTAACGGTGGAGCAGAACAACTGTGTTAACGGTGTTGAGTTCAAGGGACCTGCTCACATTTAAGTTGGACGAAAATTTGCGATTAGAAGCGAAAAAACGTATTATTTTATTAATTTTATAGCTGTAGAAATATAATTTATGCTTTGGTTGAAGTGTAATGAAAGTGGACCTGTTTTTCACAGCGACAATAGGTACTAGTAGAAATGTGCATATGTATGCGTGTATCTATGCATGTATGTACATGTGTATGTGTATGTGTATGCGTATAGGTGTATGTACGTATGCGTGTATCTATGCATGTATGTACATGTGTATGTGTATGTGTATGCGTGTAGGTGTATGTACGTATGCGTGTGTATGTTTATGCATATTCTACAGCAAATATAGATCCCTAAGAAAAGTTTGACAATATTGCCTCTCAGGCAAAAATAAGATAAAACGGTCAAACATAAACTGCAGTTGTGTTTTACGCAACTATGCAGCATGCAGTACCTGAAGAACGCAATGGGAACCTTCTACTGAACTCATATAGTTTTTAAAGCAAATGCTTCAATAGGGTCCAGACGGGCAAACTTTAAATTTTTGATGATGGAATAGAGAGAGAGAGAGAGAAAGATAGTGAGAGACAAAGAGAAAGATAGTGAGAGAGAAATGAAAAGAGACATAAAGATAGTGTGAGAGAGGCACACAGAGAGAGTGAGAGAGAGAGTGATATATAAAGAGAGATGGTGAGGCAGAAAGAGAGAGACAACGAGAGAGAAACTATAGTACAAAATCATAGCATGAGTATTAGCGATATTAAACGAGAGTAGCGATGATAAATGCTACTCGTATTTATATGGATGTAGACTAAATAGAGAAGCTGAAAATTTTCAAAATATTATATTTTTTATAGATCTTGTGTATATCACTCCAGTGTCTTATCAAATAACACTCTATACTAGCATGTAAAGCAGAACAATTTCCTAATAAAATCAATAATGACTACTACCAACACTGAATAACGTCAACTACTGAAATTTTCATACGACAAAAAATTCATTCTTTAGTATTCAAGAATGAGATCAATTGAAATATTAGCAATAATTATATTAGAAAAATATCTAACCAGCATATTTATGAGAATCAATAACGAATATTTCTTCTTCAGCTTTCACGCCCCTCCGCTGAGCGACTCCATTAGCTGAGAATTGTTTATCAGATTCTGACCTTGACCCAGATCCTGACTCCAACCTTGACCTTGACCCAGATCCTGACTCCAACCTAGACCTAGACCCAGATCCAACAGGAACAGGAATGTGACTGATCGGGTTTGAATCAGTGTGGCTGTGAGATGACGTCATCAGATATTCTGCTTCTGTTATTGTCTCGATATCTCGAGATCTTCTTCGTTCCTGAAGACAACAAAGCCAATGAGAAGCATAGGCTGTACCTAAGTTCCAACAAAGGAAATGGGGAGCATATGCTGTACGTAAGTGAATTTTTCTTTACTAGTTCTCCATCAAACAAGACGTTCGAAATAGAACAGAAAATACTCTCACAAATTTCAAGAAAACAATAACAATAATAACAATGAGTGCTACTGATGTCAATGACAACACTGAGTGCTATACAACAAAATCCATGCCGATGAGGAAAAAATAAAAGGTCCAAAAACGGTGTAAAATTCTAAACCCAGAAAACTAGTCAAAAGATATCACATAAGCTGCACAATCTACAATATCTATCGAAAAAGATTCGACAAATGTATCGTCAAAATTTGTGGTCAGTTGAAAAATTTGACATTCAGTGAATTTTCTCATTAAGATAGATAGCACACTGTTTGCATTTAAAAGCTTAAAAATGCTGTTAGAGCTAATGTTAACGTCAGTTTCCTCACTAGAAAACGATGTCAGTGACGGGCGAGCCCAAGATTTGAACCCCGCGCATACTGATCCGCGGTCGAACATTTTACCGACATCGCCAATGGCTCCAGCCATTATCACTCTAAGCAGCATGATTCTAATATATTTATTTCATAACAAAATTCAACTTAAATGAAAATCTTGTCACAGAATTCAATTTAATATGTGCAACTTTCATTAAATTTAATCTGAAAACTTTGACAGTTTCATCTTGCGTTGAGTTACGTGAATACCCACCCTACTTTCCACTGTATATTTTTCCTTGATATGTATTTTTTTATATTGTTTATTTTACTGCAGTTGTTCGTATAGAGATTGTGCATTTAAATATAATATTAATAAATTATTAAATTAAAGTAAATTTAATTTAATTATTTTTTAAAGTATAAAGATATACATTTCCATGAAACACTCTATTAAACACTAAATAATAAATCCTGTAGATACATGTAAGCCTCCATTTAATAATTAAATAGTTTCATCTAAATATCATCATCATCATCTTTCATTTAATCCCAGTTTAACTAGGGTTGGGATATGAATAGACCTTCTCCTCTCCTCTCTCTCTCTCTCACATCATATCATCAGTCAAACCCCTATTTCTCCTCCATTCGTTTTAGAAAATCTTAGTTTCATCTCAATATATATATCTCTCTCTTAGTGTACTGCCTACTGGCAGATCCATGACATATAACGTCTCCACTCTTCTCAGTCTTCCGTCTTCCTCTTCATTTCCACATATGAGTGACCTCTATTAATAGACCTTCCCCTTAGGATGTGTCCTATCCAACTCTTCGTCCTATTTTGTTCTAAAGAATAGAGATACATTTGCTTGAAATACTCTACGAAATCAAATATCAACAAATATCAATTTATCTAAACATCAACAAAGTTAAATGCAATGCGCTAGGAAGAACAACAAGGTATAGAGAGATACTCACCGTGGGATGAATTCTCTCCTGAATATCGAGCACTGCAATGGAAGGAGAGGGAGGGGGGTGCTCGGGGGTGGGGGGCTGGTTGTAACCTGTGGGACTGGCCGGGGTGGTGCAGTTATTGGAGGAATTGGACCTGGCTAACTCGAGAGAGGGGGGCCTTCCGCTTGACTTCAGTAATACTGCTCGAAAAACAAAACACCAAAAATGTAAAATACAAAATACACACGGTGAGAACTGTATACTAAGATTATACACCAATAAAATAGTAAATGCAAAATACAAACCAGTAAAATTGCAAATATAAAATACACATCCTAAGTATAGTAAATAAAAACTTCACACAGGTAGACTAATAAATAGTGAAATAGTGTTACTATTTGCGTTGAAAAACCGAGTCGATCCTTACAACTTGACATCAGCTACCAAATGGGTATTTAAAATCTACACTTAATACTTTCATAAATAGGTAAGAAAAGCCAAACAAGTGAATATAAAAGAAAGAATTTTTATACTTGGCTGCCATATAATTATATCAACTAGTAAAAATGAGACACTCAAAGAAGCGTTAAAAGTAGCTCTGTAGTTTTATTTTATTTTTAAGTCAACTAAAACTATTATTCAACTTTTAAGTAGTTAAGTGTTCTGGAGAGAGTAGGTAGTGATAGACAGTTGATAAATGTATTAAGAAATAGGAAGAAGAGTTGGATAGGACACATTCTAAGCGGGAAAACTCTACTAAAAGAGGTCATAGAAGGCAGAATAGAAGGAAATAGAGGCAGAGACAGGTCTAGATTAGGAATGTTAGATGATTTAAAGATCCACTCATATGTGGATACGAAGAGGAAAGCGGAAGACAGAGATGAGTGGAGGCGAAATATACCATGAATCTGCCAATATGAACTGCACAAAACGAGGGGGAGAGAGAAGTAGCTTAAAACTACTAATTATCTTTTACGAAGCTCAAATGAATTAGTTAACTCGTCAATTCAATTCAATTCAATTTAAAAGTCAAGTCAATTAGTTAAGTAATTAGTAAACTTTCAAAACCTTCTCTTTCAGAGTTTGATTGATTGCAGTCTATTCTGCTGTTAAGCTGCAGATTAGACTGACCAATCAGTGCATCTGATTCCACCCCACGTGACCCGTTGTTGTTGTGAATAAAAGCGTTATCAACTGAACCGCTTGTTGTCGTAGTAGGTTCTCTATTTGATGCTTGTCCTTTGTCTTCGTTGCCCTCGTAGTTGTTATTATTATTTAACGTACAGTCACTGAGGCGATTGTCCAATGTGATCTTATTAACAGCCACTGTGCTTTCACTATCTCTAGCATTAATCGCGCTGCTTTCCATCGAATCTGTAGTTTAATAGGAAATCCACACGAATTATAAATACAGCGTCATATATGATTTAATTATGTCACACGTACGTGAAATAAAATGCTAATTTCCATAGATGTATGCTACTTAAAATCCGAAACAAATTTACGCGAATAAAAATAACACAAATTGATTAGCATCATTTCTGAAAATGCTGCTTTCTAATAAATCAGTGGATTTCGTAAGAACACACTTATGAACTTGACACCTTTAACAGAAACTCGAACACAAATCCATTTTCTGCGAAATTTTAGACTAGGCATATAAAATACAGAAACATACCTGAAAACCTTAACACACTCTCTAAAGACATTTTTTTGACATAACTCTTTTAAATAGAATTGTAAAAATCAACTAAATTAAATTAAAACTTAAGGCTTACAACAAAAAATATATAAACTTTACCACTAGATTCTACTTTACAATCAATTCACAAATTAGTTCGCCCGCGTGTGCATGCGCGCGAGCGCGCGCGCGCGCGCGTGTGTGGCGTGTGTAACTAACTATCTACATAGAGACAAAGTGCTACCATCAATTCTCAGACTAGTATCGACATTGCCACAAGCAGCAGCTGCAGTTTTATCCCCCTCTACCTTCATTTCTACGCCTGCAGGGGATGTCTTTGAAGCCGCGACCGCTTGGACTTTCTTTCGAGGAGGCTTCTTTGGTGTTTCCTATAAAAATAAATAACAGAGAATCGAAAAAGGATGTACATATACTTTTCTAATGTACCTACAATATTTTTCCTTATATTTTTTGCAGCTGGGGACAGATTCAATACTCATATTTCAACTCACAATATAATACCATCTTGCTGTTAAAAAGAGTATAAATGGAGATGTAATCAGAAACGTAATTAACGTTATTAAAAATTAATTATATTACAAAATCCCCCCAAAAATTCTATCCAGAGCTTCATCTAGATGAAGGTTCAAGGCTCATATGAGTTCAATGCTCATGTAGATTTAAGGCAATCTCATTACTTAATAAACACAAAAGTAATGAAGCCAACACATTAGTTCAGATGGAGGATTCAAGAAGATTTCGCTGATATCTCATGCCTAACGGGATGCCATTACTGTTTTGAGTGTCCTCTTTATTCGTCTCTTAGAAGTTAGAAACCCCTTCCATTGGACTGCCACTGAAAACGATAACCACTAAAAACTAATTAATGAACCTTTGAGACGGCTTCTCATTGCTTCTGTTAGTATTAGATTTACTGACCTCGATGGGATGTAGAAATATTAAAATGCTAAAAGTTCCATCAATTAAAAAAACCAAAAAGATAAAATGTCAGATTTTTGTACGTTGTCTGCCGCTTAATATGAGAGAAGTTATCAAAGACAAAAAAATATGAAGAAATAGTATGACTACTTACTGGTGAACGAGAAGGCTGAAGCTGATTTTGAACGTTCAATTCTGCACCAACGCCCCCTTGTGACACTGAATACATACAAATATTAATAAAGTTAACATAAAAATTAGAGAATACCTTACGATGTACAAAGCTATGTCTTGTAACACTGGACACATACAAATTTAACATAACAATTAGAGATTAACTTAAGATGTATGAAGCTATGCCTTGTAACATTAAATACATACAAATAGCGATTAAGTTACCAATCAGAGGTTGACTTAAGATGCTTGAAACTGTCAACCAGTGAAGAGTTCCATGACACGAAACGCCAAAAATAAAAATACACTTAATATAAACAAATGGATAACTAATTTAAAACTAATTTAATCAAGGGCATTTTAATCTCATACTATGCAATAAATTAACAAAAACGTAGCATGAATTGTTGAAATGTGATCGAAGAAAGTTCGCTTAGATCTGACATAAAATAATTACCTATCAAATTAGAATGATTAATATCAGTGAATATAACATTGCATTAGCTTATTGTGATTAATATTTTTGAATATAAGATTGTATTAGTTTAATATTATTAATAACATTGAATGTAAGTTTGCACTTTTAGGGATTAGTATGATTAATATAATTGAATATAAGATTGCGTTAGATTAGTATAATTAATATAAAAAGCTAAAAAAGCTAATGTTAACGTTAGTTTCCTCACTCGAAAGCGATGTCAGTGACGGGCGATCCCAGGATTTGAACCCCGCACATACTGATCCGCGATCGAGTGTCTTACCGAATTCGCCACTTGCTCCAGCCAAATAATTAAATATAAGATTGTAATAGGTTAGTGTAATAACACTGAATATACGATTGTATTAGATTTGTATGATTTGTTTGTATTATAGATCTGCTGAACCTCTCGAGACAGGCAGTTTATCGTAGAGACTCTCTAAATCAACCGCAGCTCTCGTCGAGACGTTATCATCTGAGTTATCAAAGTTTTTCTCAAACACCGAACTATCTCCACTACCAACACTGCATGCATGCATCAATCAACCAATCAATCAATCAACCAATCCATCAATCAGGCAGTCAGTCAGTCAGTAAATCAATCAATCAATCAATAAATCAACCAATCACTTAATCAATCAATAGATACATATATAAATCTGTCAATCAATGAATCGATGGATCGATCAATTAAGTAAAATCACAGATCTATTGAAGTAGACACAGACATATTGAAGTAGACACAAATCTATTGAAGTAGACACAAATCTATTAAAGTAGACACAGACACATTCAAGTAGACACAAATCTATTAAAGACTAAAAGTAGACAAAGACCTATTGAAGTAGACACAGACCTATCGCAGACGTTGCTGTAAGGCAGAGTCAGATGACTCTCTGCAGAGTTCCTACAGGATGATATACGCACAGGCCGCGCGGTGGGCACCGTATCGTACTCACTCTCTACTGGAGCATCAGAGTTCAGCGCGCTCTCCTCTCTTCTCTGTACGTGAGCTGTAAACAATACACACAACAAACACGTGTATGCAAGTCTAATAATTGTCTATGTATGAATAATATAATAATATAAACAATACCTTACACGAGTATTAATGCTATTAATACTCGTGTAAGGTAATTAAAAACCCCGTGTTGTGTCCGGGTTGTAGAAGAATAGCACCACCGTGGACTGCACGTGTCGCAAAAGGCGACAGGGAACTAAGATCCAAAACCAACGTCAAAAAGGGCATTAGGTTGATGAGCGCCTAGGTTCCGGATATTGCTACCAAATTTTCTAAAACGAATGGAAATGTTTTATTATTAAAGATATTATTGATATTATCGCTACAATTCAAAACCAAACAATTAGGAAGCTATTTTACGATACTTCAAAAGTAATCAGTAATTTATATTTTGTTTTAGCTAAATATTCGCGATCACCTCTTATGACATTAAGTATTTCCTCAGATTTCTTTGTATCTTGTGCAATGAGAATATCCTGAGCTGTTTTACCCTCACTATCAGTCAACGTAGTGTCAATACCTGATTGAAAGAAAAATATAAAAATAAAGCTATCATTTAATCAATCAATAAATCAATCGATCTACATATCCATCAATCAATTAATCAATCAAACAAACAAACAATCAATCAGTCAACAAATCAATCAACCAATAAAAAAAATAAATCAATCAATCAATAAATTAATCAATCAATCAATCGATTGATTAATAAATTAATCAATCAAATATATCAATCAAACAAATAAATCAATCAATCATTGAAAGAATTTATCTCTAGACGTAACTTGCCGCCCTCGCTGAAGTCCGCAGGAACAATACAATACTTAACTTTGATTTAAACGAATACTTTATTTATATTCCTTAATGTTTTTATTAAGTGTATATATGATGTGATTTCTTATCCTTTTTGTTGATTCTAATAAACATTTCTCTCTCTCTCTCTCTCTCTCTCTCTCTCTCTCTCTCTCTCTCTCTCTCTCCCTCTCTCTCTCAGCTTATTAATCATTACGTATTCAGCATGGATGGGTTTACTGATACAATCAGAATTCCATAGGAACGCTAATGAACAAAGCACCTTTACTTGTAGAGCTTCTGTTTTCTAGGCTTCTGTTTACAAGATTACTCTTAACAATATAAAAAATATTTTATTACGGAATTAAATACCTAACCATGCAAAACAAATATTTTTAAGAGCACAACTCTAACAAGGCCTTAACTTTTGTTTCATGAAAGAATTTATCATATGCTATATTAGTTAACATAGCAAACGTCAGCACTCAACGTATTCCTTCACCAAATATAAGTATACCTAAGCAGTAAACTAAATATATCTAAGCTGTTGCCCTCTGGAATAAACAAAATCGATAGACAGGCATGAATCAAACAATTCGTCTTCATTACGAAAGCCATCTACCTCTTACAAAATTATTTTAATCAGAGCAAATCCGAATTTCAAAGTTCTAATATAATTTTAAAAATCATAAAACAGAGCAAAATGTTCTATAAGCAAGTAAAACCTTGTTCAAGAAGAAACTTTGCCACCTCGAGACGTTCTGACTTGGCAGCTTCGTGCAATGCGCTGCCACCGTCTTCAGTCTAAGAACATTAAAGTTATATGACTACAAATAAAGTCCATATCATATGCACTGTGTTTTTTCTAACTGATACCCCAAATTGTTTTAACAATAAAGTCGTAAGAAGTTGACCGATGTTTTTGAAATTTGAAGCACTCGATCAGTAGCCAATTTTATAAAAAATAGAGAAATTTCGTTTGAATATCTTTAATAACGTGAAAGTTATAGTTTCGCAATAGGAGTGGGGTCAGATAAGAAATTTCCAATACAGAATTACTGGCGTGTTACATTCAGTGTAGATTATCTCTATAAAAATACTAGCTAACACGCAATATAAAATTTCTGCCAATGGTATTTGAAGAGCAATCATTTCTTTTCAAAACAACGTAAAATACGTGCTAGTAATTTTTTAATTGACAAAGTTATTGAACTTTTTTGCATGAATTGCATGAATAAAATAAACGAATAAGTAATAAACGAATAAGTTATTTTAACTGTGGCGCTAGACGACGCCGCTGCAGTGGCTGCGGTGATAGCAACTGTAGCCAGACATGCAAAGCATGCATTAAAAGTTCAATAATTTTTCAATTAAGAACATATCAGCACGTATTTTACTTCATTTTGCAAAGAAGTGATTGCTCCTCAAAATAGCATTAGCTGAAATTTTGTGACGTGTTCGCTATTATTTTTATAGAGATAATTTTACGCTGCATATAACATGCACGTAATCCTGTACTGGAAAATTCTTAACTGACACACTCCTATTCACAAAACTATAACTTTCACGTTATTAAAGATATTCAAACGATATTTCTGAACGCTTGGTAGAAGTGGCCGCTGGTCAAGTACTGTAAATTTAAGAACATCAATCCACTTCTTAGGACTTTATTGTTAAAACAATTTTGGGTATCAGTTATAAAAAACACAGTGTACAGTATAATTAAAAAATGAACATTTATATGTCATTCGTCTATGAAGTCTGACTGTAGGTCTATTAGCATAGATCTGCTATAACAAGGGGTTCTATTAAACCGGGGTTCTGTTATATAGGGGTTCTGTTAAACCGGGGTTCTGTTATATCGGGATTCTGTTAAACCGGGGTTCTGTTATATCGGGATTCTGTTAAATCGGTGTTCAGTTATATAGGGGTTCTGTTAAACCGGGGTTCTGCTATATCGGGGTTCTGTTAAACAGGGGTTCTGTTACACCGTGGTACTGTTAAACCGGGATTCTATTAAACCGAGGTTCTGTTAAACTGAGTGTCTAATATACAGGGGTTCAGTTAAACTAGGGCGTCTAATACACCAGGGTTCTGTTAAACTGGGCGTCTGATAAACTGGGGTTCTGTTAACCTGGGCGTCTTATATACCAGGGTTCTGATAAACTGGACGTCTGATATACCGGGGTTCTGTTAAACTGGGTTCTGTTAAACAGGGGTTCTGTTAAATAGGGGTTCTGTTAAATATGGGTTCTGTTACACTGTGGTTTTTTATACCTGGGTTCTGATATACCGGGGTTCTGATATACCGGGGCTCTGATATATCGGGGCTCAGATATATCGGGGCTCTGATATATCGGGGCTCTGATATATCGGGACTCTGATATATCGGGGGTTCTGTTGAACAGGGATTCTGTAAAATCGGGGGCATGTTACACTGGGGGTTCTGCTCAACTAGGCGTCTGATATACCGGTGTTCAAAAACTGCGACGAGAAGGATTGGAGCCTGCACATGAGATTCAAGCATAAATAAACAAATTAGTTATTAGTGTATCAACCCATTACACCACTCAATTAACACATCAAAAAAACTTGGAAAAACGAATAAGCAAAATAGATGTAAACTTGAGGATTATATCATTAAACATTTTATAAGTATTTTACGGAGAAGGAATTGGTCCTAGCAACTCAGGAACAGCCATGAGATTTCATGACCCTTCATCATGGATTATTGGATTATTGACTATAATCTGTGTTCAATATACGGCAGATATCAGTGATGAGAGTAGTACCGAGTGATTGACTTCACAAATCAATACAGAAAAATGGTAGGCGTACTGATTGAGTCAAGGAGTGAGAGAAAGAGAGAAAGAGATGGAGAGATAGTGAGAAAAGGAGTGAGGGAGAAAGAGAGAGAGAGAGAGAGAGAGTAAGAGAGAGAAAGAGAGAAAGAGAGAGAGAGAAAGAGAGGGTGAGGGCGAGAGAGACAGAGTGAGTAAGAGAAAAAGTGAGAGAGAGAGAGAAAGGGAGAGATTGAGGAAGGGAGAGAAAGAGAGAGAAAGAGGGGGAAAGGGAGAGAGAAAGAGAGAGAGAAAGAGAGGAAGAGGGAGAGAGAGAGAGAGTGAGGGAGACAGAAAGAGAGAGTGATACAGAGAGATACAAAGAGGGAGGGTGGTGAGATAGAGGGGGGAGGGAGAGACACAGAGAGAGAGGAAAAGAGAGAGAGAAGCAGAGAGAAAGAGAGAGAGAGAGAGAGTGGAATGGGGGGTTAGTTCATAGATCGATTGATGTAGAAGGAAGATGGGCGGGGACTAATGTTGGGGGGAGGGATGGATGCTCAGTAGCAGATGCGTGTTGTTATGGGAACGATTGAAATTATCAGAGCAATAATCTCAACAGTCAAACGTTCCAATATCCAGTCGTCCAGCAAGCGAATCAATTACACAACGTACCTATACAAATACACAGCTCAATGCCGGCGACGCATCTGCCATGCGCAATGATTGTACGCATGATAAAAAAGGCAATCTAAATTAACTTCGGATTCGTATCGCATTATGTCCTTTATCAGTCCATATCAGTTCCTGTATCAGTTTGATATTTGAAGCCGATGCATTTGATAAGGTGTTCAACATTCGGTAAGGGTGTTAAACATTCTACAAGATTTGATAAGGGTTTAAACATTTGATTAGGGTTTTAAATATTTGATTAGGGTTTTAAACATTTGATTAGGGTTTTAAACTTTAGTTTAGCATTTGACATAGCGATGCTTGTTAATATGTGCATTTTATTGCATAATGATGCTTGCATGTAACTGTATATGATTGTTGTAAAGTATAGAGATGCTTTCTCATGATACACTCTATTAAACATTAAACATTACTAAACATTTGATTCACGTGTTAAACATTTAAAAAGTAAATTAATGAAATGAACAGTGGAAATCAAACGACTTAAATGAACAATGAAACTGTGAACCCCTCTTCTAACAGAGGGATTTGAGTCCAGTGGCGGATCTAGGAGGGCCCCGGGTCCCCCCTCTAGGCTCGACGTTAAAAATTTTTAAACTATATTTTCATTGTTTCTATGGCAAGTCCTAGGTGTAAATATGTTTTAAGGGCTTTAGGGGGGTTAGGGGGGGTACGAAAGGGAACTCGAACAGTCCAACTACCTGGAATTTTTTATATATTGGAGGGGGCCCGAAAAATGTTGACCGTTTCACTAGCTCTCAATTTTCACTTTAACCACTGTATAAGAGAAATAAGGGTGTAAGTAAAAAATGTGAACTCTGTCCCGGATAGGTGGTGCAAACAGCCTTGGCTGTGATCGAGGGGCTTAACCCCCCACCTTTCGAGAGGAGAAAGCCTAAACACGATGTTACTGACTCGCGTAAGATAGAGAGCGAGAGAGAGAGAGAGAGAATGATATAGATGGTGATATTCATAAGATGTAAAGCAAAAACTACTAAGTTAAGTTTAACATAAGTTTATGTGAATTCTGTACCACAGGCGAATTTATTCGAATCGCACCCTGGTTATTAGGCACTCGTGCTATCTATTTGGCTATCCAACTGGATGTCTAAATAGCTCAGCGTCTAGAGGGTTATACAACGTAATTAAATTTAAATGGCTATTCTAAAGGTCCTGGGATCAATTCCCGGTCTAGTGATCGGAGATCAAAATCTCAGACATTCGGAAGACAGATATCATAGTTCATTAAATATAAACAAACAGCTTAAACTAATTACATTCAAAATGATAAATATTATCGTGGATATCTTCTTCTTCAGTGCACTGCCAAGTGGCAGGTTCAAGGTACATATTCATACTTAAAAGTCTGCTTTCTCGCTCCATAAGAGCACTCCTTAGACCAACAAGTTAATCCCTTCACAAAGTCTATGCCTTATCCATTCCTTATGTAGCCCATAACTTGGGAAAAGTATGGCTTCTGAGGTGGTTTCCCGTTGCCTTCCTCAGTTAGATGGATTAATTATCATTTAATCCGTGGGGAAAATATTTCATGGTGAGGTGGGTCCCAACTTGCCATCCTCAGCTCCTGCCTTAGTCGCCTCTTACGTACACGCAGAAGATTATTTGCGGTTACCCTATTCTGCAGTGGTCTAACCACACCCGAGCACAACACGGGGAATATAATAAGTGTTTAAGGTGAATAAGTAGCTTACCCTGATGTTGATGCTGTAACCAGCAGCTAGCAGAGCCTCTATTATATGGCGATGACCGTTCCTGGCGGCTAGATGAAGCAGCGGCGAGCCAGTGGTCACGTGATGATGCTGATTCCACGGGTCTCTGGGGGTGGATGACAACAACAACTGAACGGCCTCTAGTCTGCCGTACTTAACTGCCAGATCCAGAGGCGTCTCTCCTTTGACGTTCTGAAGCCCTACGTCTGCGTTATACTGGTAAATCAATCAATCAGGTAACTCAATCAATCACTGGTAAATCAACAATCAATCAGGTAACTCAATCAATCAATCACTGGTAAATCAATCAATCAATCAGTTACCTCAATCAATCACTGGTAAATCAATCAATCAATCTTTAATTAATTAAGCCAATTAATATATCTATCAGTCAATAGTATACAGTAATTAGAAGCTAGGTCTAGAGGAGTCATTCTGACATTCTAACAGAAGATTTTCACATCTCACCTCACGCTCTCATCTGTTAGAATCGAAATCAGCCACAGATGAAATAAGGAACGTAAGGATGTAATATCCATCATTGCATTCAATGATGGATATTACACAATCTATCTAGTACTTTTCCAGACAGAAGAGTCAAAGCACATATTTTTAATATTTCATTGATCGAACACGCCAGAGTACTAATGCAGTAATTCCAGCTGAACAAATGTACTGGCAGAATGGCAGAGTAGATAGCAGGCCTGCAGATCAACATGCCACGGGTTCGAATCTCACCCAGACTTTTTCCGAGAGGGCCCCTTGTGACACAGAAACTAACGTTAAAGTTAGCTTTGCAGCTTTAATAAATAATAAGGTGAAGAAAGCTCCTTGCTGTGTCGTTGCTTACAGTGTCGTTATTTAATTCAAGTTAGGACGTTGAAATTCTACAGCAGGACACAGTGGGGGTGGCTAATAAAGCGAAAGTGATAAACTATCGGCAAGAATTGATAGGATACGCCGTGACGAGAGAATTGAGATGTATTCTAGAGATATGACCAAAGCAATCATATCACCAGATCTCCCGTCTCACATTTGATAGTGCAAATCGCCATCTGAAGTTTCTTTCCAATAGCAGAAAAAGCCAATCTTTAGACAAATTTGCATATGTCAATCAAGAAATAACTCAAGAGACTTAAATATAGACCAGCATATGTAAACTGAGCTCAAAAACGTTACATTTCATAAGAAATAGAGTACAAATGAGCCCTTACAATTTACCGAATAATCTTACAAATTATCTGAGAATCGAGCATTATCTGATAACGTGCAGATTAGCTGATTAAATGACAATTATCACAAAAACATCGATGAGAATTTGTGCCGATAGTATGCTAACTGAGAGTGCAGGACGTAGGAAATGGCAGCACAGCGTTTTCCATTATCCACCCAGTGGAATGAGAGGAGGCTGGGACAGACAAGACGGTGCCGGGTAGGTCAGGGGGGGCAGAGTTTGGAGCCAGTCCACAACCCACCCCCTCCCCTCTTTCTTAACCCTTCCTTCGCTCTAGGAGGCGAAAATGGGTAAGGGGCGAATCCATGCCACTTTAACAACTAGACATAGCATATATTCTAATACTATAAAACCTCACAGAGGCAAAATAAAAATATATAGTTTCAGTTATTTTCGTTTCTTCTATTACTTCGCAGGTTTTGCAAGATCACCAAGGTTTACTAGTTTGCTTGCAGCTTTTATGCGTTTGAAATTATAACCAGTGCATGTGGATTGTACGGCGTTGACACAAACCCTTTTTCGCGTTCTAAATAAATTAATAAATATCATTTATAAGTATTGCGTATCAAATTCAATCTATAAGTGGATTCGACAGGCACCATGTCAAACAAAGTGATCAGTGCCAAAACATCGACAGTAGCTCGAGAAAATGTTTGCCAGAGTAGCTTATGATCTGCTTAATAAAGAACCGATACTCAGAAACATATCAAGCTCTCCTAATTATTTCTCGCTTTTAAATTCAGCCAGCAAAAGTGATTAGTTACAATTCTAAGTATTCACTTTTAGAGCTAAATTTGTAAGAAGCCAGAGGCTATTTTGTTGTCACCATTTTCTTCTGTTCATTTTATTGTTTATTGACTTTATTATTTATTTATTATTTAATACTTTATTTTTACTCTATTATTATATTTATTTATTATTTATTTATGTTTGTACTGAGAAATAAAGGAAGAAAATCCCCTCCCACCTTTTTCCGTGAGTACCAGGAAATCCCTTCTCCTTAAAATAAAGTCTCAAAACAGCCATCTAGTAGTCGATGCTGAATGATAATCTCCTTTCGGCTAGTCGACAACTTTATGACTAAATATTAATAATACGGCTCGCGATTCCAATTATAGCGAAACTGTAAATAATTGTCCGCCTCTTATCCCAAATAATAATCCCCCGATACTTCAAGTTCTATCAGCTCCTCGACAATCTAGCAACTTCTTAGGATTGTTTAGATTCGAAATGAAAATACAAAATCGATCGGTTATGTAACTATTTGTAAAAGCTAAAAGCTGATAAAGCTAACGTTAACGTCAGTTTCTTCACTCGAAAGCGATGTCCGTGACGGGCGAGCCCAGGATTTGAATCCCGCACCCAGTGATCCGCGGTCGAGTATCTTACCGACACCGCCACTTGCTCCAGCCAGTAATTTGAAGTAAAAGGCTGGTCTGTGAGACAGGAGACAGATGATGAGAGAGAAGGAGAAGAAAAAATTTATAAAAAGCTGGTAAAGCTAATGTTAACGTTAGTTTCCATACTCGAAAGCGATGTCAGTGATAGGAGAGCCGAGGATTTGAACCCCGTATATACTGATTAGCGGTCAAATATCTTACCGACATCACCACTGGCTCCAGCCAGAACATATATATGAGAAATATATGAAAAATATTATGAAAGAGAAATATAGCCAAAAATTATAAAAAGGGAATAAATATTATCGAAGAGAGAAATCAGAAGATCTCTAGGACCAAGAGAAATTAGGGAATAGATGATCTGTGAAAGAGAAAGGGAATAGAAAAACTCTGATAGGAATAAGCGATGACAGAGAATGGAATAGATGACCCGTAAGAGACGAAGAGAATGTGATCTGATGATAGGAAGGGAATAGAAGATCCGTGGGAGGAAGGGAATATATCATGAAGACTATATACTGGCACGAAAGGGAAGAGAAGTTCAAAGAGATGGTAAGGAATATCACTTATCACGCGTGAGGGAGTGAAGAGTAGGATGTGCATTAGAGGAATGGAGGATAATAGAGGATCTATGAGAGGAAAGGGAATAGAATATCTATGAGTATGACGAAAATAGATATTCTTAGAGAGAAGAAAGATAGAATACTAAATGTTTTAATAGAAGGATTGGCTAATGGTCGATGAAAGCGATAGGAAACAGCAGGGAGGGCACGGGAAAGGGAATAGCTGATCTGTCAGTATAGAATTGACGAAGAACAAATAAATCAACTACACGTAGATCAAAGGAGGTTCAAGGTACATATTCATACTCAAAGTCTGTTTTCTCGCTCCATAAGAGCTCTCCTTAGATCAACAAGTTAATCCCTTCACAGAGTCTATGCCTTATCCATACCCTTATCCATACCTTATGTAGTCAATAGCTTGGGAAAAATATGGCTTCTGAGGATATAGTAATATCTTTAATTTATTTAGGAGTATAGTAATATCTTTAATCTATTTAGGAGTATAGTAATATCTTTAATCTATTTAGGAGTATAGTAATATCTTTAATCTATTTAGGAGTATAGTAATATCTTTAATCTATTTAGGAGTATAGTAATATCTTTAATCTATTTAGGAGTACAGTAATATCTTTAATTTATTTATTAGGCACGGCGAAAGGGGTTTGCAACCCTGCAAGCATCACTATGAATAATGCATAACATAAACTAACATTGAATATTATCTAAAAGCAATTCTTGGTGTCCATTAATTAAACATTAAGAACAAGTAAAGAACAGTGCAAAGACCTGAATCAGAAATAATATCAAATAGTCATCTAATATTGCAATTAAAATAAAACAGGGGTGAAGGTAATATTACATTTTACATCCAAATAGCTCAAGTCAATCACGTATACATGTATAGTCAATCATTAATCATTATATGTGCATAAATCTGGTTTCAAATACTTATTAGGCAAGCTATGGTTTAAGCAATTAGCTATTTAATATGAATTTTAGTTCTGTTGTGATCACTAGGAATTAGAGATGGGAATTTTATGAATTTCCAGAGTTCGGGTTCGGCTCGGTTTGTTGAAAATGAAAGTTCGGTTCGGTTCGGGTTCGGTTAGCAGTTGACAATTTGAGAGTTCGGTTTGGTTCATTGAAAATGAAAGTTCGGTTCGGTCCGGGTTTGGTTCTAACAAGGGTTCGGGTTCGATTCGGGTTCGGCTTGCTTTCCAACTCGCAAAAGTTCGATTCGAGTTCGAAATGGTTTGGTTTGGATAATGTTGCAATTGTTTAACTTTACTTTTAATAATCATGGTTATGACAGACATGTTTAAAATTGTTTATGGTAAATATGCTTAAAAATTCATTAAGTCATAATAGCTGCCACATTTTTTCACCTGGGTTAAAATATGACAATGAAAAAAGGAGAGAAGTGATATTTATTGCTGTATATTTCTTAAAATATTGTAAGTTGACCAACAAATGTTCATAATATAGATATTTTGCTTTATTATTGTATCTGAAATATTCTCCTTGATTATATAACGAGCAAATAGAATGCTTCATCACTTTTTAATTTTTTTTGTCACTATAGACCTATATATTAGCCACGTTTATAATTAAGTGGAAATGTGCTAAAATTTGATCCAATATTTCAGAGACAAAGTGCAATTTAGTAACATGAAAAATGTCAAATAAAGGTGATTCGGTAAACACGTGTAATTCCATAGAAAAATGATCATAATATACACCGTTTGCTATCAACTGACCAGTAATAAGCTTCATAATTTACCTTAGGGTTTCAAATTTGAAACTCTCAGATCAATTATGAAGTTACGAAAATAGTTACGAAATTTTTGCATTGCTATGGTGCAAAATTATTTACTCCAGATAGTCTTAACACATATAGAATGTCATATATAATTATTTGTAAATCTGGCTGCAAAACTATTAAGGTAGCACAACTAAAATTAGAAAAAATTCATAATTTGAACTTAACAAGAACAAATCCACCTAGACTGAGTCAAGCATTTTCAGATTTTTATGGGATACTCTCATCACTTTTCCCTTTTTGATGTTAATCTTCATTCCATATTTCAATGCCGTATCATTCAGACTATCCATTATCTTCTGTAGGCCCGTCTCGCTTCCCGCTACCATTCCTTTGTACCGCTACTATTTAAAAATTGTGTCGGAACCAGCCTTACCTGAATATATACTGTTAGATACTGTAAGACATGTAAATGCAAAAACTAATATATATTTGTATTGTTCTAAGTATCCTTATTTAATGTCCGGCCGGTGAAGAAGAAAGGAACTCCAAGAGTTTGGTTCAGTTCGGTTTGGACGAAGTCTGGGTTCGGGTTCGGCCAGAGTCTGGGTTCGGGTTCGGTTCGGGTTCGGTCAGAGTCTGGGTTCGAGTTCGGTTCGGGTTCGGTAAAAATTCTAGATTTTAGGGTTCGGTTCGGTTCGAGTTCGGTTCGATTCCCATCTCTACTAGGAATATCTTTATGTTGTATTTATAGATGATACTTGTTTGTTTTCTGTTTTCGTTTTTGTTTACTGCCATGATTTTGGTGTAATAAAGTTTATATAAATCTTGTAAAGAAGTTTCTGCATAAAGCGACCTCTTGTCTAGCAGTCAAAGTCGCTAAGATCATAGACACTAATTCAGATACCCAGATAATATCCAGAACTGCGTGAGTCGCTAATCGTTAAGATGAGAGATGAAGAAGGAAGCTTGAGGAGGTAATGGAGCGACGATAAACTCTTCCCAGTCATCAGCTACGTGGGACTGGGACTCAGCGGGGACAGGGGGGCGGGGTGGTCGTAGACGGAGTCCGTCAGTCTGGAGCCAGCGTCGCTCGAGGGACAAATCCACAGCGAGCAGGACTCGACGTCCCGTGTCTGACCGGGAGTCTGGAGCTGGCGCCGATCAGGACGTTATCCATGATTTTAACACATAGAAACAACACGATGCAGCGAATAATCAACGAGTCAGGGCGCGAGACAAATCAAGTGAAACGAGAGGAAGTGATGGGAGAGTCGAATTATCAATATCTCTGTATCTGTCTGTCTGATTGTCCATTGGTCTGCCTGTCAGTCCGTTTGTCTGTCTGTTTTTCTATATAGCAGTTTTTCTGTCATTGCACAGGCACGCTTTATCATTAAAAAGCGTGAATAATAATAATAATTAAGTACTTAATTATATAATAATTAATTACTATAATTATTATATAATTATAAAAATTATATTATTATTATTTATGTAGATCATAAAGTACAAAATTTACACTGATTTCATTATATTTTACTTATACCAGATGTCTTGCAATATTTTCTTTCTATCTCCTTTAATCTTTGGATTTCGGAATTGCAGATGTCTTAATTTGGCCAATTACAGTAATATGGTTCTCTGGATACGCTTCTTACGTCGTATGCGCCTAAAGAACCGGACGTTAAATCCTCATTGACTGACAGAATAACTGATAATATAACAGACAGGTTTAATATTCTTCTATAATCATCAAACTTTCCCGTGTTGTGCTCAGGTGTGGTTGGACCACTGCAGAATAGTACATCTGCAAATAATCTGCCGCGTGTACGTAAGAGGCGACTAAAGGCAGGAGCTGAGGATGGCTAGAGGGGACCCACCTCACCATGAAATATTTTCCCCCAGGATTAAATGGTAATTAATCCATCTAACTGAGGAAAGCAACGATAAAACCGCATCAGAAGCCATATTTTTTCCAAGCTATCGGTTACATAAGGTATGTATAAGGCATAGACTTTGTGAAGGGATCTAAGGAGTGCACTTATGGAGCGAGAAAACAGACTTTGAGTATGAATATGTACCTTGAACCTGCCACTTGGCAGTGCACTCGAGAATCATCAAACTATCAAAGACATTCAACAACTCCTCTGAGCATCAGCAACGTTTTAAAGCAGAAAATTTTAGAAATTCTAAGAGAAGCCCCAGCTTCAAGAAGTAAAATAAACTGGTAAAGCTAATGTTAAAGTCAGTTTCCTCACTCGAAAGCGATATCAGTGACGGGAGATCCCAGGATTTGTACCCCGCACAAACTGATCCGCGATCCAATATCTAACCGACATCGCCATTGGCTCTAGAGCATTATTAGCCTATGTGGCAGTTTGGAAAAAATTACATTTGTTAGCCGGAAATCGATGAGATAACAGTAACTGAGATCTATGCAGACAGATCATATCTATAAAAACAGTAAACTTCACTAAGGGTTACAGATAATTTTTTGTACTTCGTCTGGCATAGACATATAGAACGCGAAATGAAAGTGGCTGTATACATTCACACTCGGCAAAAAACATGAAACATGTTATAAAAAACATGAAACATGCATGACGCTACTTTAATTTTGGCTATATCGATAAGTTGCAGCCCTTCCGACATTCAAACACACTATAAATTTATCTTTTACATTGCTTTACATTTTTAACTTTACTTACCTGTAAATTAGCACTAAGTCGTCATATTTAACGTTTCTTTCGGGATCTATACAAACAGACTCCAAAGCACTGCACGATGTCGACTGAGAATACAGAGACTATAAGAGAAAGAAAGTCGAAACAGAGCAAGTCCAAAATGCAAGACAAGCGGGTCAAAATTTCGACCTAGGTCTAGCTGTTAACTGATATCAAAATGATCTGCCAATTTTTAATTGATCTAATTTACATGTACAGAAATCTAAGCCACAAGACCTGTGAATGCCACATCTGATTCAATCGCCTCTTACGAGCACTAACGGTTATGTGGTAGGTCCTCGATCTTATGGCGGATCAAACTAATGCGGAACAGCTGCTAAATTATAGCAATCAAATCCTATGTAAACAAACCAATCAACGATCTCCAGCATAATCGAATGCAGTGTAAATCAATCCACCATCAATCAAATCAGAAATAAATCAATCATCCGGTCAGTCAGGCGAATGACTAAGCAATTAATCCTATTCGCCTGACTCGATCTCGATCCTCTAACAATGACACCACTCAATCCATCATAACATCGAGATCCGCCACTCAATCCATCATCCCCGCCTGTCTTCAAAACAACAGTTTATACAAAGAAACTGCCCATCCTCTTCTAGTTCTCATCAGACAATATAGTCAGCGCATGCGCGTTGATGTGACAATATAGTCTGTGCACAAGTGTTGTTGTGACAATATGGTCTGTGCACAAGTGTTGTTGTGACAATACAGTCTGTGCACGAGTATTGTTGTGACAACACAGTCTGTGCATGAGTGTTGTTGTGACAACACAATCTGTGCACGAGTGTTGTTGTGACAATACAGTCTGTGCACCAGTGTTGTTGTGACAACACAGTCTGCTCACAAGTGTTGTTGTAGCAACACAGTCTGTGCATGAGTGTTGTTGTGACAACACAATCTGTGCACGAGTGTTGTTGTAACAACACAGTCTGTGCACGAGTGTTGTTGTGACAATATAGTCTGTGCACGAGTGTTGTTGTAACAACACAGTCTGAGCACGAGTGTTGTTGTAACAACACAGTCTGTGCACGAGTGTTATTGTGACAATACAGTCTGTGCACGAGTGTTGTTGTGATAACACAGTCTGCGCACAAGTGTTGTTGTGACAACACAATCTGTGCACGAGTGTTGTTGTGACAACACATCTGTGCACGATTGTTGTTGTATAGCAGACACGTGCAGTCCAAGGTTGGTCTATTCTTCACCCGGACACAACACTCCGCCATATACTAATTAAGGGAATACATGGTTTCTGTGGTGGTTTCTCACTGCCTTTCTCAGTCTCTTCACAGTCGACTCTTACGGCACGAGCAGCCAAGTAGTTTATGGGCAGTCGTTCTGCAGATGCCCGGAAGCCTGTAGATATCTTAAACTTTACAACTATTCTCCCGCGATTTTCACTTCGCGAGAATCAACAGTGTTTCCCAGGCATGAAAACTAAAAACTCCTGAAATCAATACTAGGAAAATGTTGACATTTTCTGTAACAATGAGCCCACTGGCCGGCCCCTCTACTCCCAGGAGAAATAACGGAGAATCGAGAATGCAAATCATTGACTCAAATAGAAACGGGTCGACGACTAATCTTAGAGAGTGGCTGCGAGTATTGAACCACGACCTATTGGCTCTGGGTAACGAAATTCCCGGGACAGAGCCGTCATGCTATGTCGAGAAAGGTTGACAACTGCAGATATGTAAAGAAAGCCGAGGACTGTCTGTAATAATTGTATATGTTATAATGTAAGGACGTATCGCACAAGTGGGCATAATTAATTCATTACAGTATTATTACCGAATGAGTCTACGTGTGGTAGCGGATATGTCGGCTGATATAAGATAACATGCAGTAGTCAATATGATAAACTATGCTAACACAAACTATCCATCAATCTATCTGCAGCGTTTCAATGGCATCAGAGCTAACATGTAATAAAGCATTTCCTAGAAAGTGTTAAACTTTAGTCCAATTGATAACTTGATTCTATTACTAGGTAGAGAAACAAAACAGAAATACTACCATAGTGAATACAAAGAATCTATGAAAGGAAGGAGACAGAGTGAGTGAGAGAGAGAGAGAGAGAGAGAGAGAGAGAAAGAGAGAGAGAAAGAGAGAAATATGAGATGAAGAGATAGAGAGAGAGAGAGAGATAGACAGAAAGATATATATATATGGAGATAGAGAGAGAGAGAGAGAGAGAGCGAGATAAAGAGAGAGAGAGAGAGAGAGAGGAATACAGACACATACCTGCAGCAGAACATGCACGACTCTCGTGTGACCGTACTGAGATGCACTGTGCAGGGCTGACTCTCCTTCAATGTTCTACACACATATACATACACACATACTTGCACACATACATGTATACACAGTACACACATATACACATATACTTCCCCTTGCCCCAACATGCACACATACACACATACATGCACACACATATACATGCACACATACACACATATATGCACATATACACATACATGCAAACATACATACATACATGCACACATATACACATACATGCACACGTACACACATACATGCACACATACAAATATATGTATATAGGCTTTAACTAATACAAAACAGACTTACAACCATAAATGCACATACTGTTATACAAGCATATAAAACCATACATATGAATGCATACAACTATACAACCATACATATTTAAGCATACAACTACGTATATACAAGGCTTACAACTGAGTATACGTATACAACCACACATATTTAAGCATACAACTATGTATATGCAAGGCTTATAACTAAGTATATATACAAAATTACAAATATGACATTACACGTATAAATAAGACATATAAACATATACACGTACACATGCATACCCTCTCTAGCTTTCTGTTTAGAGACAGGTCCAAAGCACACATTCCTACTCACGTGCTGTTTTCACGCTCCTTAAAAAGAACTCGATCGATTAATGAGTTCATCTTTTCACAAAAGGCCATGCCTTATCCACACTATACTGTAGTCTTACGGTTTTGAAATAGTATGACTTTTGTGTATTACATGTTTCCCGTTGCTTTCCTCAGTTCATGTTCAGTCACTCCTACGAAGTGCAGTTTACGGTTAGTCTATTTTTCAGTTGTCTGGATACAACACCGGGAATACAAGCATACATAACAGATATATAACTATAAGTATTCAGCCATTTATATGCAAGCACATTAGCATATATGCATATTAAAGCAATTAAATATAGTGTAAAATCATACTACAAATAGCATTAATTGCGTTCCACATATACATTATATAATATAAATGTTCTACAAACAATTATTTAAATTTTAATTCGCAACATCTTTTGTTGACAACATTTTTGATTAGGTCGTGCATGCGAGTAAATCAATCAATTAAACTATGATTGTTTAACGTTAACTTCGGCATTCGAAATCGAATGTACTTAGATCTTACATGTACTTAGACCATCTCGGTAAGCCTACTTAGATCGTATTTGTACTTAGATTGTCTTTGTACTTTGATCGTATTTGTACTTAGATTGTCTATGCACTTAGATCATCTACATCACACCGATATGATCAAAGTTACGATACGATGCATTCAATCAAGTCTCTCTTATTGATTACACTGTACTCTCGCCATAGACCAAATATAACATACTATCTAGATTACCATGGCTCTGCCCTCAGTCAAATTTATTCTTTATTATTCTTTATTTTTATTTTTATTCTTGATTAGCTGTATTCTCGAATATGAAATAACTACAGTATAAAAACTTTATACCGCTTTCCATATTAACTTTAATTTATCTCTCGAAAGGCTTTCGCTCAAGAACGTGACCAGGATTTGAATCCTGCATACAAGCAGATGACCTAAATGACGCTGCCAAATGAAAAAGAGAAAATTTTTGTCATACAGGGTTTACCACTATTGCTTTCTCTCAGACGTCAAATTTCAATGCATATAATTACATCACATAATTATATGCTTTCTACACTATGCGTTTCTACACTATAAATTTACATTAGCATACTCTTTTGTATTGTTACATGTTTATCTAATTTCATGCACGTTCCTATTGTCTGTATAATTTGTGCTGCGATGAACAACTAAACGATACCAAACTATCAAAAACCAGATAGCATACAAATAGCCTATCCATTTACTAAATTTAAGAAACTGCAAATGCAACAATCACCACTTTAGAGTTTCGATAGCGTTTTATTTAGGTTTACATTGTCTAGAAATTCTGATTAATCGACGACATACTAACCCAAGCTCAAAAATCTTGAAGTATGTTCACGTAAAGCCGAAAACAATCGAAACAACGACCAGCTAGTAAAGTCTCGTGTTTAGACGTCGTTGTAAATCAGGGACTATCGAACGAGCGCTTGGACGCATTGTGTACGGCGCACTGAGTGACCGCGCTCCGAGGATTGTGTGCATAGGATGGTGTGCGTGCGTGTGTGTGTGTGTGTGTGTATGTCTGTGTGTGTGTGTGTGTGTGTGTGTGAGAGAGAGAGAGCCACTGCAATAGGGGCATAACCATGATGAAATAATTGTGGAATGCTCTGAAGCACCAAAAAGAGAAAAGATGTAGAATTAATCGAAACTTGTTTGGGATCTTAATTCATGCCACAATTGATACTGACTGATCTAGGCATGAGATAGAGAGGGAGCTATTCCGCTCCCCTTGGATACGAAATGTAAAATCCACAAGACTAATGCTCGAATATCTATCTCGAAAAGAAAGAAAGAGAGAGAGAGAGAGAGAGAGAATGAGAGAGACAGATAACTTGCATCAGTAGATAAACATTCTACTGCAGCCTTCAATACGTATTCCATATGCTTCACTAGAACATCTAAATCCATATAGGGTATCTCTCTCTCTCTCTCTCTCTCTCTCTCTATCTCTCTCTCAGTTCACTACTATTGACAGCTCTATTGCATATAACTCTTCCACATATTTCTGTATTTCTATTCTCTCCTTTTGTCTCTATATCAACGTACATGTACAAATTAGAAATAAAATTATCAAACATCACATGTCTCGGTCTTCCTCTAACCATTTTTCCTTCACATATCTAATGTACTTTAGTGTCATCATTATTCAAATTTAGATTTTTAAAATCATATATTTTTATATTCCTTACATTATGTCGGAGTCACTAATCGATAGACCAATCGTAAACCGTACATGTCTTAAAAGAAACTGCACTGCATCATGCTTTCTGTAATGCGTCTTTAGCAAGTTTCTGTGACAGTAGCTCGAGGGTGCTTAGTTGTACTGAAGATAGTAGATCCATATGTAGCACCCACTCTACCGCTATCGCTGCAGCTTGTGTGACTACAGCAGATGTAGCGCATAGCTCGTCGCTTAGCTATGTTTGCTAACACACAATTGAGCTAATGGGTCAGTTCAGTAACAGCACTACCATTGATTGTGGGTCAGTATTACTATCATAACATCAGAGAAAATCAAATCTTTTATTACTCGCCGAACCATCGCCGTTACCCTACCTAGGAACACCCCGTTTAACGCTACGTCCACTGCAGTATTATATAATACGGCATCACCGTACTCGTCATTATTATCCACAATGATATCTATCACGTTAAATACTACATGTTCAAATGGCTAGCCAATTTAATTCATTATGCAATACTATTTTATACTATACTGCAATATTATATAATACTGCATCACCATACTCGTCACATTAAAATTGTTATCCACGATTATATTTATCACGTTCAATAATGCATGTTCAAATGGTTAGACATTTTAATTTATTATTAATTTATAAGTAGAACCGTTGTTGTTCGAGAACATCAATACAAGTCAGGTTTTGATATCGAAATTTTGATAATTTCCACGAGTAAGCTGTTTTTGATATTCAGATATATCGATTACACGACTTCCTGTTTCCTCGAAATTATTATTCTTATTATTTTTTAAATGATCTATTATTACTACAATTATTAATAATATTATTATTATATTATTAATACATTATTACTACTATTATTGTTCAGGTCATACTGTAACAGATGATGGGAAATGTAAGATAGAAATATGCAGTAGGATTGCATAAGCGAAAGAGGCATCGGTAGTATGAGAGAAATTTTAACAAAAAGTCAAAAAAAGGAAAAACACAAAGATAATGATAGTGAAAACTTCGGTATGGACCACGCTATTATATGGATGTGAAACATGGACCTTAAATTAAGGAAGCAAGATATCAGGAGACTAGAGGTATTGGAAATGTGGATATGAAGAAGAATGGAAAGGATTAGCTGGACTCAAAAGGTTACAAATGAGGAAGTCCTGGAAAGAGTTGGCACAGATAGACAGTTGATAAATGTATTAAGAAATAGGAAGAAGAGATGGATAGGACACATTCTAAGGGGGAAGGTCTATTAAAAGAGGTCATAGAAGGTAGAATGGAAGGAAAAAGAGGCAGGGGCAGGCCGAGATTAGGTATGTTAGATGATTTAAAGACCCACTCATATGTGGACATGAAGAGAAAAGCGGAAGACAGAGAAGAGTAGAGGCATTATATGTCATGGCCCTGCCAGCAGGCAATGCACTAAGCTAGAGAGATAAGTAAATTGAGTTTAAAATGTTACAGCAGCTCAGTGTTTTCACTATTTGAATATGAAAAAATACAAATATGGTTTTAGCCGTATTATTGGCGACAAAATTGCAATTTCTTTAATATTTGTGTCCAGTTTTCGAAATGGCCGTAACGTAACATTTTGCGTAAGAATTCCTACATTTCTACTCGACAGAACAGATTAATGCTACAACAAATTCTGCAGTAAGTTAAACATTTCTGCACTACACGTAGTCAACAACAGCAAACACAACCCTTTTCCAGCTACTCTTCATTTATTGGACTCACAAATCAGGTCTAGAATTAGCGTCGGCACTTAAGACAAGCTCTCAGAATGTACGACAAGGACAAAACCAACTTCCCAACAATTTTCGCGGCGAAACAAGTGGCTCTCTAAGCAATGTCAAACAAGGCATCCCGTAAAACGATGTGCCTCTTTCATGCTGGATTATAGAGCTTATCTAGAAGGCCTGTAGCGCCGTACGCAACTGCCTAAAGCGTTTGCAATAGTAAGTGTTAAATATGCAGCCTTTAGCAAGCTCATACGATGTCTAATATAAAATAAGAGTTAAATATGCAGAATTTACCAAGCTAATGCGATGCCTAATATAAAAAGCGGGGTGTATAATTATCAAGGCACGTTCTAGACAACTATATTTGCTGTTCCAATAAAAAATAAAGATCAGAATCTCGTTGTACGTCTTGCGGAACAGTAATAATACCTGTACTAAGTAAGTTATATAATAACTGTGAGGAATTATCAGGCAAAAAATATTATCACCTTAATAGTGCCGAGATATAATAATGCAGAGGTTAAACCTTTAATAATACTAATAATAAATTTAAACAAATAATAATACTGATCATAATACAGTCGGAGATGATCCGGCTGGGATTCGAAACTGACGGCCTCCTGTATTTAGGTCAAGCGGGCTATCCATATTAACAATAATGGTAATATAATAATATTAATATTAATATTATTATTATTATAATTATTAACATCGTAATTAAGATTATAATTAAAGTCAAACTTGTAATGACAAACAAAATTATATTAGAAGCAGTAATACGATTACAATTAGAATTGTGATTAAAATTAGTATTATAGTTATTATTTTGTATTATTTTTAACCACAGTACAAAAATTATATTTTCAATTATAACTTATAACTATTATTATTATAATCATTAGAAATACAGTGATGATGATAATGAAAAAAGCTAGTAAAGCCAATGTAAACGTCTGTTTCCCCACTCGAAAGCGATGTCAGTGACGGACGAGCCCAGGATTTGAATCCTGCTCATACTGATCAGCGGTCGAATATCTTATCGACATCGCCACTGGCTCCACCAGTCGACGACGACGATGATGATGATAATTAAAAATAAAATAATTCCCTGTAGCAATCACATATTTATTCTGACTTGTTAATTATATTTTTAAATTGAAACAGCACATCTAAGAAACACAAACAAAACAAGCTTTATCCTAAATTCATTCTAAAGCATTTCGAGGTAACAAAGAACACCATCACTAAACTCATATTAGCCAATAACATAAACTTGACATTTAATCTAATCTACAATGTCTATTACCTCGCTCAGTAATAAACAAGTCAAAACTTAAAGCTGTCTCAAAACGAAGTCTTAGTGTAGATTTTCTTAAAGGGTCTGGATTTAAACCAAGAACACAGCATGCTTGGTTGATACGCAGGAGAACACAGATTCAAATTAATACCCGATTGGGTGCTGGTTCAATGACTGAGTGAATAGCAATCTAGGTAAATAAGAAAGAAGCTATATAGGGTATATAATATGGTTTTAAACTCAGATGGATCGTCTAAAACAGTATCTTATTCCTATGCGATAGAGAAAGCGGCATTATATTTCGCAGTATTTTTTAATTTATTGTTTCTGACAAGCTTTACAGCTTAGCACGAAAATATTTCATGATGTAATAGAAACATATAAGATAATTCAACATAAAACAACATAGAGCACAATAAAGACAATAAAGAAAGAAAAAGAAAGAAGATATACTTTTTCCAGGCTAAAAGCCTTAAGAGCAGTCCAAGTAAACCTACTTTAAGTTAAAATGTTTCACTATCTGACCAAATGTATTCTCTTACAATCAACGTTTTGCTAGAGCAAAAACCATTGATAGCTAATACTTTTACTATGTACACGTATTGTTTAGTCAGAAACCTGTTCATTGACTTTAGCCAGTGATGGTCCGTGACTCAGCAGTGTTCTGCATATTTCTGAGTTGCCATTCCACGCAGCAAGATGAAGTGGAAAACAGCCTTTCTGATCGGCAATATTAGCTGAAGCCTGCAGCTTCAATAGCGTCTCCACCACTTCTCTGTAGCATAAATACAGAATACGAGGCTAGTTATTATTTAATATTATAATATAATAATAATGATATTATAATATTATTATTTGCATATTTATTCTTTCTAGCATCAAGTATAGCAGATTCAGAGAATTAAAAGAATGCAAATGACTCAAAAGTCTCAAGGTACCGACAATTACTCAAGCTTTATATCTTCACCAGAATGCAAAAGAGACAATAAGTCTACACTGTATGGATGATAGATCAATTCAATTGCTGCATATTAAAACAGCCTCAAGTCTATGTAAACAGTATCACAGCGACTCTATTTATAACTACTGGGACAGCTGCATAGAGGGATAGGCTATTACTATACTTACACTTACTCAGTGAATAGTTACAATTAGAGAGCAGTACATAAAGAGGCAATACACTACACTGAACTATAATGTAGACAAATTTGAAGAATACTGCTAAAAATCTCAATTTAAATTTATCCATTTAAATATATAGAAACTATTAGATAAATATTCATAAATGTCATTTAAATATCATCATCATCTTCTTCTTCTTCCCTTAAAACGCAGTTTAACAAGGGTCGGGATACGAACAGACTTTCTCTAGTCCTTTCTGTCCCACAACATATCATCAGTCAATCTCCTACTTTTCATGTACTTAATTACTGCATCCCACGGCAATTGTGGTCTACCTCTCTCTAGCTTAACATCCAGCTCTTCCCTCCAAGCTCTCTTTACTACATCTTTATCTGCCTTTCTCACAATATGCCCATACCATCCCAATCTCGACTGAGCCAACCTATAGCCGATTCCCTCAACATTCTAATTCATCCTCACATATTCAAGTTATTTATATATAATTGATATTAATTTTCAAAATCACATACACTATTATTATTAGCACAATAATATTATTAGCCTGAGTAACTTCTTAAAGGACAAGTAACTACAAATTCAATCAAATATAACATTTAATAATATTATAGCACAGAGTGCAATGAAAACATACATGTGCTCATTTAGAGCAGCTAAATGCAGAGGAGTTTCACCATTTGTATCCTGACAGTTTGCATTGACACCCTTCCGTAAACTACGAAGAAAAATTACAAACATTAAGTAGCAAAATACCAAAATATCATCAGCTGAATAAAAATATTTTGAACACAAGTATTTCAGTACAATGTATTATAACATGGGAAATTAAAATAATACTGACACAAAAATTAATGATGCATAAATAAGAGATTAATTTATGAAAATAAAAAATAAAAATTGTTAGAAATATTGTCATGGTAATTAAAATAGCAGTTAGATTGTCACTGTTAATAATTATATTATACAATAAGGTATAATTTAATTTAACAATAACAATTCTATAGATTTGTTAACATCAACTTCCAGACCTGAAATGATATCAGGGACGTTTTTACAGCACATATCACTAAAATTACAAAACCTGATTAGCAAATATAGCTATGAAATGATTCCCGATTTAAAATACAATCTGAAGAATGTCAGAAAGGCCAAGCTAACAAATACAACTATTAAAAGTGGCCTCAACTGTAAAATTATTATTTTAGGGCTTCCACAAAAAGTGAAAAGAGAAAATAAAATAGTATAAAGACCAGTTATGAGCTCCAGACAGAGCAAGCTGCAAATTGATGTAATATTTAGAGCATTTAGATGCCCGTAGAAGATAAAGGAGAACATGTAAGTAGGCTTCAGCAAGACTAGAATGCTGGATTAGGTGTTCAGTGTCTGACAGTATTGTAGGAGGAACTGAAGAGGAGGTTAAATCCCCTGCTCATCACATAATTTAACATTTTTGAAATATAAAATTTATGTTGAACATGGCATTAAATAGCCATTACCTTAAATACTAAAAGCTATGACATTACATTAAATAATATTATTATAACGATGGCCTAATTGGTAATGGCCATATAAAATAAATAATAAAGGTAAACTTACTCATATTTTTCTTCTGTACTAATTACATTCATTATCATCTAATCTTCCCTTGATTCCCGGTTTAACTAGGGTCGGAATACGAACAGACTAATTACATAATACATATACATATACATAATACTAATTCTGTAATAATTACATTATAATTAAAATGTTATCTTACAAATTTTATCACAATTATTTTTCTTTAAATAATTATAAATATGCCAGTAATTTATTTAAAGGCCTTAAACCACATAGTAAAGTGAACGTTAGAGACACAGTAACACTGTAGAACACTCACGATGGCACTGCAAATGGTGGCAGAGGAAGGGTTATACTAGTCTGCCATCTGTGTCGAGGGCTTAAAATCTTCTCAATTATTGGCACTTGCCCACGCCTCGCTGCTTCTAACAGTTCTTGTTCCTTTCCCATCGAGGTACTATTTTAATTTTAAATTACATCGAGTTACTATTTTAATTTACTGCCATTATTTTATTAGATACTCTTCAAAGGAATGACAGATCATTCAGATGTAATCACAATTAAATTAAATTGAAAAGCTGAACATTAATAGGTGGCCTCGTACTATTTAGAAATTATAAATATTTAAACGAAAAATTTAAACGATTAAATTTATTCATGGACAAATGATGTTTTAATAATAATAACACACATTATAGTGAAATGATCAACTACGTTGATATCTATCCCTTTTAATACCGCAATGTTAAATCCATTAAGCAATTTAGTCCATTTTCCGTGTAACCAGTCCAGTGAATGTCCAAGATTTTACTCTCAGATCAGCGCGGCTGGAATTTGAACCCGCGAGGGTTCACTTCACCTCAGGATCTGTCATTTAAAACTTCATGACATTACCCCTACGCTATTGAGACATTCAGTTGTTGTTGTTCAGTATGCTTAAATACTTAACTAATTCAATAATCTAATGAATTAATTAAGTCTCTAATCTCGCTCAATATGATTTAATTGGATACCAACGTACCGTAGATCAATAGGCAATTAACAAGTTAACAAATATTACATGAAACACTCTGATTACTCAATGTAAACTTGAACTGTAGTTGAGGCTACAGTTAAAAGTTACTTTCATTTAAATATACAGAAAATGTATAAGTGTTACTATTTCAAAATATTCAGCAAAAGCTATAAAAAGAAATATGAATATTATAATAATAAGAATATATTCTTATATATAATAAGAATATTATTGACAACTCCAACTGCAACAGCCACACCTATAAAATATTTCTTCTTTGTTTTAAGGTTGGGTTGTAGATCTTAGCCTTCACTTTAAACAAAAATGGCACAGGAATTGCTTATTTAAGCCTTGGCTTAAACATGCTTGTAGTGTATGTTGTCATATCCAAATACCATAACAAACTCAAATAAAATTGAGAGAATATAGAAGGGAAATTGCATATATGCTGTTATATTTTATTCATTAGGCCCTTATTAAAATTCTTAATTTCAAGTTGGTTTCCAACACAAATATTAAGGCGGACTTAATGACTCCTATCAAAGAATTACTCTTTTTTAATACATTATATCTTACTTCATACAGAACTTTACTTTTTAATTTGCTTTAAAGTTATAATTAGTATCACATATAAAAGGACAATAATACATATTTAAATATATAATTACACCCCTAAAAAACATCATTTATATCATGCCCTAATCATAGTTACAAGATTCGCCCAATCTGCTGCATCTTTCATTTACTTAAATTAAAAAATACAGCAAATGAATTCAGAAATGGATAATAAAGTTACAGCTACAAGAGGATTTACTTTCACAAAAATTATATATTGGAAAACAGAAGAATAGCAAATGACCAAAAGCAGTGTGTCAAATATACAGATCTATCAGATATCCTATCTCTTTCAGCAAAAAAACTTAAAACTTATCAAAATGTGACACAAAACACTCATGTTCACTTAAATCCTGTAACAACTTTTATTATTATTATTATTATTTATCATTTGTTTACCAGGAAGTAGCAGTCAGCTGATGGTATTTAAATAGCCCTTAAACAACGACACAGATTTAAATCATTCATTAAGCAGTTCATTACCTGAACCATACGCTCAAAAAACGTAACACTAATCAAAACTTTTAAGCATACATAAGTAGTGATCTTTTGGCAACATGAACTTTAGACAGCTAAGATATATTTATTAAGATCAGGTGTCGTTCTTTATGTGATTTAACAACAACAACAACAGCAAACTGGAGTGTGGAAGCTTCTCTGTTTTACGACTCTAAATTTTAAGGGTATATAATATAATATAATCTCAATATAATTATTGGAATGAGTTTTATATATTTATGAAAGATGTTAGCTAAATATCAGATTTTTTCCGTCGTTATTGTATTGCGGATTATCTAGTCAGAGTATTCTTTTAAGCGCCTAATGGCGACCACTTCGGAGGACCGCGTGTAGACAGCTTTGAAAGTAAACAATCCCCAGGGTGTTGGAGGTTATTCTTAACTCCGCGCCGGCTGCTATTGGAGCGCCAAGAGGCAACAATTACTAATAACCATGGAAAGGAATGGAGGAAATAACGAAAACTTCAAAAACAGAAACTTAAGAAAGGAAACATTGTAAACATATGCGGTATGTCATGTGTGTAACTATATGGAATAAAAATTTTTTTTAAAAAAGTATTAAATACTTTAGAAAATATTTCGAGAGAAAAAGTAGTCTATACATATGACCATTAGAAGCAAAAATGATTCATAATATCGTCACATTTTAATTGGAGAATATCATTAAGATAAAATTTGATTAAAAAAATAAAGGTCTTGGTAAATTAGTCTTCTTAGTTTTGCACTTAGCAGCGAAATTAAAAAACGAACTGGCAACACTAGACTTGATATGTGCTTCGGAATTTTCAAAAATCTCGTCATATTTACTTAAAAACCTTTAATTTTTGTGGTACTTAATTAAAGATATATGTATACATGCGTAATATACTACGGTCATGATAGGAAAATAAGCAAATAAAGTCGAGATAGAATGACCTATAAGGCTATAATCGGTTAGGGAGCTAGTTAAAGACATGTGGGGTTAAATAAGTGGCGAGCTGGAAGAGGAGATTTGTTTATTATTCAGGATGGCGGAGTGGAGTGGTGATGGTGGAAAATGTTTTCACAATTCTCAGTCGTTACTATCGAACAATTCATCTTCAAGATTCGGGTCGTATGATCCGGCCGCTTTGGGGGCCGGAAATTCTAATTTTGCCGGTTGGCGGGACGTGAGTAGAATGCGATCTTCTAGGGAAAGCTACGGAAGTGCGTCTAGTCGGACAAGAGCTAGTCCTTCCAGATCGGGAGTCCAACGTAGTTGGGAATCGCTTCCACAGTCCGTTCTGGATGTCCTATTCTCATATCTTCACATTAACGATTTACGCAACTGTTCTCTTGTATGCACTTCGTGGTATCGCTTTCTTAACGACGAGAATAATGATGTTTGGCGAATGCACTGTGTTCGCAAATTAGCAGAGGAAGCATTAAAATCAGATCTGCTCAAAAATACTCCTACATATAAGGCTCGCTTAAGAGCATTCTATCATGCCTGGAATCCAAATGACTGTTCGCGTAATATTTACATAAAGACTAATGGTTTCACAATACATAGGAATCCTGTAGCTCAGAGTACTGACGGTGTTCGAGGAAAGTTGGGATTTCGGAATGGGCGCCACTGCTGGGAAGTTTGGTGGGAGGGACCTCTCGGCACAGTTGCAGTGGTCGGTATCGCAACTAAAGGTGCTCAGATGCAATGTAATGGCTATGTTGCATTATTAGGAAGTGATTCTGAAAGCTGGGGTTGGAATCTAGTGGATAACCTCTTGCTGCATAATGGAGATAGCCAGGGAAATTATCCTCTTCTAAATAATGCCCCTGTTTATCAAGTTAGTAGATCATTATATATAAAAGTATTAAGTTTCACTATTAATTAAATTCTTAATTCACATAACTATCTGCCATTGCTACTCCTTGTTTCACTTATTGATAGAAGGGAATAAGTATGAATTAATAGTTACTCGTCTTAGTGGAATCCACGTTACTAAAATTAAAAATTAAAACAAGCTACTTTTGTCTGAAAACATCTAGTACAGTTGAACCAAATCCAAGTTGATTAGCAAAAGAAAGAAAATGATCAATAGATGATCCAAGTCCGATATACCAAGAAACCCCCATTTGAAGATATGTACAATGTTTTACACTATATCTATTTTACGCTATGGGAATAGTGAGATATTTGTATTATGGAAATGAACAAACTTGAAATTCTAATAGCAGAAACTTTAACAGATATATAGGGAGTAAGCTAGTTGAAAGAAATTAAAATTTAATGTAATTACTAACAAATATTTGTGTATGTTGTTAGAGCCATTCTGTCAGCATTGCTCGTATGTGCGTAGGTCTAGATTTTTCTATCATTATCCAAATGAAAGTAAAGTAAAATAATCTTGATATGATATTTCTTGAGTCTCTTGAAAATTTAATAAAAGAATTGTCCTAAGAATTATAAGCATTTCAAAAATAATAATCTTTAATATTTCAGTTTAATAAATTGTAATTAATACTTTATTTCATTAATATTAATTGCTTAACCTTTTCCAGCTAATACCCTGCTATATATATAACTGCTGGGTTCTTTTGTGTAATGTGAGAATTTATATAGATCAAGTTATGGTATTTTGTGTACTAGGTTAATTAATATAAGTATATGTTCTATTAATTAATGTCCAAATAAGTTGCATAATATTAATATTAGGCCAATTTTCCATTCAGAGTGTAATGTCAAGTGTATCTGAGGCCTAGTGGTTACACAAGGCTACCGCTGTTTCAAACCTCTGTCAGAATTCCGTAGAATTATCAAAAGGACTGAAGACATTTTTCATTTTGTAATCTTTTATTAATTTTGAATTTATTTGGCAGGTAGGAGAGAGAATACGGGTCATATTAGATTGTGATGACAACACACTGGCTTTCGAGAAAAATTATGAATTCTTAGGTAAGTTTTATTTCATTTATTTATAAATGTTGTATGTTTTCTAAGCTTATTAGCAAAGTCTTAGAGAAATTATGAAATTTGTTTGGCATCTGATATATTAAAGTAATTTCTTTTTTTCTAAATATACAAGCTTATTATTATTTTACCCATTTTATGTGTGGGTTGCTGAAGAATAGACCAACCGTGGACTTCATGTGTCATAATAGGCAACAAAGCACAAAATTCAAACCAACCTCAGAAAGGGCATTTGGTTGGTGAGCCCCTAGGCTCCAAAAATTGCTACACAACTTTAAAACCAAACCTTAGTTAAACTGTGATTCAAGGGAAGACGATTATGATGGTGATGATGCAAAATTTATTGTTGTTTAAGATTGTATAATGCATATAATTTTGCTGAAACAATTGAATAAACGAGTAACTGTTATGTTTGACATCCCTGACATCATCCTTTTATGAGGAAACGGACGTTAAACCTTTATTATTATTATTATTATTATTATTATTATTATTATTGAATAGTTTTAGAATGCAAGTTATTCTGTAGTAATTTTTTAGTTAAACAAGATATATTGAATACATATTAAGGCAATTACAATATCAGCGAGGGATTACAATGTAAGATTTACAAAGCAGTAATTATCTATGTCATTGTAGATGTCGCTCTCTTTGACTTATTGCAGATGTATTGCATTTTGCATATATGCTGTAAAAGTATATCTGTACTCTCTTTTATGAATTGTAGGTGTAGCCTTCCGAGGTTTACCAGACGTCGGCCTCTTTCCGTCTGTATCGGCAGTCTATGGAAATACCGAGGTATCGATGGTATATCTGGGGCATCCCCTGGACGGGTGATGTTGTGGTTGTTCATACGTAAGTTAGCTGTGATGCTGGTCAACTCAGGACGATCTACCGGAGGAGCCACAAGTACTGCTACTCAGTGTTCGGAGGCATCTTATGATGTCGATGCCTACTAAGAAGTGTGCTGCGCTCTGCTTGCTGTATGGAGGGAGATCTTAAGGTTCACTCTGCGATCTCAATGAACCGCTGTTGTCTAGGAATTTGGCTTTGGATGATTCCGTTGTTGTTTACTTCCATTTGTTGCAGGTCATTGCTGAGTCTTCAGCTTACAAAAAGAAGAACATGTTAGTAAACAAATGATTTTTGTATTTGCAAAGCTTTTAGGTTGGCAAAAGAGGTACTGAGCGCTATTTTATTTTTGCACAGTGTTTACTCGTACATACTCATACAAATGAGTGTTGACGTAGGTTCTGGCACGGAGTAAAACAAAGTTTAGAGATGCTATAAATAGACTACCGATGCTCAGCGTCTGTTGCTGTACACACATGTATTTTCTGATTTGGGGGTTTTAATTGAGATTTTCATAGATCTTCATACCTCAGGAACATCTGGCTAAAATTAACTCTGCCAACAAATGACAGCAATGGTAACGTGCTGATGTAGGGATCAGGAAGATTAAATCCTGAAGAAAGTCAGCACTTTACTTGTCTTGGTGTAAACCTTACAAATATTGTTCTCAGCTATCTTAAATAGCTGAGTAAATTCACTCTGACATTAAAAAATCCAATTTTAAATATTGAAAATTTAATCTACGGTTTAAGTCACTGTTAGGGTTTAATCATTGACAGTGTTGTAATATCGTAATTATGAAAAATCATAAATACGACAATTTATAAATGGGGAGTATGATGTTCAGAATTCAGTTCTGGAGATAAAGTTGTAAATGCAGATACCGAGTCTTGTAAAGCATTGGGTTGCTACTTGACCCCATATCCTTGTTATTCCAATTAATGTCAGATTTCAGAATGCAAAAATCACCGTAAAAATGATCTATTGTCACTATTTACTATTAGTTTTTTGCCAAATTAAGTGTTTTGTAATTGTCTCTATTTAAAAGTTTTAATTGCATTTGTTAAATGTAATTAGCAATAATTTATTCCTAAATATTAAAGTTTTTGTGCCGTAGTCTGTTCTAAGTACAATTTATTGCCGATATTAATTTACTGCAGACAGATGTTAGGATTCTCTTCAGTTAACAGCTATTATTGAATAATCTTTTAATACTCCTACAATCAGTGTAAAAGTGTAGATGTTGGTTGGACTATATCTTGATAATACTGTGACAAAGTCCTTTATTATTGATTTAATTTATTTCATGTTGTCCCTCGACATAAATGAGTATTCATTTAATGGCTCTATTCAATGCTGTGCTGCGGCTTTTGAAGTTGAGTCAAAGTAAGTGTGTTTGTTATTATTGTATACCTCTGTGTAACCCTGTGATATGTCCTGTCGTATGTGTATATAATGCATGTATAGTAGAATAGTTCTGACTCTTTTGTTTTTCTTTCATGATTCTGATTCATGATTGTCTCTGCTGCTGTGTCGCTGATTCATGATTTTCTCTACTGCAGTGTCGCTGATTCATGATTGTCTCTGCTGTAGTGTTGCTGATTCATGATTGTCTCTGCTGCAGTGTCGCTGATTCATGATTGTCTCGGCTGCAGTGTCGCTGATTCATGATTGTCTCCGCTGCAGTGTCACTGATTCATGATTGTCTCCGCTGCAGTGTCGCTGATTCATAACTTAAGCAATGTGACTCTATGTCTACTTCAGGATTCCGTACCCATATTGTCCTGTGACTGATTTCCCTTTCTCCAGTGATACTTCTGCGTTAAGCTTTTGAGATAGGTTTATCATGTTGAGCTAATAGACTGCACGCTGCTGCATGCACTGGTGTCGCTTGGAAATGCCTTTTTGAATTTTCACAGTATCACGTCGAGTATAGCGCATATTGTTTTCAATCAATCAATAAGAATTTAACATCCGGTTCCTCGCCGTATGGAAATGTCAGGGACATCTCTTGCGGACTCTACACAAACAGGCGCCGAAGCGCCACACGATGACGACTGAGTACACAGAGACCACAAGAGAAAGCGAGATCAAAACAGTGCAAGTCCAAGCTCCAAGTTTTACGCATATTTGCAGTTTCCATTTTGGTAGTTTAGCATGCACACTGTGACATCCTAATGTTTGTCTTGCACAGTAGTTTTATTATATATACAATATATGACTGCATTTGTAGCTGCTAAATACTTTTTAAGGCTAAGAAGTTACACTTGTGGTGTATTGAAAATTATGCTATAGCTTGCTATGCTTTGATTGTTTGATTGTCTAAGTGACTATGAAAAATTGATTATCACTGATGTGATTTTTGACGGTATTTGTCTTGGTGTGGCTTGATAACATAAGGACGTGGGCTGACTTAGGAGACAGTGAGCAAATTTCTCTCTGTTGTCGATCGTCTTTTTGCCAAAGGGGAATGTCTGAACCTGTGTAAACTCTGAGTTACTTTATATTAGTTACCCTTTACAGTGTTGCCATTGTTGTGAACTTGTGGTTGTACTGGTTAATCTATTTATTTTATACATATGTTAGTGACCTGCCCAAATTATGTGAGAATTATTAGCGCTATATTGAAACAATTTTGTATGGGATTAATAAAAAGCCAATTAATAAAGAAGTCTGATTAAATATTTGTAAGAGACGAACGGGTAACATCCATAACCACGATATATCGAAGATTTTCCATTTATAATATCTGTAGCAGAATCCAGAGTAGTTCAAATTCTGTGTTAAATCAAGCCTCAAATTATTAAATAGTCTAGACAATGAACCCTCTTCTTCATTGTCTAGCTAACCTTATTAGCTAATACATTGATTTAGTGGCATAGGGCCAGACTCCATAAAATGGCTGAGTGAATAAATTTGTTGTTTTTGAGCTTAATGTAAAGTTTATATAACTTAACTATCTATGTGAAGTTCAAGTTAAATTAAAGGTAAGGGAATTAATTTAATTGCGACCTAGATGTCAAACTATCACTGCAAAGATAAGCTATGGATATGCTATCTAGCATCTAGCGTATCCATCTGCTACAAATATGCTATCAAGCGTATCTATCTGCTACAGATATGCTATCTAGCCTATCCCTCAACTACAGATATGCTATCTAGTGTATCTATCTGCTATAGATATGCTATGTAGCCTATCTATCTGCTCTATATATGCTATCTAGCGTATCTATCTGCTACACATATGCTATCTAGCGCATCTATCTGCTACAGATATGCTATCTAGCTTATCTATCTGCTACAGGTACACTATCTAGCGTATCCATCTGCTACAGATATGCATGCTATTTAGCGTATGTGTATCTGCTATAGATATGCTATCTAGCGTTTCTATCTGCTACAGATAATGCCAACTAGTGTATCTATCTGCTACAGATATGCTATCTAGCTTATATATATGCTACAGATATGCTATCTAGCTTATATATCTGCTATAGATATGCTATCTAGCTTATATATATGCTACAGATATGCTATCTAGCTGATATATCTGCTACAGGTATTCTATCTAGCAATGCAGGTTATTCCTCTGTAGCTGTCTATCAGAGTTAGTGTAATAGATGTTACGAATTAGTTAATCAATAATTGAAACTAATTATACATAAACATTTTTTGGCTCACTAAAAATTTCTACTAAAAGTAATTTTTAATGTATATAATATTTCAAGCTGGATCAGATGTAGCTAGTGATTGCGGGTGACTGTCTGAATTCGCAAGGCTTTTGTAGTCACATAAATAATAGCTACATGAGGATGAGGCTTTTCTCGTCTAAGGAAGATGTTGGGAGCCACTAGCGTAACTGTGGTATATTGTGTCTTTTTATATGCAACCAGCAAATGTTACTTATTATTCTCTCTCTTAGTACACTGCCCACTGGCAGGTTCATGGTATATAACGCTTCCACTTTTCTCTGTCTTCTGCCTTCCTCTTCATTTCCACATATGAGTGGGTCTTTAAATCATCTAACATACCTAATCTCGGCCTGCCCCGGCCTCTTTTTCCTTCCACTTATTCCTATTCCTTATTTCCTTCCTCTTTTTCCTTCTACTTATTATTATTAAATTAAATTTCCCACCAGGGCGTAGAGAATCTGGAATTGTTTGATAAAAACGATTCGAGCAATGCCTGCTGAATCACCGCCCGGCTATTCGAGGTCATCCAGTTGCTTAAAGCTTCTGCTGAAACAGACTGCATTTAGTCTTTGCAAAATAATTAAAAGCATTTGCCAAAGATAAGAGTTCTCTCGCTTATCGCCGGATTGCTCTGAGATAAGTCTGCCTGTGCCATTAATGAAGTTAACCCCATCGGATATTATTATTATTTACTATTAGCTAATACATAAGATGTTAGTTAATTACTAGTATTTTTTGGCTAACTACTATTAGTATTAATTTAATTAATAGTTATTAGCTATTAATAGCAGCTAATATGTTACTGGAGTGACTAAGTGTGTTATAGCTGTTGACAGAAGTTATTCAATTATGTTAATCTCATATAACTGTTAATTGTGTACTAATCTCTCTCTCTCTCTGTCTCTGTGCACTACTGCCTATTGGCAGGTTTTTGATATATAACGCTTCTCTCTTCTCTGTTACCCATTTCCTCGTCATATCCACTCATGAGTGTTAAAGACACTCATCTAATCATCTAACATTCCTACCAACTCTTCTTCCTATTATTAAATAAATTGATCAACTGTATTTATCAATTTGTATTTATAACAGATTGATGTATTTAATCTGTCCCAACTCTCTCAAGAACTTCTTCATTTTTTAGGTCCAGCTAATCATTTCATTCTCCTCCTTATCCACATTTTCAACTCTTCTAGTTTCCTGATATCTTCATTCCTTAAGGTCCATGTTTCACATCCATACAATAGCGTGGTTCATACCAAGGTTTTCACTATCTTTATCTTTGTGTCTTTCTTTAGACGTTTTGTACAAAGTTCTGTCCTAAAATATTTTACCAAATGACTCTTGTTTATACAGTCGTACTGCATATTTTTGTCTCACATTTCCTATCATATGTTATCTCTCTTAGTGCACTGTCTATTGGCAGGTCCTTCATCTGTTATAGTGTGCTCTAAATATTTCAAACTCCATATCTGTTCCTATATCATACCATTTATTTTAATATTGATTTAACCCAAGGACCTCTATATACCTCTATATATTAACTCCTAAGATATAGGATTCCTTGCTTAATCGCATTTCCTGGACTAATGTGTTCCTATAATTCTCACTGTTTCTCGTGTTAACTGTAGATCTGTACCAAGAAGTTGTGAATTGTTGATAATCGTAATCGTCTGGCTTTTTTTTCTAGGAAAAGTTGACGTTACGTTATCAGTGTTGTTGTCAAAGCCTTGTTATGACTCGACTATTTCTTGTTTGTGTACTGTTTTTGATGTGGTTAGTGTTTGATTAATATCGATTGATCAAAAACTTAATCGTGTTTGATTAGTGTTAAGGTTTTTGATTAATATCGCGAATTCCAGTAAAATGTAGGCTAACTTAATTGCACATGTACTATAATGGCACAAATTCAGTCAAAGCAAAATGTGTACACATTTGCTAGGTTACTGAAGTGACGACGAATGGAAAAGGTTTATTCGTATCCCGACCCTAGTGAAACTGAGATTCAAAGGAAGATGATGATAATGATGATGCTAGGTTAGATGATTTTGCTTGGTTAGATGATGATAGGGTACTGAAAACTATTCATTAAATTGTATGACATTCTAACATTTTAACAATATTATGGATCACGAAAATTTTCATCTCTTCACATTGTGATTTGCTCTGAAAGCTGTCATGGGTTAAAATATATAGTCTATACAGCATCTCATTGTTAAGTTTTTCTCCTATGTAGTTGATGTCATCGTCCTTGTATGAGGAAACGGACGTTAAACCTTTATTATTATTATATAATTTACAGTGGATCGCAGTAGGTAGACACCAGCAATACTAGTTGCACTTAAATCTTCGTTATATCCATGGTTATATCCATGGTTATATCAAACGTGTCAAATATTGTGCAAACTACTTCTCGTGTTATAAAATTTTGTTTATGAGAATTTGTTTTGATTTTATTTTGTCTCAGCATAATATGACATTGTGCAAATTCGGTCTTCGATTGTTTGTACTGTAGGATTTAATTGAAATCTAATAAATGATATCGTAATCGTCAGCATATTCTGGGTTTGGCATTTATTATTGCAACCAAATGGTTTACTCGCTATTGCGCAGTACTCTGTTGTTAGTGTGTAGAGTGTTGAAGAACTGCGTATGTCGTATGAGACACTCAAACTGTTGATATTTTATTGCTGATTAATTGATATTTTTCAAGCTAAAGTCTACAGAAGGTTTGGTTTTCTTTTTTTCGTCCAATGTCGATGAAAGGTACTTCATCATAGCATTATAAACCGGTTCACACAAAAGGATTTATCAAATTGGTGAATTACATTTGATAAACCAAAGAAATCTTGAGAATGGCTTATAAGGTAATTTAAACTTCTGTGGATTTCAAAAGAAAAGAAGATTGAGGATGCAGGCAAAATAGTTTTTTTTACTTACCATTACACAGTACAGATAGCGAGAGAGAGAGAAGAGAGAGAGAAAGGAAAGTGCGTGTAAAAGAAAACACATCATATAGAATGTAATTTCTATTTCGGGGTAAACAGGATTGTTATCTCAGGGAATGATGCCTCTGCCCAGTTCTGCCCAGTAAATATTAGTCGAAGCTGAGGAAGGCATAGGGGCCCACCTCGTCATAAGCAGAATCCCCCGAGAATAATGGTATATCAAAAGGAATGTTATAGCTAGATGATTAAAGATCCACTCGTATGTGGACTTAAAGAGGAACACGGAATATAGATATGAGTGGAAGCATTATATACCATGGACCTGCCAGTAGGCAGTGCACTAAGAGAGAGAGAGAGAGAGAGAGAGAGAGAATGTAATGGGAAACATATAAAAACTTAGATTTATTGTTTGAAATCACACACGGACAACTGACGCAAAGGTGTAAACACACATACAAACGCACAAACATACTCGCGCACACTAAGGGAAACTACTGAGAGAATTTACCTACTAGTACACAACAAATAAAACCATTACGAGAAAAGAGATAAACATTAGATGCAAAACAACCGCCATAGTGTTTCTTTGCTAAATTCCATCTAATCTAACTCTAATTCTATTAATATAACCATAATTCCAGTTTAATGAAACCCTTACCCTATCCCTAAATCATAAATTATAAGTCTTAGCTTTGAAAAAGTTTTTATAAAAGTTAACAGAAGGAAGGAAACAATATGTCGGTTGTTTTAGATCTAATGCCCACCGCGCGAAGATTACGTAAAACGCAATAAAACACAAATGAACCTAAGTCAAAGAACATACCTAACGTCGAGGAAATTAATAGAGAATTAAGTAACAATATGTAATTTCGCACACCATAGACGTTAACAATTTAGATACTGACAAATATTAAACAATGCAATGTCAAAAACATAAACCGTTACAGTGAAATAATTTAGATATTAATTGCACCATTGTATTTTTTTAGTACCGGCAGAAGTGTCTCAATTTTTACAATAGGCCTACAATAAGCAACATTATATTCGATTTAGTAATACAGAGGTTAATTTCTAGTAGAATAGATTACTCCGCAGCAGAATAAATTAATAACATATAAAGTAAAGTTTAAAGGTACAGCACAAATTTGGTTCGGTTTTGAAGCATTGCATAAGGAGATTTAAAAATAAAATGCTCAATTAGTAGCGTTGTATTTGAATTTTAAAAAGTAAACACGCATTATAGTGAAATGATCAACTATATATGTTGATATTTATCACTTTTAATACCAAATGTTTAAACCGTTAGGCAATTGAGACCATATTCCGTATAACTAGTCCAATGAATGTTCGATATTTTACTCTCAGATCAATGCGGCTGGGATTCGAACCCAGAAGAGTTCCATTCACCTCAGGATCTATCACTTAAAACTTCATGACGTTACCCTTCGCTATCAAGACAGTCTAATATTACTGAACGAATAATGTCAGAACTAATGAGTGAAGAGTTTTTACTCATTAGACTTGTTTAAGAGCAATATCAGTCTATCCTATCCCTATCGAACAAGTCAATCGAGTCATACTATTTCACTGAAATGCGGGACACACACCCCTCCCAGTGTCGCGGACGTGGCATTTCAAGCTGTAACGAGATTTTTTCGAGAATTTACAATCTCGCCTGTAGCATTATATACAATATATTTTAAGACGGTACGTAATTTGTTAATACTTTTTCTAATCTTTTCCTTAACAACAAACTGACGACCTTTATTGGCGTACGGCTGCTTCTTGAGTGAAATATTTGATAGCTGGGGGGAGGATTCCCCGCAGTTAACGTGTTCAACTGGTCTATAGTCTTGTAAATTGACCCGACATTATGAAAACTTATTTATGACTCGCTCTACAATGCGCTAAATCTACATAGGCTATAAGTTGTGACGTCCCCGTGTCTTCTATAGCAAACATCATTAATTACAATATCCGTCTAATAGTTATATATAATATATTTAATTCTATAATTAGATAAGTATATAACATACTAATAGTATATTTAAGTACTAAAGTTTTCTCAGCGAGGACAGTATGGGATTCCATTTCTGTGTATTAACGAAATCTCATGAACGCTCTCAAGTCTTAGGTTAAGAAGTCATAGATTAAGAAGTCATAGATTAAGAAGTCATAGATTAAGAAGTCATAGATTAAGAAGTCATTGGTTAAGAAGTCATTGGTTAAGAAGTCATAGATTACGAAGTCATAGGTTAAGAAGTCATTGGTGAAGAAGTCATTGGTTAAGAAGTCATTGGTTAAGAAGTCATTGGTTAAGAAGTCATAGGTTAAAGTCATAGGATAAGAAATCATAGGTTAAGACAAAACAAAACCTCCACAGCAAATCTCACTAACAGAATAAGTAGATGGGAGAATTTGATTGATCTTCAATCAAATTAAATAATTTAAAAATTTATTAATTTAATTAATTAATTAAATTGCTTAATTTTTAGAACAGAGACCGGAAGTTTTGCTCGATCTACTGTTTGATTAATTTTTTGAATAGAGGAAACTATATTAAACTTGCACATTTAAAATTCAACTAAATCAATGTTCAATATCGCAAGTTTGTAACATACATTTATATCATAGCACTAGCGCATAAGTATATTTGAACAACAATAGCAAAAGTTTGAATAAAATAATACAAGCAACGTTATAAAATGCGTTAATCATTTCAATAGAATCAGGATTATACATTAAGATAGAATATTTACAAGTAATTATCGTAGGCCTCCTGCACATCGTTGAATTAGTATTAAAATATGATAATTACAATGAAGAAGTTAGAGAGAAGAGTTAGAGGAAGACCAAGACAAGGGATGTTGGATGATTTGATAACGAATTCATATATAGAGATGAAAAGGAACGCTGGTGAGAGTTATATGCCATGGATCAGCCGTTAAGCAGTGCACTAGAAGAATTACATCGAAACTGTATCTAAATTTTGAAGAAAAATAAAGACAGCACTTAATCATACATCAATCAACAATGAAAGTCGATAGTAATGATGCAGAAATATCATCTACACTCTAGATCTACAACAATGAGGCGGCAATAGCATTTACAAATGCATCAGTAATGCTAACAACACTTACAAATTTTCTATTGCATTTAACAAAGTGTATTGCTTCATTTATATCACGGATAGTCTCTGTCAATTAAGTAGCTAGTTATTAATTTCAAGCCATGACATCGTTATCATCATCTTCCGAATCCCAGTTTAACTAGGGTCGGGAGGATCGGGATACCTTTAGGAAATAAATATTTCAATCTCCAAATTATAGCATGCAAGAATAAAAAACATTTAGGCACAGGCAGTGAAAAAAGTAAAAGAAATGACAATTAGCCATTTTGACTGCTACTTAACAGCTTAGTTTAGAGTATGAGTAAAAATACAGTGGTTAGTGGTTTCCCTGAAGAACTATTTTTATATCTGCATAATGGTTTCCTAAGATACACAAATTCTGAAACTACAATATCTAATTCAGCATGTAATTATTGCCAAGAACCCAATATTTTAACAGTAGCATTTCAAAGCATGCAACAATTCTACACATTATTCACATTTGTCAAAATTTCACGCATAAAGCGGCACATTTTTATACAAATTGACATTTGTCAAACAGTGTCAAAACTTCACACATAATTCACATGCGTCACAATTTCCACATTTAATAAACAACAGCTTAACAAACACTTAATTTCACTGGTTGTGTTTTTCGTACAATAAAAGCAATACGATAAAATCAACACATCATAACACAAAGAAATCTTTACATAAGTTACGTTTACTGCATCATATTATATACGACAATGAATGTCATAACAGATATTTTTGAATTAAAGTATCACCAAGTGATATGTGCAAGATTTAGCATATGAGTGTATATTGGGATCGGTTTACTAGCAATACCTGAAGGTAATAATAGCAGCAAAAGATCGCAAACAGTATCAAAACAAAAGTAAAATTTTAAGTCAGTTTCCTGCTCGACGGCAAGTCAGTGACGTGAAGAGCACTGGATTAGTACCCAGTACCTACTGCTCAACTGTCGATAAACTTGTCAACAAGCCACTGGTTCAGCCGGACCTGTACGCCTTACTTTATCTATAAAAATGTCCTAAGTCCCATGGATCAACCCAACCCATGAGTCAACCCAACACATGGATCAATCAATCCAAGGGTCAGCCAACCCATGGATCAGCCAATCCATGGATCAACCAACCCATGGGTCAACCAACCCATGGGTCAATCAACACATGGTTCAACCAACCCATGGGTCAGTCAACCCATGGATCAACCAATCCATGGGTCAGCCAACCCATGGATCAACTAATTCATGGGTCAGCCAACCCATGGGTCAAACAACCCATCGGTCAATCATCGGTCAGTCAACCCATGGATCAACCAATCCATGGGTCAGCCAACCCATGGATCAACCAATTCAAGGATCAGCCAGCCCATGGGTCAAACAACCCATCGGTCAATAAACCGGTTTGACCCATGGTTCAACCAACCCAAGGGTCAAACCAACCAATGAGTCACACAACCCATCGGTCAATCAACCAATGGTTCAACCAACCCATGGGTCAGCCAACCCATGGGTCAACCAACCCAGGGGTCAGCCAACCCATGGGTTAACCAAACCCCCGTAAACCAACCCATGGGTCTCGTCCTTTCGTTCATAAAGATGTCACGGTCCTTAAATAAAAAGAGTATATTAAATTAAAGAGAATGTCTAAAATGACAGTTTAAGTCAAGCAATTATAAATGCAACACAAGTCGCTATTGAAATAGACAGCAGATCCTGTAAATACTGCAGACCGAATAATACAATATTTAACAAGTCTTCAAAATTAAGTTCAAATACTCTTAAAGTGCGGATTTAGCACTATTAAGTATCATATACATCACATTAGCTCGATATTGACTTCATTGTGATCTATACCAACACAGATGAGACTAGGCGTGAGGCAATAATAGCAATAGTAGGCTATTATTACCAATTAATAATTAGTATTAGGCTCTTATTACCAATTAATAATTTACTAATAAATCAAATTGATACTTTACTAATTTTAATAAGAAAATTAAGTAAAGCACACTATTCACACCCACACACACAAACACACACACATAATTAGATTTTAAACAAACATATATAACACTACATTGGATCTAACAGCAGTCAGAATTTCCTTGGCATAGCAGTATACACAACAAAAACCATAATTCAGCTTATGAGCGCAATAATTAATAAAACCACTAATAATGTGACATCATACACACTAACAAATTTTTAGGTCATAATGAATCTCGTAATGAAAACTAAAAACTATAAGTAAGATACATCTCCTGTCCAAATGAACAAACATAATTACTAGTTGCAAAACAATAAATAGAAAAATTACAGAAAGTCCAGTAAATTGAGCATATATAGGCTACTGTTCAACAATTGTATAGTACAATTGTCCACTCTAAGGCAGTGAAGCTATTGTTACAAGTATTTCATGTTACAATTATCAAAACACGATGTCTTCCGGATGAAAGTCTAAAAGTAATACAATATCTACTCTACTAATGCAATAAATAGAAGCAGCTCTACCAGTAAAATATTGCAATCGTATCACAAATATAAGATTGTCCATATCTGATGTACACTTAAATTGAATTGCTATATCACAGAAAAAAATATACTGAACGCTTAATTCAATCAGCATATTCATTTTAAATTATAATCGTAATAGAATTAATCAGTAGCTGCAATGGTAAGTCAAATCTTTCAACAGAAATATCATCAAATGTCGATCACACTCACCCGTGTTTAAAAATCCAGTTTTCTTTTTCTTATACGAAAAAGGCAACCTCACCACGTAACCTTAAATTCCCTGCCGATGAAACACAAAGACAGACTCGGAAGAATTGTCATTGAAAACAATTAGTTATCACATGATAATAGGCAGTGCTTATGAACAAAAAAATTTAAACTAGAATCCTATCGTACTTCTAATACATGAAGCTAAGGTTCCACTAAAAATCGACATAAACACTTGTTGCTTCTATTTGATATCTAAAGTACCAATAATACTATACTGTTCATACTATACTGTTCATACTATACTGTTCATACTATACTGTTCATACTATATTGTTCAAGAAATAATGAGATCTGAAACACTACTTATACTGCTATTTTAGTTCCATTTCGAGATCTGAAACACTAACTATACTGTTGCTTTAGCTCCAACACGAGATCAGAAACAATAGTAATGTAGTTTTTACAACTATTGAAAATTGGCAAATACAAATAATATAACATATAATCGATCTATCTAGATTCTGTAGAAAAGGTTAAAACTAATTTAATCAGGTTCGTTTCTAGCACTTCAGCGACTGGGGCTAATAGCTGGACACTCGCCGAGCTACAGTAGGGCAGCCTAATCCACCTAGCTGTAGCAGGGTAGCATAACCCACCTAGCTGTAGTAGGGTAGCCTAAACCACTTAGCTGTAGTAGGGTAGTCTAATCCACCTAGCTGTAGTAGAGTAGTCTAATCCACCTAGCTGTAGTAGGGTAGCCTAACCCACCTAGCTGTAGTAGGGTAGCTTAACCCACCGAGATGTAGTAGGGTAGCCTAATCCACCTAGCTGTAGCAGGGTAGCCTAACTCCCATGTTACAGATTTAGAGATCTTGGAAACACAAGCGCCGCGTTAAAAATAAAAGTAGGAACTAGCTTAAATTAGCTTTTCAAGCACAATGTACCTGCCAAGAATGACTATACTAGAAGTTAGGAAACAGAAATACCACCAGAGTAATGAGCTAAGTAAACAGATGTTATGAAGTACCTGATCAATACGAGCAATACAAATATCTAAACCTATACTACACGTGGCTAGTGACGGCTATCACAGATAAAACATTTGAACCGTAATTGTGCTCAATATCACTATCACTGTAAGTATTCTAGTAGTTTAGAGCCTCCACTGAGACTGCTATCACAACTAATGCCTCTACAAATCCCTAGTTATATCATAACTACTTTACACTGGCAACACACTACAGGTCTGTAGTGCAATATTGGTTGTTACAATGCTACATTTGTATTTTAACAAACTACAATTAAGGTAATAATCTAGCTGCCATATCAAACAGTGCAATCAGTAATTACAATCAAACAAATTCAGCGTCCCTGACTCATCGACAGGCGATATCAGGGACGTCATTCATAACATCAAACTGAAATAAAACAGCTCAAAACTGAGCGAACACTAAGTAAAACAAGATCCACTTTAACAGACACCGATACCAACATGAACAGGCTCGATACCAATATGAGCGACAGCACAACTCTAACTAGCCGCTGTCATTTATTCCAGGCGGAGTTGCGGAGACTTCCCTTGAACTTGTCGCTCGTCAAGGAGCTGGTCTTAGCCCTGAAGTGCTTCAGCTCGTTCAGATGGTTCTCGTGCAGCATGGGCAGGTAGCCCTCGGGGCTGCAGTGCTCAGGGTGACTCTCGTAGAACGCCTTGTATCCCCCGTCCAGGAGGTACAGCTCCGGATAGAAGAGCTGTGGGTAGTTCTCAGCGTGCACGGCACGATCCTTGTTCCGCAGAAATCTCGACCTAAATACATCATCATCATCGTCATCGTCATCATCTTCATCATCATCATTATCATCATCGTCATCATCATCTTCATCACTATCATCATCGTCATCATCATCATCATCGTCGTCGTCATCATCATCATCATCATCATCATCATCTTCCATAGAATACCAGTTTAACTAGGGTCTGTGATCACTCCTTTAGAAAATTGTGTAGCAATTTTTGGGGCTTAGGCTCTCACAAACAGAATGCCATTTCTGACGTTGATTTGGATTTTAGTGCTTTGACGCCTATTATGACCAGCGCAGTTCATGGTTTATCTAATTTTCAGCAACTCGGACACAGCACAGGCAACCTCGACCTAAATACAATGTATTAGTTAATATTCATGAGTCAGGGTTTGGTGCTTTCGTAGCGAGTGCGTTTCAGAATCGTGAGGTCTGGATTCAAATCTCAGGCCAATCTGCAAAAAAAATCCTGGGTGAGGGAACCTGTAATGTAGCATTTATGTTGCAGTCTTTTGTGGTGAACACTATTTATCTTACCGACATCGCCACTGGCTGGAGCAAGTGGCGATGTCGGGAAGATATTCGACCGTGGATCAGTAGGATCGCTTTCGAGTGAGGAAACTGACATTAACATTAACTTTACCAGCTTTTAATTTTTAATCAGTATCTGCCTAGAAAGCAAATAATTTTCAGTTTGTCTTTCCTCAGATCCATCGAGACAAAATGAGCTAATGCTAGTCTATCATACATCATCATCATCATCCTCTTTCCTTGAATCCCAGTTTAATCAGGGTCGATTTTATAAACTTTTGTTCCCCGTGTTGTGTCCGGGTTGTTTGAAGAATTGACTAACCGGTGACTGCACGTGTCGTAAAAGGCGACTAAAGCATTAAGATCCATACCAACGTCAGAAAGGGCATTCGGTTGGTGAGCGCCTAGGCTCCAGAAATTGCTACAAAAATTTAAACGAATGGAAAAGTCTCAAATAGGGGATTGGCTGGTGGATGTTATGATGTAGGACAGAGAGGATTTGAGACAGTCTATTCGTATCTCGACCCTAGTTAAACTGGAATTCAAGGGAGGATGATGATGATGATGATGATTTTATAAACTTTTGTACCAATTTCTGGACCCTAGGTTACCAGCCGAATGCCTTTTCTGACATTGGTATACAAATATTAACAATTCCTGAGAAAATTTGTATAAGCCTAGATGCTAAAATAGTAATAAGCCTCCATATAACATTAGTTTCAGAACCACAAAGTCCAACCCGAGATCTCTTTGTCATCAGGCAGGTGTTCTTCCATTTTGACTACTCGTCCGGAATAAAATTAAGTCGGATATACTATAAAACAATATGGGAACCAATGACTATATCATATTCAGTATAAGAAGATAATGTTAGGGACATCTCAAATAAATTAGACAACTAGATTTGGTCCATCCAGGCGCTGAAGAAAACAGATACACAATACGAAAATCAAGTTTTTAAATAACCATTACATCAATATTGAGCTAAAAATGGCAAATTAAAATACTCTTATACGTATATCCAAAACATACACAAGTACTACAGGCAATATATTATTAATCTGAGGAAGGCAACGGGAAACCACCTCAGAAGCAATATTTATCCGAAGCTATAGGCTACATAAGGTATGGATAAGGCATAGACTGTGTGAAGGGATTAACTTGTTGATCTAAGGAGTGCTCATATGGAGCGAGAAAACAGACTTTGAGTATGAATATGAGCCTTGAACCTGCCACTTGGCAGTGCACTGAAGAAGATATTATTAATAATATATTCATCATCATCATCCTCTCCTGAATTCCAGTTTACATAGGGTCGGGATTATAAATTTTTTCAACTTTTTTATTATTAATTTTATTGACTATTAATAATATATTATATAGACAATAATATCTATTTGAATATTATGCACAGCGATAGAGAACTACGGAAATTAGAAATAGACGGATAAAAGGAAGGCTAGTGGCAGATAGAATTATGCAGGAAATACGACATAAAGATATGCAGATGAATATTATAAAAATACATACATACAGATAAAGTGGAAAGATACTGACAGATATTACTAGACATACAGTTGAGAGAAAGAGACATAAAAACATAAAAGTGTGAAAAGGAGACAGATATAAAGATAAAACAAGACATACAGCTGAGAGAAAGACGCAGATATAAAGATACAACAAGACATACAGCTGAGAGAAAGAGGCAGATATAAAGATACAACAAGACATACAGATGAGAGAAAGAGGCAGATATAAAGATACAACAAGACATACAGATGAGAGAAAGAGGCAGCTATAGAGATACAACAAGACATACGGATGAAAGAAAGAGGCAGCTATAGAGATACAACAAGACGTACAGATGAAAGAAAGAGGCAGCTATATAGATACAACAAGACATACAGATGAGAGAAAGAGGCAGATATAAAGATACAACAAGACATACAGATGAGAGAAAGAGGCAGCTATAGAGATACAACAAGACATACGGATGAAAGAAAGAGGCAGCTATAGAGATACAACAAGACGTACAGATGAAAGAAAGAGGCAGCTATATAGATACAACAAGACATACAGCTGAGAGAAAGAGGCAGCTATAGAGATACAACAAGACGTACAGTTCAGGTCCACGTTGGGAGGAGAATTCGCAGTGGAAGATAAAGACAGTTCGTCTATTTGATGACGAAGATGATTGAGCAACCTCTGAAGATTTGTAATCGTCAACCTCAAAGAAGTGCTTCAAAATATCATCCTTCTGGTACAAATTCTTGGCTCCCTAAATTACAAGGTTACACAAAATATACATTTATACATGTACAAGTAAGTACATCTGAATTCTTACGTCTCCTTACAGCAGTATTCTATGGAAACACACCACTAACACCAAAGCTTTATGTGGAAGCCTAGAGTATATACAACTCCGACTTGAGAAGGTCGCCTTAACTCTCTTATTAATCTTAAATAATCTCTAACCGACAAGCATTCTATACTTAAACTATCTTTAACAAACATTATTCAAAACTTTAGTGGTTGCAACCCTGTTCACAAAGTTATTTATAAATCACAAAACTTTAAAGGCAAGTATTAGTTTAAAAAGTTATTTAGAGTGACTACAAGAGCAAATAGATATTATCACGATCATTTATATTAGCATCAGTTTTACAGTCCAAGAACACATCAGTGATGGGCTTGCCCTCAAATTAGAACAGGACACCACTACTACAGTCGTGTACTATATTCTATGAACCCTAATTCTTTAAAATTATATTCTAATTCCATGAATAAGCTGAATAAACTAGGTAATAAAATAATACTAATAATAGAATATTATTAGTATTATTTTATTAAAGGGGTGAAAGGTTATCATTAAATCCATGCCGTAAACAAGGAACGACCAATCCCAAGGAAATAGGTGAGAATTAAAGCAGTGAAAAAAAAAAAAAAATATATATAATTTAAGATTTCAATGTATAACTTTAAGAAGAACTCAGAGCAAGGTAAATCTGCAAAATGGCTTCTTGTGTAACTGAATAAAAATGAATTACGACGCAGGACGATTTAATAGATATGTTAGAATGGTAGACATGTTGAAATAGACAAGTTAGAATGGTAGCAGTACCTTTATATGACCTCCGTTGTACTCGTACGGATACCGCGAATCAATGATGACATATTTCCCTATAATCTCATCGTATTGATTGTTCAAGATGGCGACAAGCTGTTTCAATAAGACATCATCAGGATATAATTATCACAATAAAGACAATAAAATAACGAGTAATCAAGAAAACTATAAATGTTCTAAAATAGAGATGTACGCAAAACAAACAAAAAACACTCAGCAAGCCTAAAAGGTTATTTGATTAGGATTGGATTTAAAATGAAAAACTTTTCGTAGTTATATATTTTACGAAACATGGGAGCCAGTAATACTAGTTGAACAGCTTAGCAGCAAACACACCAGTAAAAAAATCGGACAAATTGTTTGAGAAGAAGTAGTCAAATCTAAAAATTGAATGATTAAAGTTAAAAGTAGCTAAGTTTACAAATTTTCGCAAAATATCTAATAATTTATACTGCTGTAACGCTGTTTTACTAATTGATGCAGCATCAAGAAATAACAACTCACATGTTACACATATGCACAACCATGTATTAAATACGAAAATTATGGCTACTACGAGCAATAAAACCATATCATCATCATCATCATTATCATTATCATCTTTCCTTTACATAAAATTTAACTAGGGTCGCAATTCGAATACACCTTCTGCACTCCTCTCTGTCCCATACCTATCAATAAATCCAAAATCTGACTTCAATTACACAAAATGAAATAATACTTCATACAACAGATCCGCATGTGACTAAAAAATCAATAAATTCATAATCTGACCTCAATTACACAAAATGAATTAATACTTCACACAGCATCACATGACTAAAAAGACAAATATAACACAAAACAAGCGCGCAAGTTACAACTGAAAAAAAGGAAAATCACTACTTTTATAATCAGTTCGTCAGCTTAGACGCGAGCCTAACCGTATCTGAGGATATAGATTTGAGATCCTGATGCTTTCCTCTAACCAGCGGCAGGCAGTAAGGTCTGCTGCGGTCACCGATGAGGTTCTGGGAGTCCTCCCAGCTCAAAGCGTTCATTACCCTCAGCTCTGCCTCAGAGTGGCACCTCATCATCCTACGCCTCAGGGACGAGCCCACCTCCGCATCGTTCAGCTCTATCGATATGTCCACCCCTCCATCGTTCATCGAACCTTCGTCGAACAGACAACGACCGCTCGTGAACAGAGAGAACGCTTCATACGAGAACATGCTAGTGACTACGGGCCTTTGTGTCCTTTTTCAATTCTTCTGAATGTTTTAGATAAGAATTACGTCCCTGACATTGCCTTATGGCGAGGAACCGGACGTTAAATTCTTATTGATTGATTGATTGAATTGTTGAATTTTGCTTGGAGTGAAATAAATTTGATTCATTCATTCATTTTTTTATTTTTTATTTCAAAATTATTTATTTATATAATATACTTGTACCGGATCGATGGTCGAAAGGATATAATGCTTGCCTGAGAAGCAGGAGGCGTTGGATTCGAATGTCAGCAGGAAAGTCACGGATAGTATCCAGTGGGGTACGAAAACAGACGTTAAACTTAGCCTAGCAAGAGTAATTTATTTTAAAAATGAAGAATTTTCTACTTTTTTCTATAGTTATATATTTTTATGATAATATTTACACGCCAATCGGAAGAAGATATAAATTAGAAACATCTAGAAAAGGAGGCATTAAAGAAAGAAAAATTCTAAATCTTTGCATTCGTAATCTCTGACATTAATTGAACACTAGAATTACCTATCTCTCGTCTTGCCTTAGCTGATAAATATACATTTAATAAAAGTTTCCTAAACAAAGCGTGACCATCAAGCGTGACTGGACGGCTGATATTCGAACTATCACCTCAATGATCTGTTCTTATCAGGATGTACTGAACAGAAATAGAGTACGCTGGCCTCCACGTTCATCACTCAAGTGCACTATTATCCACTAGGCCATCTAACCAGTACTATAATAAAAGTTACCTCTTCGTCTCTTGTTCTGCAGTGGAGTGCACCTGTCTTCTCTCTGAGACTCTGATCTCTTAAATCTCCTCCGATGGCTCATCTCTGAATCCTCCAGTGTTTCCTCTCCCAATCCAAACCTCCTATTGCTGACGGTGAACCTCATGAAATTCGGAGCACTCGGAGTTCTGAACAAGCCTGCGCTGTTGTCGGCGAGGTCAGCGATGGAGGTGGAGTTGTTGGGTGAGTCATCAGCAGCGGTGCAGTGCGAGGAGCAGTTGAGCTCTGAGCTTGTGTTAAGATCCTCAGACTGCTCGAGCAGCGGCGAGTAGAACAAGGCGCCGAGAGATTTAGGACAGGAAGTCTGCGGCTCGCACATATCAAGGATCGTGCCGGTGTATGGTGGACTGCCTGGCTGCTCGGCCACAGCTGACTGATCGTCACTGGGTCTTAGAAAGGTCTCGCACAACTGCTCGACGCCTGGTCTGCGGCTGAGAGAGAGCCGATCAAATCTCTGATGTGATGATAGACTGCGGCTGGACAATTCAGACGCTTGCCTCAGCAGAGTCTGAAATCTTCCACGACTGTCTGATTTCACATCCTACCAATACAACAACGTAAAAAGAGTTTAATAAAGTAAAACTAAAGTTATATTTTAAGTGTGTTTTTGTATCACAATGGACCTGTTAGAAACGGAGTAGAATTTGAAAAGCTAGCTTCGTGCATATCAGCCAACCGTGCTAACAAATCGATCAACTTGTGCAACAACCATACAACTCTTCGCTTTTATTCACTTCAGGCGATGAGAAAGGGCTTCAATTCTGAATTTAGCTAGCTACTGCATCACGTAGGCTGATACTTAGTAAATGTATGAACGGCGACCGCCATTAAAATACTACGTACAAAGAAATTTAGAAATGTTTGTAAGTAGCTGAGAGTAAAATAAACTACTTGATGCATCTCTGAAAGTAAGATAACTGAAATATGCTATAGGCAATAATATCACCATCGTTATCTTCCATTGAAGCTCAGTTTAGCTAAGGTCGGGATACAAATAGACCGTCACTTTCCATTCGTTTTAGAATATTTTGTACCAATTTCAGGAGTCCAGGCGCTTAGGTGCTCACCAACCGAATGCCTTTCCTGGCGTTGGTTTGGATCTTTGTCCTTTGTCGCATTTTACGACACTTGCTGTCTACTGTTAGTCTATTCTTCAGCAAACCCAACACAACTCCTGCACTATAGGCAATAATATAAAAATTAAAATCAAAATATTCAAGACACATCTCAGTCGCTCAGGCTGGAGCCAGTGGCGAAGTCGGTAAGATACTCGATCGCGGATCGTATGTGCGGGGTTCAAATCCTGAGCTCGCCCGTTACTGACATCGCTTTCGAGTGAGGAAACTGGCGTTAACCTTAGCTATAGCTTTTTAGCTGTTAAACAGCTGGTCTTTTCCCAGACAGATGGTCTCTAACTGTATCCTAGTTACAAAAAAACTGACGTTAAATTGAGCACCATCCCTTTTTACTCAGCGATTTCTCACATAAACATACATCCTTTATTTTATTTCATTTACTAGAAGAGTCTGAACGGAAGACAGAGAAGAGTGGAGGCGTTATATACCATGGACCTGCCAGTAGGCAGTGCGTGCACTACGAGATGGAGAGAGAGAGAGAGAGAAGAGTCTGCTAACGTTTTTCATGGCCGTATTATTCCAAGAGAAACTCCTACGGAATCCCGACCTCGGCTGATTCGTGATATCTACAAACAGACCAGTGCCTGGCGCGGGTCTCGCTCTCGCTGGAACCCTCAGCGTCAGGCTTTCGTGCTCCCATGTCGTCGTGACGTCACAGACAGTTGAGTTGATGTCACTGGCAGCTGCGTTGACATCACCGGCAGATGAGCTGACGTCACAGGAAGCCGTTTTGACGTCACAGGCAGCGGTGTTGACGTCACTGGCAGCTGCGTTGACGTCACAGGCAGCGGTGTTGACGTCACAGACAGCTGATCTGACGTCACAGGCAGATGAATTGACGTCACAGATAGCTGATCTGCTCTCAGAGACAGCCGCTGACTGACAGAGCGCAGCCACACCCGGCACGTATAGGGGAGAGGAGACGTCATTCAGAGTCGAGCAGTCTGATCTACACATTCTAGACAACAGTCTACCGCCTGACGTCACTTCCGTTCTACCACGAGGCGCTGCCATAGGCGGAGTGGGCTCAAAACCACGGAATGGCGGCTAATGAATATCACAATAATCAATCAATCAATCAATAAGAATTTAAATTCCTGTTCCTCGCCATAAGGCAGTGTCAGGGACGTCTCTTGCAGACTCTACACAAACAGGCGCCATATAGTAAATATAATATATGGTGCAATACAGTAAATATAATACTTTCTTTATTCAAAGGCTTCTAGATTGCTTGAAGGTCTTTGAGGTAAGATGAATCTTTAAATGTTAGATAAATTATTCATGTATACTATACACTAGTTTTACACTAGTGTATACTATACATGAATTTGCTAATAAATTTCACTTCAGTCTTTCATAAAAGACTGAAGTGAAATTTATCTTTAGTTAAGGAGAATCGTCATCAAAGAGTGAACTCTTACAAATTTTAATTTTAATAATTTACACAGTTACATAATTACAATGATAATGTGATCCAAGACTGTATGAGAAATTCCGGGGGTTGAGGAATTTTCACCCCTTCACCTCTTTTATTGCTCATATTAAAATGCTTATATGTTAAAATCCCAGTGTAAATGACCCACGAGACATAAGGTGCTCTCAACATACCGCCCCCCGTCCCCATCTCACTTTTGTTGGAGAATTCTAACTAGTCTGGTTACACAGTAAACAGTGGCCCGCCAACGGACCAGCAATTCAATAAAATTAATAACATTATACACAAAAATCAGGCAAAAGTGAAGTAATAAAAAAGGTTGAATAAATTCAAATAATCATTGAAGTGAAGAACTGAGCAATGTCAGCTAACCGGAAACGATTGCAGACGTCTCAGAGAGATCGGCTTTGAGTTATGAACAAGAACGGCGCTGCGCGTAATAAGAACGTCATCAAAACACAATGTTACAATTACATTTAAAATATAAAAAATTTAACTGTCACAATGCAATACAGCTATTACATTCATGAAATAGAATCTCTCAACACTCCGGTTTAAATATCTCGCGCAAAAGCCAAGTTCATGCTAACCATGACAAAATCTCGCGCCTCTTTGAGATCTTTAGAAATACAAGCGATCTATCAAATTCTCATTTCGTGTAAAGTTGATTTTTAAGTGTACTGCATATAATAATAATAAAACTAATAATAATAATAATAATAATAATAATAATAATAATAAAGGTTTAACGTCCATTTTCTCATACAAGGATGATGTCAGGGACGCCCCCATCACATGTCACTAAAAATCGATTCATATCTCTGACCTCCACAGTTGTAGAGTTATAACTCAGATTAACAGGCGTCATTTTTAACGTGCATTAATATAAGTGCGACAAGAATGTTTTTTTGTTTCTAGCTTGTTGTTTAATTTAGTTGTTTTGCTACAATTTCAATTGTTTATAAAGAGATAATTCAAGAAAGAATGGAAGGGAAAAAGGTTACAGGAAGATAGAGACTTGGGATGTTGGAGGATTTGATAACTAATTCATATGGTAATAAGATTTTATAATTAATTCATATGGTAATAAGATTTTATAATTAATTCATATGGTAATAAGATTTTATAATTAATTCATGTGGTAATAAGATTTTATAATTAATTCATATAGTAATATGAAGAGAAAGGCAGAAGGTAGAAAATCTGTGGAGGAGTTATATGCCATGGATCTGCCAAGAGGTAATGTACTAAATCCCAAGTCTCGGTGTCTACCTCTAATTATTTTACTTCCATTCTCCCTTCAATTACATCTTTACATCCTTTAGTACAACATTCCTTCTCAGGAATGACCCATCCAGTTCTTCCTTCTATTCCTTATGATATCTATCAATTGTCTAATTATGTCAACCCTATTTAGCTCTTTTTCCTTCGAAATTTTGTCGGTCCATATGATCTTCTCCATTCTTCTCCAAAGCCACATTTCGAATGCTTCCAGTTTCTTGCTATCGTCCTTTCTTAACGTTCATGTTTGACAACCGTACAGGAGCGTAATCCAAACTTAGTCATTATACAATCTTTATCTTAATGAATTTTTCAAACTTTTTGGGTTTGTGTTATTCTAAAAGCTATCTTTCTCATTTATTGTGAATATTACCAGAGGACGGATATTCAAACAGTAGGTTGTACAAAAATTTTAGTACAGTCGCCTATCAGGCAGGAAGAAATAAAAGCACATTACTCATAGCTCATCAACGGTCTGTAGATTATCCCGTAGACCCAGCCCCCCCCCCCCCCCCCTCTCTACTCCCTCAACCTTTATCAGATAAGCATGGGGAACTCGTTTGAAATCCCAGCCATACCCTCTATGAAAAACTAAGTTTATATATATATATATATATATATATATATATATATATATATATATATAAATATATATATATATATATATATATATATATATATATATACAGTTATATATTGTATTAGTTGAATAAGCATTCTTGTTGGTTAATTAAATATTAATTTTGTATTAGTGTTTTAATGAGTTTCTTGAACAAGCTTGTAATAATTTGCTTTCTGACTCAGAACCGCTACGTTACACGTTTTATTATATATATATATATATATATATATATATATATATATATATATATATATATATATATATATATACATACTGTATACATATATACGAATATCTACTCTTGATCGCCTCCTCATTGTTTTAATACTCTCTCAATCATCCCTGCTCAGTGCGGCTTATCCCCTTCCCATTTATCTCAGCTCCAAGCCTCCTCTCCCGTCCTCTCTGGGGGCTTTGTCCCTCCACTCATCCCCCCGTCCTCTCAAGGGCCTAGGGCTTATCTGCCCGACCTCAATAGTCTCATTACACTGCGCACAGCGACTGCTATACTATTAGTTGCATCGCTTTACGCCCCCTCAAAACTCATAAGCCCGCACGCTGTACTCTGAACCCCCCCCCCCCCTCAACGCTCAGCGGTTCAACAGCTGTTCGCTTCAAATTCAAATCTCCGCCAAACAACAACGCTCCTGCACAGCGTTCAACAACCAGAACTCAAGCGTTCAAACGAGCAGACAAACGAGCAGACAAACAAGCATATAAACGAGCAGACCCACACGAGCAGACAAACGAGCAGACAAACAAGCATATAAACGAGCATAAAAATGAGCAGACAAACGAGCAAATAAACAAGCATATAAAAGAGCAGACAAACAAGCAGACAAAACAAACAAGCATATAAACGAGCAAACACATGAACAGACAAACGAGCAGATAAACGAGAAGACAAACGAGCAGACAAACGAGTAGACAAATGAGCAGACAAACAAGCACATAAACAAGCAGACAAACGAGCAGATAAACAAGCAGACAAACAAGCACATAAACGAGCAGACAAACGAGAAGACAAACGAGCAGTCAAATGAATAGATAAACGATCGGATAAACGAACAGACAAAAGAGCCCATAAACGAACAGACATACGAGCATATAAATGCATAATTATGCTCCAATATCATAGTACAAAGACCAAAAGTACAGTCACACATACTGTCATATAGGTTTACACGTACAGTCACACATACTATCATATAGGTTTACACGTACAGTCACACATACTATCATATAGAATTACACGTACAGTCACACATACTACCAGAAACAAATAACGACAGTTCAATTACATTAGGCCTATCATATAGCTACAACAACGGAAAACCATCTCAGAAATAATAGTTTCATCGATCCAGGCTGTCTCTTTATGGGGAAAAATAAAACCTCATTCTCACTTAATTAAAGTCGGTAAACTTAATTTTTATTTTGAAAATATTATACAGTGATTTGTTCGATCAGTAGACGCGTAAAAAGTTAAAAATAAAACGTATGCATAGAGACTTTCTTAGTCTATATCCTCTACTGCTTCTAACGAACAATTGAATCTGATGGTACGAGAAGTATTTTGTCTGATGGTACGAGAAGTCTTCTGTCTGATGGTACGAGAAGTCTTCTGTCTGATGGTACGAGAAGTCTTCTGTCTGCTGGTACGAGAAGTCTTTTGTCTGATGGTGCGAGAAGTATTTTGTCTGAGGGTACGAGAAGTATTTTGTCTGATAGTACGATAAGTCTTTTGTCTGATGGTACGAGATGTCCATTGTTTGATGGTTTACGATAACCTGATCGTATGCAGCATTAGGAATAACATTGAGTACCTTCATAATACTGAGCAATCATGAACAGCAGCACATTGCATATTGTAAAGTACTGTCACAACTCACGAAACTCAATCTGTTGGACAGAGATAATCTAGTTGTGTAGTTTTTTGAAAATCGAGCAAATTTTTTATTCGTTAAAGAAAAACTGAGAGTGAGACTTGAGTATATTTGTGATTTCTGGATAGCTAAAGTGAAAAAGCCAATTGTTCACTAGAAAATGTCAATTGTGAACTAGTGAAAGTCGATGCCTGAGCAAATGCAAGCCAGTACTCGAGTAAGGGTTAGATATCTAAAGTAAAGAAAGGGTAGGCATAAGGGCGACTTCTGAAGTGCGTGTAGTTTTTATGACAAACGGGAAGGGAGGCAAAAAGGTTATACCAAGAAAGTAATAAAGTCTAACGGTTCTAAACACGACAACAGAGGAACTGAATCATTGCCTGCATTGCTTGTCATTAATTATTAGCCTTCGTCAAGTTCCAACAAAGATTTATGCGATACAAAAGCCTTAAAATACCTTGCCTTATCACTACCTTTGAGCGTCGATATGAATTGTAACTCTTTTTATATAAATATGATCTCACTCTCTACTCATTTTTGCAAATGGCAGGTCCACGGAAAATATTTCAACTTATAGTGCGCTATCACGCTCACACAATTGCAGCTAATTACAGTACGCAACAATGTACCCGTTCAAGCTCTATATATCCAAGGTACAAAACAATAATGTTACTCATGATTGAGCAACAAACGAGCATACATACGATCGAAAAACTGATTAAAAGGCTGATGAACTGTAACGATGAACGTAAAAGTATATAGTAGTATATCGTAGTTTAGCGTTATATATTCAACATGAATGACAAGGGTGCAGAATATGTATGCGATATGAGAATATGTATGTATGTATCGTTAGAATGATGGCATGTATGTGTTGTTATTCTCGATAATTATCCAGTACCTGCTGTGGTCGCCTCTTACGATCACGGACTATAATGTCAGTCAGTTTGTTTAGTACATGCTCCTTCGTGCTCTGCCAAGTGGCCGATCCAGAGTACATATTCCTACTCCAGGCCCTCTTTCACACTTACTAAAAGCATTCTGTAGACTCACAATTTGATGCCGTCAACAAAGTTAAGCATTTACCAAAACCTTAAGCTTGGCAAAATATGAGATAATTTTTCATTGCCTTCCTCAGCTTCTGCTGGCTCAAATGCCTCTTATGGTACGTGCAGTTTACGGTTGGTCTCCTAAAACTGAATGGTCAGGCATAATCGAAATAACCCAACAGTTTCTGTGCATTGCCATCTACATGTATATCATGCACGCTACAAACACTTTACCAATAGAATTCAAACAACAGACAACACCATCTACTAATTCCTCGAGACATTAACCCGTACATTAGAAATAACCTAACGTTTCAAACTATAGTAATAACATCTGACCGTACCAGGATTTAATTCAGCTCGTAAATCAGCAATAATTTTACACTCGATTTGATTAGCAGATCCACAAGGGGCAGGGTAGGCCCACTTCGTTTCTGATATAGCTAATCGCTACATTAAGAGAATACTTGGCAAAAGTTAACACTGACAGTAAGCTGTTACTTTGATCTCTACCTTTGATATTCCAATATCTTACAGTTCAACATTATTTCATAAAAGATAGTAAGTTTGGAAGCTCTAAGCTACATATTTTGATCTCATTCAGACAGGATCAACTGGTTCCTCGAAAGAGTACGATTTGTATAGTAGGATTTCTAAAGTTGGATTTGTATAGTTGAATTTGTATAATAGGATTTGTATAGTAGGATTTTGTATAGTAGGATATGTATAGCAGAATTTGTATAATAGGATTTGTATCGTAGGATTTGTATAGTAGGATTTGTACACCCCATGTAGCAAAGCGTCAGTGGAACGAGAAGGCAAGAAATAAACTTAAATTGTTGCAAGTTTTATTTAATTAATCAAATGTAGCACGAAAAACAAGCACACTGAGATCACGATTACGTCAATTCAACCATCACAAGCAAATCACTTGCACCAGATTCAAACCTTTGATGCAAACGTCCCTCTGTGGACAAAAACTGCGCAAACGATTGTCCCACTCAAGTATACGAGCATAAAAATTCCAGCAATCTCCTCTCTCCCATTTGCATTTTAACGCTCAATTCATTCAATTAAATAATAGTTACATTGTCGCATGGAAGATTGATAAGGGTACTGGGGGAACTCGCAGAGATAGAGCTAAGTGCATATGAAATTACGCATACATCTGAGTCTATGCAATTCAACTACAGACAATATATATAAAATCTATGAAAATCATAGCAAAGCCGACAACACAATGAAAATTTAAAGTACGGTTCCCCGCCTGAGGGTGATTTCAGGGACGTCTGTAGTGAAGCTTGCAACTATAAACAGTTCTACATCATCAGAACGCGATAAGCAAATACATAAAATAAAAAGCTAAACCTATGATAATATTTTAACATCAATGAAGATTAAAGCTGCCCTAAATAAAGATGTTGATAGATAAGCAGACCTATTCTAAGCTTTAGAAACATCATCGTTCTTAATTGTCATACTAGAAGATCGATGATCTGTAAAAGATCTTATCTTGCTTATCAGCGCATCATTTTCAAATTGATTTTAGGCGATTCGGTTAGCTTCTGGCAGGGTCTATTTAAATGGAAGAAATGGCTAAAAGTTTTAAAAGAAGAAAAGCATTACTTAAGATGCTTCCTGTAATCCTGGCTTGCAAAAAGAATCAGGACTAAAGAAGGAAAAAAAGAATTAGTTTAGAATATATAGATAAAAACTTGCTTAAAACGTTTTCAGCGATCCGAACAAAAGAGTGGTAGTATATTAGCCTTCACAGTTCATACAACTTTGTAATATTTTAGTCAGTAAGGCAACAGCCTTATTTCAGCTACTACTCAAAGTCTTTTATCTATACAAGCCAAAAAAGGACACAAAACTATTTTTATTAATGTTAAATTTAAAATATATATATTATATACATTTAAGTTGAAGTAAGTTATACAAATACTTCAACGCTTTTCAGAAAATAATACAATGCACGAAACGGTTGACGACCCATATGCGTGGTATTCTAAGAATTGAATAGCAGTCGCTTACAAATGAAGGAAATTGAGTAAAATTACGTAACTGGAGTAGAGCTGGGGAGGGGAGGTAATGAGGGGATCAGAGTAATGACACGTCACAAGCCCGGACTGTTGCCTCTGCAAACAGTCTCCAGGTGCTTCCACAACAGAGACACAGGCCGAACGGGGGATCGAACCACAGTCGCAGGACATACAGAACTCAAGTAGTCGAGTAGTACAATGGTGCCTCAAGGGTAGATAATTAAGTAGCCCAGTTCAAAAGAGAATCGGATTAAAGGTTTCTATAAGATTTATTAACTTAATTGTAATTATTTAATACAACAGCAAATTATTACTGAGTAATCCTTTGCGATGTGAAAAGGAATGGTGAAAATCACATTTGGGTGCAGGGAGACAATTTGTTCATGCTATACTTTGGTCTTGTAGAAGTAATTTCAAAACTCTTTAACGTTTTCCAATAAAATAATAACACCCTCACCCTCAGAGTCCAAATAATCTCTTTTATTGTATATAATGAGAATAGAATGGAAAACATTACATTTGACATTGTGGGCAAACATTCTATCAGTCTCATACTTTTCACACAATGCTCTCAATCACACGCATACACACACAAAAACACAAGCACATACACAGAGACAAACACACACAAACACACACACACATACAAACACACACACACAGACAAACACGTGCTCACGCGCAAGTATTACGCACGTCCACAAGACATACAAACACACATAAAACACACATGCACAAAAAGTACAGTCTTTAGAGGGGTTGAACAGAGAGCTGCAGTAAAGGACTAAGAGCCCAGATGTCAATAATCATAAAACCATACCACAGCAGTTGAATACACTGCCCTAGCAACCAACCCTAGCAACCTGGGTTCATGTCAATTTTCTGTCTCGAAAGCATACAGTGACGGAAAAGAACATGACTTTAATCCAGCGACTAATAATCTGTAGTCGGGCAACTAATCGATATGCTATCCAAGCAAATCTCATCAGCTAACTTAGCTTAGAAACGGCTTAAGCTTAGAAAGAGCTTACGCTCAGAAACAGAAACAGAAAAAAGCCTAATTAATTCCAGCTTAGACCTAGCGAAACTTATACCCACATTTACTAAACTTTTCTTGGTTAATTGATCACTTAAGCCTCTTTTATCGGTTAAACTACCGTTCAAAAATTTCGATATTCACTAATAAATGTTGCGCGGTTATTTTTAAACAACTTACTCGTCGTTCTGTAGAAATGGTGAATCTTGTACTTCTGGACTGCTTACACAACCAGCATCAACATAGCCTGCAAAAATAGAAAGAAATCAATATAAAGTTAACCTAATACGCAATCAGTTCAAATAGCATCACGTAAAGCATTAGCTACTTAGCAACGAGGAAGTACATCTGGAACAGTGAAGAGCTAAAAATCAATTTAAGACAATCATGTAATAATTCTCATACGTCTACATCACGACATGCGCTTGACGACAACTATACTTTGATCAGTACCTGCGCATTTCACCGCATCAAGCACCTGATCAAGAGAGTCGACCCTGAAATCTTAATTTTTAGCCGTATATTCCTTGCACATCTAATTAGTGTACACGACTAGGTTTTTATTCGACCCTCGAAAGAGAACAATCCAAGTCGAAACGATAGGTTTTGCTACGCTAATCCTGAAATCTTAGTAACAATTTACAACAAAAGTTATAACAATTTAACAAATTTACAGAAATAACTGAACGGCGCAATAATGGAACAATTTCTGCTTTATGTAGGCTTAAGTAGCGCTCAACTCTTATGGACAAAATTAACGGTATTTTTCACCTCTGAATGAGGTGTAAATGTGATTCATCACCTCGAATATTAATCGACTGGTTTGCGAAACAACATTTGACAACAATAAAAGAAGAGCCCGATCGTAGTGCACTTTCTTTCACTTTCATTACACCAGTTCTATACGTATGTTGACAGAGCATAATTATAGCAACATGGTTAAGCGCTAGAGATCTGAGCGTTATTGAAAGAAGATCGTTTCAACATGACCACGGGCGTGAAGGCGAAAATTTGTTAAGTTGGATTCAACTTATCCACAACACTATCACAACAATATGTGACTTAATAGCAAGATAACAGCTGCTACAGCACCTTATCAAGTCATTTTAACACTAATAGAATATCTTTACAGATGACAATGAACAGAAAGTGTCATCATTATCAATAAACGTAATTAACATGAAGACCATGCACTGATCCGAGATTTAAAAAGCTAATTTATTGTCAATTTGCTGTAAAGTTTCTTTTCACGAAAACATTTCAATTACGGGGCCAAAACTGGATATGAACCCTGCATCTAATAATCCGCAGTCGGGCAATTACCCCATATGCTACCGACTCTGCAGATATACTGCACTAGTGCTTAAAACATTAAATAGTAAGATCGACTCAATGCAATCCAATACTCTAATTTATTAACTAAGACAACACTCATTTTCTTCCGTTGGTATCGGTCAAACAGAGATTAGGCCAACCAAAAACAGCACGTGTTTCGTAAGAGCTGTCTAACACTGAGAACCCATCACAGAAACTAATTTTTCTTTAGAGTCACCATTCTTGAAATATGTTTATACACATTGAGCGGTGAGAGAGACTGGTTTGATTGATCGATGATACGCTCATTAGGGAGCGAGATAGTATGCATTGTTGCTTTTAATTTTCCTTGGACATGCCATATGGCAGTGCATCGAATAAATGAAGTTAAGTTAGGCATATTCTTTCCTTGACTTGTTTCTTTTCAGGACTTTCTCCTTTTGTCTCTCTCTCTCTCTCTCTCTCTCTCTCTCTCTCTCTATTTCTCTCTTTCTCTCTCTCCCTCTTTCTCTCTCTCCCTCTCTTTCTCTCTCACTCACTCTCTCTCTATTCTCTCTCTCTAACTCTCTCTTTCTCTCTCCCTCTCACTTTCTCTCTCTCTCCCTCTCTTTCTTTCTCTCTCCCTCCCTCCCCTCTCTCTCTCTCTCTTTTCTACAACAAAGTGTCAGACACATTCGCGCCACCACCAGACAGACAGGGACATTTTCTTTCCACCTGGGCACTGCTAATAATTAGCGGCTCCATTAAGTTGGGCTATAAATTACAAACCATCCTAATACTTCCCTTGCTCCGCCATTTTAATTCTCACATAAATTATGCCCACAGACCACTTATAGGTCGCCAGGTAATAGACAACTGGTTGATGCATACGTTAATCGAACTTCTCCAAGAAAGCTTTATAAGAAACCGTATGTATTTTAAAAAAATTAAGTATTTAATTAATATTAAATAATTAATACGAAAGAAACTAATAGCAAAATCTTTCTTATTTTAAATTAGAAAATAGGAATATTATGACAGGAAAAATTCACTTGTTCTCAGATGTACACGTTAAAAAAGATCAATGCGAGTCTACAACACTTCAACTGGGCAACTGATATAATACTCCGTGACCACTGAAATGAAAACGTAAACGACTTTAGGCTAATAAATAAAAAATAACTAGAGAGAGTAGTCAGTAATAATAATCAGATAATTATCGACTACTCTCTCTGTTATAGAAGTTAATTTTATAGTATTTAGTAATAGTAATAATTCTAATAAGCTGCAATTATAATTAAATTATTAAGTTTAAGTTAAACGTGAAGCACAAAGCCTCAAATGTTTATAAACAAATAAAAGTCTAAACAATATCATAAGCCCTGAGCAACTTGCATAAGATAATTATAACAGGTAGCGAAAAGCCAGTGTAAATTAATAACTACAGAGGTAAATACCTTAGAGAATGTAGCTAGATAAGGTTAGGGTTTATGGTTTCGATATTGTTTAGGGATAGAATTGGATCTCATTAGAGCATTAAAATTTATAACCTATGTTGCCTTTACCCGCACTGTATCCGTGCTGCTGAAGAATAGACCAACTTTGTGTAATAGGCGACTGCACTCGTGTAAAAGGCGACTAAGCGCTAAGATATCCTAACCAATGTTAGAAAGGGCATTCGGTCGGTGAACACCAAGGCTTCAGAAATTACTACTTTGTCTTTTAAGACGAATGGAAAAGTTTAAGTCTATTAGTACCCCGACCCTAGCTACACTGTGATTCAAGAGAATATGCTGATAACACATCATAACAGCATTATAACCTATAAAGCTAAAACAATTTTGAGATAACTTCGCTCGTGAATCGTGATAAGTAAAGCAAGAAAGATACTCATAAGCAGACTAAATCTAAATATTAAACAAATAAACAGTAAACATATAAACTAGCTAAATATATTTAACGTTTTTTAAGAAAGTAGTAATACTGATAATAGGGAGCAATCACCTAAGAGATAATTCTATTTTTATGGCACTACATCGCAGTGTAAAGGTAAAATCCTCGCAGTGAGAGTACCTCATTAGATTAATTGATTGCGTGCTCAATAAAACAATAATTATTAACTACGAGATATGACATCATCCTCACTAAATGATGTCAGCTATCGTCATATATTAAGTTATCAACAGCTGACAGCTTACCCTCATCCAATGACACTTGTTTCTCAGCAGAGCAGCTGCTTCTGCTGTTCAGACTGATATCATAGGTTGAGCTGCTGGAGCTGCTGCTGGAACTGCTGCTGCAGCTGCTGGAGCTGCCAGTAGAACAAGTAAACACACTGCTACATTCGCCTCGACTGTCTGGACTCGTATTCTTTTCACCAAGGCAGCTGCTTGGGGTCTCAATGCAGCTGCTGCTTCTAGCAATACAGTCGATGGTATTATCTGTGCAGCTGCTAGCACTACCAAAGCAGCTGCATGAGTTATCAGTGCAGCTGCTGAAGTTGCTACAGCAGCTGCTAATATCAACAACGCAACTATTATTGAAGCTGCCATCAGAGCTGCAGCTGCTGTGGATTGTGCTGCTGCTACAACAGCTGCTGGCAGGAGTGAGAGACTGAGAGTGAGAGGAGCTGAGCTGATCGGCCACAACCAGTGACAACTTTCTCCTCGCAGCGTTAACATGTTTACTACTGAACACAACAACAGCAATATGTTATAAGCAATAAGATTATAGAAATTAATTTAACGCCCGTTGTGTACCACAAGCGTGTTGTCTGATACGTACAACAACAAGGAGAAGGCAAAGGGAAAGCATCTCAGAAGTCATATTATTCTCAAGGTTACACTACAGGTTGGATAAGGACATTCAAGCTTTTTGTGAAGGCGTTAAGTTGTTGATCGATAGATTGCTCCTTACAGAGCGTAAGAGCAGACATTAAGTATCCCTTGAATGTATAACTTGTATGTATCCCTTGTATGTATACTTTGTATATATATACCTTGTATGTATACCTTGTAAGTATACCTTGTATGGATAACTTGTATTTATACCTTGTATGTTTACCTTGTATGTACACCTTGTATGTATACCTTGGGCCTGCCAAGTTTCAGAATAATTAGGAGAGTGTGAGAGAGACTATTAAATGATTTCCACAGCATAGAGCTACTTCAATGCAGAATAAACTAGAAAACGTGAAACGCATACACAGTTTCTAAATTAAATTCATGGCACACATGTTCTATGGGCGTATACATTTACAGACGTTAGGTTAAAGCTAACACAGTCCACTGTAATCAATATTCAACTGCTCACATCTGCTAGGCAGAATCATCAAAGACATCGTAGATAAGTCTACAATACACCCAATGTCTCGCCCAGGCTCAGCGTGTCGACCTGTTGGGTTATGTTCTAAAGAGTCATCACAAGACATTAAACTATTAATATTCATACACGCACAGCTGTTCCAGTCAGAGGCTGCAATGAAATGAACTAGTAGACGTACGATTATCTGGGGGGAAGCCTTTGACTCTCTAGTAATGTAATAAAGCTGGTAAAGCTAAGGTTAATTTAACGTCAGTTTCCTCACTCGAAATCGACGTCAGTGACGGGTGAGCCCACGATTTGAACCTCGCACATACAGATCCGTTATAAGAAAGAAAATCAATTATGGGAAAGAAAATATAGTGATTATTTTTATAATAAGCTTAAATAGTGCCTTAGTGAAATTGAAACTACAATTTAAACTTCAGTAAAAGACAGAGATGCAATACTTGTATTATATCTACAGTAATATTAAGTTTAGAATTTTAATAGTTCCATTTCGTGTCTATGCATACATATTATATAGTATGTACACCTTTCTTTAATTCCTTTTATCTTATAAGGTTATAGAAATAAATATCGGCTTTCACAGACGGTTTTCTGGATTTTTAAATCTGCACTGTTTTGGACCTTCTTTTTGCTCACTGGCTTGAATTTGTCTCAAAGTGTTCAATGTTGTCATGGACGACAGTAGCACTCTAGTTGATCTAGTAGACGTTTAACTGTGAAAAAGCCTTCGACTCATATCAAGAGGCATAATTTCTGGACCACTAAACTCTCCATATTTTAATTAGAAACAAAGCCAATTTCGCAAAGGCTTTAGAGTCACGAGAAATGATGTGGAAGTGAAATCAGCTTTAACGATTATCCCGGTGTATTCATGTTAGAATACTGTCAGACGTTACATGTTAATCAGTCACAGACGTGGAATCTTATCAGGTGATTACTGGACCAGGCAATCCTCAGGGCATCATTATGCATTCCAGTGAGCGGCGTAGAGACAGACTGACTGACAGCTGAACAGACAGTCGAACAGATAGAGAGACATAGAGAGAGAGAGAGAGAGAGAGAGAGAGAGAGAGAGGAGAGAGAGAAAGAGAGATAGCGCGAGATATAGGGACGACAGAGAGATAAATGAGAGAAAAGAGAGATCCTCAGAAGCACACAGAGAGAGATAAAACAGACTACAAGAGGGAAAGAGAGAGAGAGAGAGAGAGCGAGAGAGAGAGAGAGGCAGTAAGAAACACAGAGAAAAAAGACTGAAACAGACAGCGAAATAGAGGGAGAGAGAGAGAGAGCGAGAGAGAGAGAGAGAGAGAGAGAGTGATAGGTTACGACAGAAAGAAATTAGAATTTAAAAGACGCAGAGTAGGTATCGAGAACCCAACAAAGAGAGAGAGACTAGAATAGTTCATAGCGTCACAAGATAATTATCTATCGGTTCATATATACTTCACTCAAACTCAATCACTCACTCAACACTCACTCAATCGCTCGCTTGCTCACTCACTAACTCACTCACTCACTTTCACTCTCTCTCTCTCTCTCTCTCTCTCTCTCTCTCTCTCTCTCTCTCTCTCACTTACTCACTCTTTCTCTCTTACTCACTCTTGTTTTGTATTATTAACATTAACAGCCGGTAAACAATAGATAGAATAAAAGACATTCTGAAATTTTAACTGATTTAAATAGTGTTCATTTAGTAACTTTCAGTTGAAGTATTCCCAAAATGAGCGATTTCTTTCCCAAGAGGAGCTTAAGCTAAGAGAAATGACGAGAGGAAATGAAGTAACTTATAAACAATGAGATAGCATGAAATAACAGAGAACAGGGACAGAGTAAACTATCCGCTAGATTTGTAAATATGTAAGTTAAATTACAGTTCACAGTGAAACTTTTATATGTCTCAATAGCGTAGTGATTAGAGGCGTCAGGTAACATCTTGAAGTTTTAAATTAAAGAGCCTTAGGTGAATTAAACTCTCGTGAGTTCGATTCTCGATTGCGCTGATCTGAGAGTAAAATCTCGGACATTCGCAGGTCGGGTTACACGGAAAATGGACTAAATTGATTAACGGTTTAAATATGTGATATATTAAAAAATATAGATATAGATGTAGTTGGTCATTTCACTATAAAGCGTGTGTTATTTAGTTTTATTTTTTTTGTTATATGCAGCTAATTAACACAGCTACAACGAGTAACTAAGAACAACGACCATCTCTTTATTTGAGGGAGATTCAACACTCCTGTTTTAGATTTTTACAGCACGTTTGATAAACGAAAAATATCAGACATCATTCGCGGGAAACAATTGTTGGAACAAAAAAGGATGGAAACTAATAAATTGATTCTCACACAAGATTTGAGAAAAACCCGGGGGTAAAGAGAAAGAAATGAGAATTTACAACAGTGCCGGTCCGGTAATCATACCGGTTTGTTGACGGATTAAATTTTTCTACTGCTGATATCAATAAAACCCTATATTTGCCTACTGCCTTGGTTAACCCTGCTTTAACAATTATCAGCTATTCAATTATTTACAGTTCATTGTATAGCCTACTTGCTATGCAAAATCGAAATTTTAAATAAAAAATATACTATATAGAAACTCAATATTTGGATGAAAGAGAGCGTCTCTCCGGAATTTAAAAAAAAGGCTAAGACAGGAAAGTCTCTTGTTAAACAAAGTTCTGCAAGCAGTTGCACTCCACTAAGAGTAAAAACACAACATTTACTCTGACGAAGAATGCTCACTTTAATCATATTCATTCCTTCAGTTCACAAATTTATAGAATAATCTCAGTAAAACATTGAAGTCTGGAGTATAAGATAGTTAGTATTGGTTGTACTCTCGTTTCATTGACTGCCATTGAGATTACTGACCAAGAAATAGCAAGATCAGAAACAGAGCAACATAATGTAGGTCAGCCAGTGCAGTCGACTCGGAAAGGTATCCATCTAAAGAGAAAATAAATGAGCTAAATTATTTTAAACTGAAAGATTGTGAAACAAGTACAATTACTGTTAAGCAGTAAAGCAGCTGGAAATAGTAAACGAGTTGGGAGTCCTATAGGTCGGGTACTGATAAAGAAACGGTCAAGCGCTGAACAACCACTGCACCATCCCGCTGTGAGGTCAGACAAAGAGACAGGGAGAAAGCAGTACAAGCAGAGATACGGATACGACTATTACCAGGACAACTACACACCTATTCAAATGGAGTTCAAACTTGAGAGACCTATCTATCCCTCTCTTATAATTTTTCTCCACTGTTACTACACGGACTAGGGAAGCGGCTAGCCGAATACAGGAAGCAAATAATGCTGCTATCTGCAGGTATCAAGTTTCTACCCACTTAACACCTGCTGCTATTCTTTCACATAGTTAACTTTACATGAAATAAATAACTATTTTTAGCAGATAGAAATGCTAACTTTAAGAAGTGGTCCAAAGTATTATGCCCTCGTAAAGTATAAATACTAATGATACAAAAGAGCATCAATCAATTTCAGCATAACTATGATAAAGTTGCATCAAATAGTAAATAAAGAATGATATTTAATTACGTTCTTATACCATACTATACACACTAAGCAATGTAGAGTAACAGCTCGCAGCATACACCAAATTATTATGAAAAATTTCATTAGTAAGTATGTCAAAACTTTATACTCGCTGCGATAGAGGTCTACTTCTCAAAACTTTATTCTAAGCAGAATAACAAAATATGAAAGCTAATATTTAATTTCTGTTTCAGTATAAACAATAACGTTAAACACACATTATAGTCAATGATCATCTACTATAATATCTAGAACTTTTAATACGTCATATTTAGTCATTAGTCAGTCTAATCAATTATCCATGTTGCCAGTTCTAATCAATTATCCATATTACCGGTCCTGTAAATGTCCCAGATTTACTCTCTAATCAGCCCTACTGCGAATTGATTCCAGGACCTCTGGAACGGCCATTTAAAATTTTATGATGTTACCTAACCCACTTACACACTGCGCAAATTATACATCCTAAATGTCCCATCAGTGTCGGTCCGGAGTAGTTTCAAACTCGGGGGGTATGCTACTCAGGTAAGCATGCCACCACCTCCTCATCAACCCACACAATTAAATAATTGCAGCATTATCCATTGTAGTGCATTATACTGGTCACACTGTAGTGCAGACTACAGTGTGACCAGTACAATGACAGGTGCTACTGTACAAGGCACACTCCCTGACCCCGATTTCCAGACTCACTTTTTCTACCAGCAGAAAAAAATCAGCAGAAGGAAGATGAGAACCGCAGATGACATCTGTCCACCATGACATGCAGAATGTTCTCTAAATGAGAGAGAGTGAGGGCAATAAGGAGAACACAACCTCTTATTTGAGAGCTTAGCAAGCCACATAAAGCTAGGGCCATCTGGTACCTCCTACTATCTATTTGCCAGGCTAAAGTGTGTCATGCAGTGGACACCTAAGTACATCTGCTTGATATTCTTACATAGTGCCTGCAGAACTAAGAAATAACAGGCTCAATTTTAAGCATTAAAAAATTAATTAGCTCTTGTAAGCGTTAAAAATATTAATTAGCTCTGATATATTACCAAGCAATCTTCAATCCAACTTGAAATAAATCTTATTCACTATATAATCTTATTCACTATTACTGACATTCAAAAAATATTCAATAACATTTTAAAATAGATAAGAAATGAGATGGAAACTGAAATGGTAAGCTAAAACTACTATTTAACTTTATAACAAATAGCTGAATCAGGTGCTAGAAGACGGCTACAAGCTGACCTTTTTCAACTACATCGCTCTCAATTTGTAGATGGGTACACATAAAAGTATTAATAGGCAGTTTTACATCAAAAGCAATGAGAGAAGCTCAGTATAAAATCTTATGCATCTCACATGGAAATCTTTTAAAACTTTTTCTATAACATTTAAAAAAATCTTCTCCTCAGTAGTACAAAATAACTAAAATGCAACTAAATAATAGTGCATCATACTTCATTAAAACAATATTTTATATTGTTCATGATCTGCAATTTAGTTCATAGACTCGGGTAGGTAGCGTTCTATTGCTGCAATGTTTATTGATCATTATTAAACTTCATAACTTAATTAGTTTCCGTAAATGTTTAAATAATTTTTTAATCATATATTTTCCACAATATATATTATTTGAAATTTAATTTAAAGCATCTAAAAACTATCAAGCCATTACATTTTTATTACAGTAAATACATGCTTACACGTACAAAAATTAACCATTGTAATCACATCACATGCTAACTGAAAAAGCATAATATTTTAATATTTTGATTCAAATACGAAATTAAAAATTAACAACAGGAAAATTCTGATGCAAAAAATATAACAAAGTCTGTATTAACTCCATAAAAACCAAGTAATAAATTTAATATTCGTCAATTTCTATGAAATAATGTCGAATACAAAATTCAATGCAAATTTTATTCAATGAGCTTTTGCCGAATGTCAAGGTCGAGACCCGAGGAGCTTACACTGCGTAATCTCATTGCAAGAGTTAAAATGTCAGGAGTTAAATTGTCTCATTTAGCGTATGCGTATGCATCATGAAATTTTCAATGACAGATTCAGAGGTGAATTGAACTTTCGTTGGTTCGAATCCATGCCACGCTAAACTGAGAGTAAAATTTCAGACATTCACTGGACTGGTTATACAGAAAATCGACTAAATTGCCTACTGGTTTACACGTGGTATTAAAAATGGTACAAAAGGCACCAATTACTAATAACCACCAAAAGGAAGGAGGAAATAATGATGACTACAAAACAGCAACTAAGAAAGGAAACCATGTGGCACATGCTGAATGTCATGTGTGTAACTATACCAACCAAAAAAAGTGATAGAAATCATTGTAGCTGGCCATTTCACTATAACATGTGTTTACTTTTAGGATTAATATTGAATGGATTACTCTCAATCATAGATATTCAAGTACTAATAAGTAAGTAAAGTCCCCATTCCATAGGTGAAAAAGCCAATTGTAATAGAAAGTTACTGTGTCTTCAACTATAGTTTCTTCAATCCAGATGTATTAACAAATACATTACAGCGCCACTCCATAGCAGTACCCCATAGCAGTACTCCAGAACAGTACTCTAGGCAGTTTATTACTCTTGCAGAATACTGTCTTCCACAAGTGTTCCTAACTTTCTACTTGTGTGCATGAGATTATATTCTAAAAGTCTCAGAAGTTGCATTACCTATATTTCAATATATATAACAATATCCCTTTCATATATCACACATTAGCACTTATATTACTTATCACATATTAGTTTCCTTTCACATATTAGCTTTACCTTACACATATCTTTCAAATATCTTTATATAAGCAGTTAAGTAGACAATCTGTCAGGCAGTGTTCTTAGAATTTATAGACCTTAAAAATTCCTCAATTCCATTCCGATGTTGGTAAGGTACTCGACCGGGGATCATTAAGTGAGGGGTTCAAATCCTGGGCTCACCTGTCACTGACATCGCTTTCGAGTGAGGAAATTGACATTAACATTAGCTTTACCAGCTTTTTTTACACAACAGATTCATGGGATGATGAACAGTTCTCTGTTGGTTTTCCATTTTAAATCAGTTTTTTACTTTCCAGTTAAAAGCAATATTTCTTTCCAAGATCAACAAAATTTGATTGTTTAGGAGTACAAAACTGTATCTAGATCTAGCGTAGAAACACCATTAACCTTAATGGCAATGATTTCATACTATACTCAGTGATGTGAGGAGTAATAATTATCAAATAGCCCAGAAGTTTGAACCCAGATTGCATTCATTTATTTGACTTCTGGTAAACAATTATAACTGTTAGAGAAAAATTGCCCGATCCATGTGGCCCATCACTGTAGTATTAAATATTTCTTATCTAAAATGACTATAACTAAAGTTTACTGTCAAACTCCGACAAAGGAATGTTACATACATATAATTCTAATGAAAAATAAATTTTTACCTCGTGGAAAGGACTTCCAGATTAAGCGTAAGATCACTAACAGGAGAGTTTGCCTGACTTTCAACGTCTGCGCTTTCTTCCATCACTCGATTGTGCAGTAATTTCAACTTTGAAAAAGATCTCTTACTCTGTAGAGCATCAGTCGAGCCATCTTCCGAATTCATCTTAAAATTACACTACAAGTGTAATTTAAAATAGGAGAAAACTTATTACAAACAACTTTGAACTCACCGGAAATTTTCTACCGATATATTCTTAATTCTTAAGTTATTTGCTCATAAAGTGTTCCTACTTCCTTTAACTAATTTAATTTATAGGGATCCTGGTTCCTGATGTTATAGAGAATTTCTCATTCATAAAGATTCAGCTAGAGAATAATAATTTCCATTCAAATTAAAATTCTCTCACGTATAATTTCAATAGACGATTTTTTATTTCTTTATCTAACTAACTATTCCAGCGAACTCAACGTAAGTCTTATTTAGCCAAGCAGGGCGATATTACAGATTTGAAATTCCTTGCCTAATCTACACTCTATATATCTCTCCCTTAATTAATCTTTTCCTTGTTATTACAGAATTGATTAACTATTTTATATATTTCCTCTTGCTTCCATTCATAGGAGTCCACAACCACCAACTTTCCACTTTCCACCCGTTTCACTTTCCCCGGCAGACTAGGATCCTCTGCCGATCAACCATCACAACCATCTAGTAGTCGTCTACAGGTCTACGAAGTATAAGCCTACCTCTCGCATAAAACATCAGGCCCAGGCCTACCACTTCTGGCGCCCAGACAGCTGATCAATTTTAAATTTAAAATTGCATTCAATTATGCAAATTGCAAAAATTAGTTACATGTTTTTATTACAGAATTTATATCAATCCAACGTATTGCTAGATGAATTTAGTCTAATTAATTCTACAAATATTAAAATTTAAATTACAAAAATTGTGCTGGTTGCTGACAGGCCTACACCTGTGGGCTAAAGGGCCTCAAATTTTAGTGACCGGCCTAAGGTCAGGGTTACAGTGAAATCTGCAGCATTTCAAAAAACCCGACTCGTAATTGTGTTTACGTTCGTTGTCCAATCACAAGTCCCGATATATGCTGAATTCATTTTTCGTTTCTGAAAAATGAATTCGAGGGTTTTGCTGAATTCATCATCAAAACCCTGGCAAAATATCATCTTTGCGAAATTAATGTTAGATAAGTTATTTAATAATTATATGAAGAATATAGATGTATGTATATACAAGTCACAAAAATCACAAATCGTTTCATTTAAAAAATGTTATACATAGCTATATTGTCTTTAAACTATGCGCTGAATAAACATTTTCAGAAAATGCACGTAATTAAACAAGAGTTTTAATAATTGCGCATTTAAACAAAATCGAACAATTAATAGTTATAGATATAGTGCAAGAGTCAAGAGTCATCAGATTTAAGCAACATCCAAATGAGCGCTAGCTTATACTGAAACATAATTATATAATTTGTAAGATTCTTAGATAATGATATATTGGATATTAAAATTTTTTGGATTTTGGAATTATCACCGATCTGGACCTTCTTTTTGCTCTCCGGTTGTATATGTCTCAATAGTGCTCGATGGTTTCATTGATGGCAGTATCACTCTACTATTATGGACCAACTTGGAAGAAAGATTGTTCACAGCTTTGAAGTAAGAAATTCAAGGGTGATGGAAGGTTATCCTTAAATCCGCGCCAGCTGCAAATAGTGCACCATCAAAAGGCATCGACTACTAATTACCATGGTGAGGAAGGAAAAGGAAATGGGCTAAAAACTTAAACATCTGTGCTTACTGGAATGTCTCAATAGCGTAGGGGTAACGTCATGAAGTTTTAAATGACAGATCCTGAGGTGAATTGAAGCCTCGTGGGTTCGATTCCCAGCCGCGCTGATCTGAGAGTAAAATCTCGGACATTCATTGGACTGGTTATTACGGAAAATGATCTAAATTGCCTAGCGAATTAAACATGTGATACTAAAAATGATAGATATCAACATAGTTGATCATTTCACTATAATGCGCATTTACCATGTTTTCGCAGACTGCGAGACGATATCTGATTGGCTGATCAGCCTGAAGCTGTTCAGCTACATGGAGATATTTCTGCATCATGACGTCACTCATATCTCTCAGCTCAGAGACTTCTCGGAGGCCTGTCTCTGCTCGGTGAGAGAATAGCATAGGTTGCTTGCAAAGAGAGATATAAAACTTGGATGCTATTGAATCGATGAAGTGGTTAGATTTATGTTGATGATTTATAACTTTGGTACATGGTAACTTTGTTTACTTTTACTATGACTTGGTAATAAGATCAAAATGGCGGCCGAACATCTGAGGCTTTTGAAGGATCTCTCCAGTCGATCCGCTGGTCGAGCATTGGCTCACTATCTGAAGGATATCAATCTCTCGTGTGTCAAGAACGTCAAGTATTCTTTTAATCCGTTCTATGGCAAAGTTCAGTCAATCCGTGAAGTCATGTTTCAGCTCGGCGTACCGAAACGACGTTTGACCAACCCAACCTGTGTCCTTAAATCCGATGTTCGCTCGGATAAATATGAACCTGAGATGACAGTTCTCTTTAGCGATGGTCACAAGGCTCTCTTCAAAACTACAAATTTAACTGCCATTGAAATTATTAAAGAATTTAACAAACTCTGCAAAGAACATGAGATACAGCAAACCGGAAAGAAGAGATAACTATTTGCTACTAGTTATTCGTTTTTGATAAAATGAGGACTCAATTTATTATCTTTAATTAGTTGTATAATATTTAGATTTTGAATGCTGCAACCATCTGTAAAGAGTAGAGCAGTATGCTGGTATTTTGTTTGTAAGACTCATTTTTCCATAACTCAGTGACATTTTTATTAAAATTAAGAATTTTGAGATGGTTTAGAGTTCAGTGTGTTTGATTTATAAGTTCCACATATTATATTTAGCCATCTTCTGAAGATATATTATTCTGTGTGGAAGACTATGTGCATTGTTTAACACCGATAAATTAGTTCTAATGATCATTTACATCTTCTGTGTTGCCAAGACAAGGATCTTGGATAGGGTGAAACTTGATACATTTTTTGGGGCTGAGTAGCGAAGTTATGGGTTTAGTCCCCCACCCTCCCAGTTTCGTGGCTGGGTCCTTTCATAGTGAACGTTTATAAATGAATTTGCATGCTGCTTAACAATTATTTATATATTAAAAGTACTGTTACTATCATCTGAGCATCATACAATGCAAAACATTTATTTTGCATAATTGCTTTCGATTGGTGAACAAAAATATGAATATTGATATTTATATTTTTAAAACCTATTAACCGATTAATTCTAATTTGCCTTAAGGGTACTAATGGTTATAAATTTATGATTGTGCTGCATATCTCTCATGTAAATTCCAGATTTTACTTTACTGTTTCAATAAATATAATTGCTACAATGTAAATGTACTATTAGTTGAAAAGTTGCATTCGGTATAAAAGTATAAGCTTAGCAGTCCTCAAATTTTTTAGAACTACTTATAGGTGTTTCATATGTAGCCCAATAATGACCGTTGTAATAGCTAGCAGTTTAGTATTGAATTGTTATATTAGCTATGTGAGTCATATATTCAGAAATTGGTTTAAATAGAATTTGCATTAAAGCTGACTTGGAAATATAGTATCGATTAATGTTTGTATATAATTATGTTACTGTATTTGAGTTTCACGCAATCATTACGTTTTAACAACTCTTTAACGTATATGAAATTTTGCTGTTGGTTTATTTGCTAAAGAATATAACATTTCCAAAGTTATCTTTGGTTGAAGTAAATGGTATTAATCAGAAGCCAGCTGTATTGTCGGACTGCCAACATGCTCCAATTTCCCATTCAGCCCTGAATTAACAACTTGCCTCTTCATACTGGAGTCTGGATTAACTCCTAATTGATTGATTGCATATACTGATTTTTACAATTTTCTTGATAATTAGAATTACAATCCATCCATTAATGGTCGTTGACAGTATTCTTGTAGTGTGGAGACATTGTGGAGACAGACATTACATAGAGCTTTATCAGCTGAGATTCCATTACGAATGGCTCAAAGTCAAAATCCAGCAATTTCATTACTGATTCACTATCTCAGTTCGTAGAATATTCATCTAGAACAGAAAATTAAACGCACAGTTTCTCAATACAAATAGCTATAGTAGCAGCAAAGACATGATGAGTTCTAGCATAGTACAGCTTAACTAATTTATCTAAAACATCAGATTCAATTACACTGAAAACTATTACAATTAAAACTTGTCTCAGCGTGTGGTTGGGACCACTTTAGAATAGGGCAACCGCAAACAAGCTGCCGCGTGTAGGTAAGTGGCGACTAAGGCAGGAGCTGAGAAAGGCATCATGATGGGGACACACATCACCATAAAATTTTTCCTTAGAATTAAATGGCAGTTAATCCATTGTAGATCTGAGAAAGGCAATGGGAAACCACCTCAGAAGCCATATAATTCCCAAGCTATAGGCTACATTAAGGTGTGGATAAGGTTAATCGATGGTGTACTCCTTATGGAGTGTGAAAGCAGCATGTGAGTAAGAATGTACTTTGGACCTACCGCACAGCAGAACACTAGAGAGAAGCCACAGCTTCTCTCATCACGTCATGAATGAGAATTTATGTTATACAATATGAGTCAAAACAAATATGATACCTTCTCGTGTTCTGCCAAGTGGCAGGTACAAGGTACATAATCATAACTAACAGTGCTATTAGGCTCCATATAAAGAGCACTCCAGAGATCAACAAGTTAATCCCTTCACAAAAGGCTATGCCCTTCCTATGCCTTATATATCCTATAGCTTGGAAAAAATTGGATACTTTATGAAAATCAAAACGAAGTAAGATTCTAGAATAGCATATGAACATTTAAAAAATATCTGAAAATTTGTCAAATTCCTGTGCTAAAAATAATATAAAAATTAGAGAAATTCAGTTGATGTTATATCTTACAGCACAACACTGAACATGTACACATGCACATCTAAAATCAAGTCTTTCATCGGAAGCTAGTTCTGAAGATTCGCTCTGGACTGGCACACTAAATATTGCCTATCTCTCATTGATATCCAACTTCGCTGTTGCATCCACAGTGTCCGTCACAGCCTCCATTTTTACAGAAAGAGCTGCATCACTCCCTATTGCTGCTGCTGCATTTGCAGGCGTCGACTCACGCTCAACTATTCCGCACAATTTTTCCGCAATTGTTTTCTTTCTGTGTTGATTAGTTCTCTTCTTCTTCTGCAAAACATTAGCAATGACATTTGTCAATAAGTTTATATGAAGATAAACAACTGATTTATCTTATTTATTACATTTTGTTAGATGTTATCCATAATAAGGATATTGAAGTAACTTTATTTAGGAATATTCCCTCTTAGTATTTCTAGCTGCAATTGGATGGACAAGCTAATGTAAATATAGGTTAATAGCTATATTTTCTCTTACATGAAAAACGACTATAGAAAAAACACTGAACATTCTAAAATATCTCAGAAATCATTATTCCCAAACTATCTATGGTTCTAACAAATGGCAGGTCCATGGTACAAATTCATACTCTTGAGTCTGCTTTCATGCTCCATATAGAGCATTCCATAGAACAACAAGTTAGTCCTTTCACAATAGGCTATGCCTAACAAATACCATATGTAGCCTATGGTTTGGGAAAAAATATGGCTTCTGAGGTGGTTTCCCATTACCTTTCTCAGTTTATGCTTTGTTGTCTCTTGAAATTAACAGTTGATCTATTCTTCAGTATCCCGGACACTACAAGGAAAAACTAAAAACTATAAACGAACAATAGACTCTATTAAAGTGAGGGTAAAGCATAGCCATTTGTGAAGAGACTATCTATTTTTTGAATTGATAAAATGTGTTGATGAATTGATTGATGAAAAGACCTAATCATGGCGATTGACTGTAAATAGAAACATGTACCTTGGAGACTTGGACCTGCCATTAAACAGACCACAAGAGATAGAGAGACGGAGAGAGAGAGAGAGAGAGAGAGAGAGAGAGAGAGAGAGAGAGAGAGAAAGAGGTTAACATTCATACTACTATCTCTGTACCAGCAGGCTCCAGTTTGATTTCATGAGTCACCGCATGCTTGTCTCTCTTTTGCTAAACAAAAAAATATTTAAAATGTGAAATCAGAATATAATAGCTACTACTACTACTAATAACAATAATAATAAAGGTTTAACGTCCGTTTTCTTATCCAAGGATGATGTCAGAGGCATCACCACTATGCAAATGTTATATTTGTATTTTAGAATAGTAGGCTGCGGTGCCCGACTGCCCGTACTCTAGATATGTAAGCATATGTTACTGGGCTCGAAACAGACTCCACAAGATGTCTTCAGTCCAACAAGGACTGATTAATAACATATTAATTAATTATAAAGTGCAAGAATTACTAAAAATTTCGTTTATTACGCTTTTATTTATTCCGTCCATATATATTTTTACACCGCGCAATATGTTTGTTTCTAGCACATTTGAAAGCCTTTAATTTCATTAGTTTGCTTATATTTTCATATCACCACCAGGGCTAACAATGAGTCCTTCAATTAATATTGTGGAGTTTCAACAATGTCATCTTAGCAGTCACGAGCTAACACAAGATTAACACCCTTCGTCAACAATCCAACACAAGATTAACACCCTTCGTCAACAATCCGTTGCTTTGACAGAGGGTACGGTATAGTCATAAATATACAAGTCCAGTCAGCTGCCTCGAGAGCATATTATAATTAGTCACAATGCATCTTCAACGTTTTCCCACCCAAAATGATAGGTCTGTTGAAGAAGTACTGAAGCTAATTCTTCCTTAGTTTTTAGGGATTCCTACAACTTTCTGTCCCAATATTCATAAACTAATGAAAAAAGCTCGTAAAGCTAAGGTTAACGTCAATTTCCTTACTCGAAAGCGTTGTCAGTGACGGGCGAGCCTAGGATTTGAACCACGCACATAGTGATTCGCGGTCGAGTACCTTACCGGCTTCGTTACTTGCTCCAGCCAAAACTAAATTCAAACCTTCGTTGTGAATGACTTGTGGCAGCCTTCTGACGGGCAGGAGAAGAGTTCTCCGTTGTGAATGACACGAATGTGGCTCTTGAGATTCTTCAGGTCAGGATAGGCCTTTGTGCACTCGTCATGGGTGCACTTGTACAGCGGTACACCGAGCTCTGTCGGGTGCTTCACGTTGGTGTGTCGTCGCAGCATGGATTTTGTTGAACATTCTTTTCCGCAAAGATCACATGTATGCACTGAAACAAGAATACATGTCTAATATTGATATATACTGTGTAACAGATTGGTATATAGTGCGTCAAAGTTGCAACAGATTTGTTTTGAATTGTGACGTCGTTTGTTATCAGTCAATGGTACTTATACATTGACTATCCTTTTATTGTTTTTATCGGTGCACTACAACAGGGTAGAATTGGTTCAGTACAAGCCGGCTCAGTATTCCCGAAAATTTAGAATTAACTATAACCAAACTAATGAAAACAATACTATTCATCTCTCAACACGTCAGTTTAGCTTAATTAGCATACTTAATATGAGCCTAATTGACGTAGCGGGTGCCAACAAGACAAAGTTTTTTTAATTTAATGCAAAATAGTAGATCTAAAAATGATCAGATATGTCTTGTATCATAAAATCATTACCCTAAATAAGTACAAAATACATTATTGAAATTCTATTTGTTGTTGAGTAATAACTACACGAACAACAAAACTTTTTCTTTGGCAATGAAAAATTCTATATTTAAATATAAATAGCTAGTTAAGTATGTTTGTATTTACTATTGTGACAAGGTAAACAAATTGAAAAATTGAAAGAAAAAAGGGCTGAGCTGGTAGCATGTTGGAAACATTGCCTGACTGCATCAGTAGGTGCAGGGTTCATATCAATAAATCAATCAATAAGAATTTAACATCCGGTTCCTTGCCATAAGGCAATGTCAGGGACGTCTCTTGTAGAATCCACACAAACAGACGCCAAAGCACCACACGATGATGACTGAGTATACATAGACCACAACAGAAAGCGAGATCGAAACAGTGCAAGTCCAAAATCCAAGGCAAGCGGGTAAGCATTGAGACCTATGGCGGAAGGAGATGGCTTTTAGCTTGCCCAGGAAAGTACCAATACAATTGCAAGCCGAAGATCTTGTGGCAGAGTTCCATATTGTAAGAGCAGAAAACATGAAGGAGCATCTGCCATGGTAGATTTAATGTTTGGTACAGTGAGAAGGTTCCTACTTCAGAACTGAAGACTACGAGAGGGTTGATAGGCTGATAAAGGGTCAGATAGATAGTATGGTTACCACAATTTAAAACAAGCAAGCCAAAAATTGCTACAAAAATTTAAACGAATGGAAAAGTCTCAAATAGGGGATTGACTGATGATATGATGTAGGACAGAGATGATTTGAGATAGTCTATTCATATCCTGACCCTAGTTAAAATGGGATTCAAGGGAAGATGATGATGATGATTTTAAAATCAAGCAAGAAGCCAACTTGAATTTTATTCGTTCAGAGACCGGAAAGCCAGTGCAGTTTCTTAAGAAGAGAAGAATATTTATATGAATATTATATGAGATATGAATATTATATGAGATATGAATATTATATGAGATATGAATATTATATGAGATATGAATATTATATGAGATATGAATATTATATGAGATATGAATATTTTTACATTACAGACGACTCTTACCCCGGTACTTGTGCCATTCTGACAGGCTTTTGAGACAAAAAACTAATGTTCAGCTAAGAGTTTTAGCTGTAGCTTTAGAACAGATAACTAAAAGTCTGCATACCTTTTTTGTGATCAGTTGCCATGTGTTTGCGTAATAAAGACCAAGTTTCAAACTTTAGTCCACAGTCAGTATCTGTGCAAGTATAACCTGACAACAGAAACATTACAGGCAGTTCAGTAACAATTCAATTAATAAATGAATTGTTAATTCCTATAATAGAAAAGACAACAGCCAATCAATATAGTTCGTAATGTAGCAAAAAGTCTTTAAGTCTGATATTTATGGTCCTAATTACTACGAAAACTATACAGAATAGCAGTTAAACAGAATAGTCACTGTTTGATATCATACTATTAGGCGAATAAAAACTGAAATTTGAACCCTTTGCTCTTGATAGTAAATAAAAGGCAAGTGTTCTACCAACTCAAGTCACTCAATCGACGCGATACAGATAATGACATTACACTGTTTGGTCTGATATGGTAGCATATCTGTAATACGTGCAACTGATGTTCAGCAGGGGAGGAGTTTATTTCCAGTGCTCGCTCCGTCACTGGCATATCTCCAGAAACTAACGCTAGAGTAGGCCCTAACTTATTCCACGTATAATAAATAATAAATTTGCAATTCATGATTTTATGAATTGCCGTACGATGCTATGCCAACATTTCTTATAATCAATCAATCGATAAGAATTTAACGTCCGGTTCCTGCCATAAGGTAACGTCAGGGACGTCTCTTGAAGAATCTACACAAACAGGCGCCAAACACCACACAATGACGACTGAGTATACAAAGACCACAAGAAAATCAAGATCAAAATAGTGCAAGTCAAAGATCCAAGGCAAGCGGGTCAAAATTTATACCTATGGCAGAAAGAGATGGGTTTTTAGTTTGCCCAGGAAAGTACCAATACAATTACAAGATTGAAGATCTTGTTCCATATTGTCACAGCAGAAAACATGAAGGAGCATCGGCCAATGGCAGATTTAATAATTGGTACAGTGAGAAGGTTTTTAGTAGAGAAGCGGAGACTATGCGAGGGTTGATAGATTGACAAAAGGTCCAATAGATAGGATGGTTTACCATAATTTAATTCTTAGAAAGCCAAGGAGCTATCTTGAATTTTATTTGTTCAGAGACCGGAAGCCAGTGTAGTTTCTTAAGAAGAGAAGAAGTGTGAGATTTGAATACGTTTACATTATAGACGGCTCGAGAAAGAGAATTTTTTTACTTGCTAGAATCGAATTAGAGAGACTTTCATGAGATCGTTTAACAGCGAGTTACAATAGTCAAGTTCAGATTGGACAAGCGCATTAGCTAATACAGTGGCGGAATTGATATCACGGAATCTACGAATTAGACGTAATTGTAGGATAATTATAACAACCCAACTTAACCGCAAACTATGTGTCACTCACTCTCACACATCTTTATATGACGATGTGTCACTTACCCTCACACATCTTTATATGACGATGTGTAACTCACCCTCACACATCTTTATATGACGATGTATCACTTACCTTCAAACATCTTTTTATGACAATGTGTCACTTATCCTCACACATTTTTATATGACGATGTGTCACTTACCCTCACACAACTTTATATGACGATGTGTCACTCACCCTCACAAATCTTTATATGACGATGTGTCACTCATCCTCACACATATTTATATGATGATGTGTCACTTACATTCACACATCTCTATATGATGATGTGTCACTTACCCTCACACAACTTTATATGACGATGTGTCACTCACTCTCGCACAAATTCAACAACACATGATGCTACGCCAAGATGTCTACGACAATACATACACTACAGTCAAACTTACCCTCGTGCATCTTCATATGACGCTTCAGGTGACTCGTCTGCTTAAATATTTTGCCACAAGTTTTCACAGAACATCTACACATCAAATATTGACAAGTATTGAATACACAGACTTAGTTAGAACACTGACAATATCAATGATTGTATTTATCTAGAAGCATTAACAGAGTTCAAAGAAGCTATAAACACTATAAATGATAAACACGCATAAACGATTTTATATATTCGATATAGTTTTATACAATCTGAACAAATCTACAGTAAACGTTATTATGCATGTTACTCAAATGTTAAGTCCAAAACTATATTCCTACTCACAGGCAGCGCTCATGCTCTATAGAGCACTTTCTGATCAAACACCTGTCACAGTGTCTGCAGAAAGTTTAGAAATTCATCACTTGGTAAAAGGTTATATCTTTTACCAAATTTAGATTAATGTCGAATGTTGGCTCTGGCAATGGTTTCCCATTGCTTAACTAAGCTCTCGCTTCATAGCTTCTTTAGACAAAATATGTAGTATATGTTTAATAAATTTTAAATTACACGGAAATAACGCTAGCAGATACTACAAGCTAAGAGCTAACATTTCTTATACGCCATTGTCTAAAGAAAACAAAAGAATCAAAGAAAACACAAAAAATTTTGTTTTGTTAACACTAAAGTAGTAGAGTGCCTTACTGAAAAGCCAGAGTTCCCTGATGTGCGTAGAGATGATGACGTAGTTGAAACCTCTTGGCAAATCTCTCACCACAGCCTGGTACACTACACTGCACAGTACAATATAGCAGAACAAAATATTAGCAGAACAAAATCACAGACGTCAGTAATAACAGATTGTTTAATTTTAGAGAACTCATTGGTTGCTATCCACGTAGTAAAAAAATGACTAAATTACTTTGGACTGATTTTCTGGATTTTGGAATTTGCACCGCTTTTGGACCTTCTTTTTGCTTGCCGGCTTGATTTTGTCTCAATAGTGCTCAATGTTGTCATTGATGACTGTTGTACTCTAATTGTTGTTATTATTATTATTAAACTATCTGCAGACACTGCCGATGCTCTGCCAAGTCAGGTTATAAAGTCTGCAGAAAAACTGCTCATAAGCAGGAACCAATCTTAGATGGCTTATCTCCGCCAATGTCAGTGATAAGGAGTGAGACTTCAGTTATTTTACAGCATTCCTAGATACTAAATTTTTACAACAGAATCAAATTCCACCAACTGAAAAACCAATGCACATATCCAATACTGCGTATCTAGAGTCCATATCTAGTACCGTTGTTCAACAGCAGATCAGTAGGTGCAGAATTCAAACCCAGAGCTCTCCCATCATTGACGTACTATCGAGCAGGAAACTGAAGTTAAACTTGGCTTTAGACTTCATAGTGATGAGCATTGAGAGTACAATATTACAACAATGACTAACAAGTACATGGATATCAGAAATTATAAACAGTCAAAAATATACTTGTACATAGTAAATAATATAAAATATCATCATCATCATCATCATCATCATCATCATCATCATCATCATCATCATCATCATCGTCATCATCTTCCCTTGAATCCCAGTTTAACTAGGATCAAGATTAGAAAGTTTTGTAGCAATTTCTGGAGCATAGGCACTCACAAACCGATTTGGATCTTATGCTTTATCGCCAGTGGCAGATGCAAGGGCCCCCCCTTAGGCCCGACGATAAAAAATTTTAAACTATATTTTCATTGTTCCTATGCAATTTCTAGGTGTATATATGTTTTAAGGGCATTAGGGGGGTTAGAGGGGGTACAAGAGGGAACTCGAACAGTCCGCTACCTGAAATTTTTTCAAATATGGGCCCCACTAGGCGCCCATATAACGGAAGGGGGCCCGCAAAATGTTGACCGTTTCACTAGCTCTCAATTTTCACTTTAGCCACTGTAAAAGATGAAAAAGGGTGTAAATACAAAATGTGAACTCTCTCCCGGAACAGTGGTGCAAACCACCTTGGCTGAGATTGAGGAGCATAAGCTCTCCCCCCATCTTCCGCCAAAATTAGGTCAATTTTGCAATTGGTCCAGATCCGCTGAGTTTCTTCAGAACCTCAGAGGTGAAAAAAATTAACCTACTTTTTTCCTACACAAATGTAGGATTTTAGGCATTTTAGGTTTTCCTCTCACTTTAGTACGGGTATGAGGGGGGGGGGTAAGATACGGGGATATACTCACTCTATGAGCCGAGCGTAGTATGCTGAAAAATTTTGAGCCCTCCCCACACAGCATTTTTTCTGGTTGTGTCACGTCCCGAAAAAGGCGGGGCGTAAGCAAAATGTGTACACTGTCCAAAAATTTTTTCGGGCCCCCCTTAAAAAATTCCTGGATCCGCCCCTGTTTGTCGCCTTTTACGACATGTGCAGTCCACAGTTGGTCTATCCTTCAGAAACCCGGACAAAATATGGATAATAAGATAAAATATCATACCATAAAATAGGCCTTTGTCGAATCACGAGTGTACAATGTATATAAAGCAATATGTTCTTTGAACCTGTCATTAGGGTTCATAGGCCTACAGCCCATAAATTTAACTGCAGATACGTCAACTATTTCAAGTAGTATGATCCTTGAGATAGTTTCTTCAATCACTTCCTGAAACAGAGTCACCAGACTCTTGCAAACACTTCCAGTTCATGATTTATTTGTAAACAAATATCCACTATCAAACAAGATATCAGCAAAACGCAAATTAAAAAATCAAAACTAGACGTGAAAACATACCAAATAGTTGTCAGTATAGATATGACTTCGTTCTATATGTTTCTTGAGTGAGTAGTTATTGAAATACACTCTACCACAGCCTTCAACCTCACAGCTACAACAAATACAACCATCCAAGTTTAACTGACATCCTCATCGCACCTACACTGACATCACCACTGGCGATAATGATAGGATATTCGAGAGCAGATCATTATGTGCGGGGTCCAAATCCTGGGCTCATCCATCACTGACATCGCTTTCGGGTGAGGAAACTAACGTTAACATTAGCTTTTTAAAATTTATTCTGCATCAGCTGAGTCCGAAATAGACGAGCTGCCGTCAGAGATGATCTAGCTACAATTAGAACAGATGACCTTCTGCCAATCTGTCATGCTATCAACTAGGCCATCTAACAATAATAATTACAGACATTAACTGACTGCTATAACCAAGTTTAATTTTAATTATAAAATGGCAGTTAATTTTGAATAACTGACAGAATTGGAGCAACAGTAAATACAATTGAGAAGAGCTGAGTCACGCTCTACTTCTGTATCGTGAGAATGTTAGCAGAATGGGATCCAATCAGAAATACATGAAACAAATACATGAAATTTGGATGGTTGTGAAATTTTGCAACTAACAAAGCTAGTATATTAAAGTAAAAAAGGTGGTAAAGCTAAGGTTCTTGTCAGTTTTCTCACTCAAAAGCGATGTCAGTGACGGGTGAGCCCAGGATTTGAACCCTGCACATACTGATCTGCGGTCGAGTATCTTACCGACATTGCCACTGGCTCCAGTCAGGGGGGATGTCGGAGATTAATAACATCATAGATTATTGAAAAATTAGATACACAACATATTTACGAAGATAAGATACCGATATCATCTAAATTCTAAATTATAACTGAAATAAATTGGCAAAAGAAACTTAATATCATAAAACATTTTTCCTCTTTAAATATTTATCATGACACTTTTCATGAGCACTAAAGAGTATTCCACATCACAAAACTTTTGATTCATTCAAATATTAATGTAGCCTTGGCTTGAACAATATGCATCAGAGGTGCGTTCTCATTAGCTTCCTCAGTTCTTGTTTAGTCATCACCAACAACATGATAGATAATTAGCCCCACTCCCAGACATATCATAGGAAAACTGTAAAAGGAAAAATAAAAAAAGAAGCTTATGTTAACGTTAGTTTCCTCACTCAAAAGCAATGTCAGTGACAGGCGAGCCCAGGATTTGAAACTCACACATACTGCTCCGCGGTCGAGTATCTTACCGACATCGGAAGAAATACTTACAGAAAAAGATCTTGGTTGTTCTGATTGTGAGCGGCAGATACGTGTCGATTGAGATGAGAACTGCGGGTGTAGGCCTTTGTGCAGCCCTCATAGGTGCATATGTACTGCTTCTGTAAGCACAAATGAATTATACTCATTTAAATCATCATCATCATCACTATCATCATCATGATCATCATCTTCCCTTGAATCCCAGTTTAACTAGGGTCAAGATATGAATAGACCTTCTCCATTTCTCAAACTATACTAAATCAAATAACAAATAAAATTATCTGCTAAACACATGTAAGTTTTGGTTGCTATAAACATTGTTACATACAGTGAAATTCAGTCGCATGCACATCCTGGGAGATTCTTACAAAACTTTCTATCCAGAGATCGCAAAAAATAACAGATTTCAATCAATAACAACAGATTTCTGCAAAATATTTGAGCAATCCAATGCCTATTGTAAAAGGACCTAATCAAACTATTACAATATGTAACTTCATCACCCTTACCATTCTTTTCCTGCGACGAGTCTGAGAATTTCAGAAAGTATCATCATAACTAAAATTAATTCTAAACTAAAACAAAGAAGCATAGATGATTAATGACTGACAGCTAATTAAGGCAAATACTACTGAGTACCAAAGAAAACAAACAAGGGAGCTAAATCTGTAGCTTCTAAGCTAACAGCTACAGTAGGGTGAGAATAGAAAGCATAACTTGTTTCTCTGAACACTAGCAAAATATTCACAAAATTTCACAAATCTAATAACTGTACAAAAGGACAAAACTGGCATCACACTAGTCGAAGGATCACACATACAGAAGCATATATAAAGTCAAAAAATTCCCAATAATTGTAGCCTAATAAAAAGTTAATTAGTGACTTACAATTCCACTATGTGTTAAGCAGTGACTAAGCATTCTTGATTTCTTTTTGAATGTTTTCTCGCACCCGTCATAGGGACAAGAATGCCATGGTCTCTCAGCTCTCGGTAACTTTTCAGTAACCTTCGAGTAATCATACTGCACCGTTGAATCACTGCTATACTTCTCAGAATCCGATTCTAAAACGCTGTAAATAATAAATAGAAATATACATATATATATATATATATATATATATATATATATATATATAGAATATTGTATATATATATATATATATACTGTATATATATATATATATATATATATATATCTATATATACATACTGTATAGATATACATATGTATATATATATATATATATATATATATATAAATATTATACATATATAATATATTTATATATATATATATATATATATATATATATATAAATATACATATATATGTGTGTGTGTGTATGTGTGTGAGTATGTGTGTTTGGGTGTGTGTTCTCTCTAATCACTTCTTGAACATTTTACAATAGCCGTTTTCAATTATATTATATTGCTAATATTGGCAATCATTATATATTAATAGTATTTCAATTAAAAGTAATATTAAAATACTAATTAGAGATATAAACATATTAAAGAAAAAAAAAATTCAGAAGTAAAAACCTTAATTTGCAATCATTTTTATAACACTGAAATTAAAATAAGAATTAGCAGAAGATAGAAACGTCATACGCTAAACTTTGACTGCCTGCCACGACGTGTGTACTATTGTCATCAGTCATATCATTTACAATTAATAATCTGCAAACAATGAGAATGATGCAAATTTAAAGAGCAAATCAAATTAATTACGTTTAAATTATGGAGAAAACTGCATAACATCTTCCGGATCTCTATTTACTAAAAAGTTCTTAGGCAATTAAGAAATCCTTTTTAGCAATCCTAATTAACTACATTGGCCTAATTATTCTAAAACATTAGCAGATAGACTCACAGCTGTTTGGACCCCGTCGTATGAACAAGATTTTCATCAAAATATGATATGCCACCAAATTTACACAGTATATGTACAATGACCTTAGTAGGGTCAGGGATGGGATAATATGCACTCACTATTGCCTAGCTAGCCCTAAAGTCCAGCTCGGGGTTTTAGCATATTAGCCACGCCTATTTCCCCCTAAAAGCATTCCACAATACCACCCCACCAGTATCTAAAAGTTAAGATAGAAATTAAATAATTTATTGTGACAGTCTTAGTATAAAGTACGTAGAAGATAATCAACCAGAAGGTACTCCTGTCATATAATGTCACATTACATTAATTGGTTAGAAAAATCCTCCTAGATCTGCAAAATATTCCCTCCTAAGATTTTAACTATGCCCTCTACATAGTCGAAGAGTCCTGTATGCATCTCTGCACAAAGGGGGCAGCAAACTAAATTTTGAAACTTCGAATCCGATCCTGAGGTGAAAGGGACTTCCATTGGTTCAATTTATTACAATCAAATTAATTAGAAAGCAAGTGAAAAGTTCCAAATAACATATAACAACAATTAGAATGCTATTGTCGTCCATTACAACTACAAGCACTATTGAGACAAATCCAAGCTGGTGAGCAAAAAGAAGGTCCAAAAAAAGAAGAGTGAACGGCAAAGAAATCCAGATCTGAGGCGCAACATGCAGGAAAGAAGGTTAATATAGCTTGAGGGTGAAGGTAAGCCAGGTCTCACAGAAGTAATTGATTTAGCAGACTTGAGTAGCAGCCTTCAGAAGACCGAATAACAGAAGGCTGCACCACTTTAATCAAGAAAGACATACAGCTTAGTTTAGTTGAATGTCTTAGTTTTTAGTTCCTTTATCTTCGCAGTTTATACTAAAATGACATCTACTTTTTCCAGGTGTAGTGAAATACAAAAAAGTTAACATTATTATTTAAAAAATAATAATTTACAAAAACAAGATTAAACATTTATAGTACCAGTAATTTGATAAGACTAACCTGTCTAACGGTTAAAAACGTGATGTTGTTAATTGTTAAAGCTATTGAAATAAAGGATTTATTCTACTTTTTTATACAGACCTATTTATGTCAGAATTTAAATGATTTGAATTGATTATTAATAATTATATATATTTTCATAAATTATGAAAACAACAACACGAGAAACAGCGCTGTTATCAAACCAAAAAATTGTTTGCTTTCTGCGGCTATTTTGAGCTGTATGTACTAGCCGAGCCGTTTAATGCTCGCTTTTGTAATAAAGCTATATATATATATATATATATATATATATATATATATACTGAAATTCGTTTAATTAAAAGTAGGCTATACCTATATTTAAGTTAACTAATTAATTAATTAAATGAAGGTCTAATTAAATCATTTAATTTACTATTAATTTATTATGTTAATAGTTAGATAAATAAATAAATGTAAATGCACAAACTATAAATAAATAATTCAAGAATTAAAATATAATTAATAGATAATTTTGTAACTAAATGCAGAAATTAACTATATAATTAAAATAATTTACTATATATGTATGCCTATCTACATTTATTACGATATATTAATTATTCATTACGATTGATTATTAGCAAATAATTGATTGACTACATGGTCGTCCACACAATATGTTAACAAAGACGCAATTAAGTTGCGTCTTTGAAAAATCGTTCTGAGTTGGAAATGATCCTGCCAGGCCCTCGAGCGTTACAATTTATAAAGAGTGAGATCAGACAAATTGCGAATCGTGAGTTTTAGTCGGCCTATAGGCATTGATTAACCGTTTGTATGATAGTCGATTGGTACATCGATGGATGATCTCGCTTTCTCTAGTGTTGTACCAAATCGCAGTTATACGATAATGTACATGTAATGTAAATGAAATGGGTAATGTCCATCTAGGACCTATCTGGTCCCCAATATGGGTATATGGTGGGCACAAGCCCTACTTTCAATATGGGCCCCGTAATTAAAAATGTACGGGTTTCATGTGACATGCCCATGTGGTCCCAGATGGGCCCAATCTTGTCATGGTTGCTGGGTTCCTACTCGATCACGTGCTGCTTTTCACGCTCCAGAGGGAGCACTCCATAGATTAACTAAATATGTAGTTATAATCCCTTTAGCCTACACAATATGGCTATGACTTATCGACACCTTAAAACAGACTCTCTCTCTCTCTCTCTCTCTCTCTCTCTCTCTCTCTCTCTCTCTCTCTCTCTCTCTCTCTCTCTCTCTCTCTCTCTCTCTCTCTCTCTCTCTCTCTCTCTCTCTCTCTCTCTTAATTAGTGCACTGTAGACTGGTAGGTCCATGGTATAATGACAACTCCTCAATACAGTTATCAAATCATCCAACAACTTAGCAAGTCTCTGTCTTCCTCTAAGCATTTTTCCTTCCTTTATTCCCACAATTACCACTTTCAGCCAGTCATTTCCTCTCACCAGGGGCGGTTCCAGGAATTTTTAAGGGGGGCCAGAAATTTTTTGAGAGTGCACATTTTTTTGCTTACGCCTTCTTCGGGACATGTGACACAAATTTTTGTGGGGGGGCTCAAAATTTGCTCACTACTACGTTCGGCTCATAGAGTGAGTGTATCCCCGTACCTTACCCCCCCCCCCCCCGCTTACTAAAGTCAGGGGAAAACCTAAAGTCCTACATTTGTTTGGAAAAAGGAGGTTAATTCTTTCATCTCTGAAGAAACTCTGCGGATCTCAATGAATTGCAAAAGTGACCTAATTTTGGCGGTGGGGGGAGGGCTTAGCCCCTCCCAGCCAAGGCTGTTTGCACCACTGCTACGGGGCAGAGTTCACATTTTTTACTTACGCACTTTTTTTCTCCAATTTGGTTATGCATTGATTCAAGAGAAAATTGAGAGCTAGTGAAAAGGTCAACATTTTTTAGGCCCCTTCCATTATACTGGGCTCCTAGTAGACCTATATCCTAGCCCCATGGATCCGCCACTGTCTCTCACCATATAGGCCTTCGTGACCCACTCTAGTTCTTCCTATTCGTTATGATATTTATAAATTGTCAATTTAGGCCAACGCCTTTTAGCACTTTAGCAGTAGGCCTATCATACGTGGTCCACACTAAAGTCCTAACAAATTTTTATCTTCGTGGCTTTCTTCAACTTTTTGTTAGTAATTCTTTCCTCTTCACGAAGGTCTTTTTGCTTGAGCAATTCTACATTATTTCTAACTGATACGTATTTCCCATGCATCTTCGGAATGCCTATAATTATGTAGCTTGGAAATAGTATTTAGGCTATATGGCTTCAGTGGTGGTTTCCCGTTGCCTTCCACAGTTCTTACTCAGTCTCATCTTACGACACGTGCATGCCATTTACGATTGGTCTATATATAGATTACACGGGTAAATAGATTAAGTGCAATTTCTTAAATAAATGGACTAATTGACTTAACGTATCATACATCATTCAAAGAATCAATCCCTCCATCCATCCAACCGTGACGGTCCGTTCATACACTCACTCACTCACTCACTCACTCACTCACTCACTCACTCACTCACTCACTCACTCACTCACTCACTCACTCACTCACTCACTCACTCCTCACTCAACCTATTTTTCCAAAACAAATGTAGAATTTTAGGCATTTTAGGTTTTCCTCACACTCAGAGGCGGATCCAGGAATTTTTTAAGGAGGGGGCCAAAATTTTTTTTGAGAGTGTATACATTTTTGAATGCGCCAAGCCACGCCTTCTTCGGTGTATGTGACGCAAGGGGGGGCCTAAAATTTGTTCACTACTCCGCTCGGCTCATAAAGTGAGTGTATCCCCGTATTTTACCCCCCCCCCCCTCATACGTACCTATACTAAATTCATGGGAAAACCTAAAATACCTAAAATTCTATATTTGTTTTGGAAAGAAAGCAGGTTCATTTTTTCACCTTCGAAGAAACTCAGCAGATCTGGACGAAATGAAAAAAAGTGAACTAGTTTTGGCGGTGGGGGGGACTTAAGTCACTTTCAGCCAAGGCTGTTTGCACCGCTGCTCCGGGACAGAGTTCACATTTTTTACTTACTCCTATTTTCGTGTGATAGCCTACAACGGTTAAGTGAAATTGAAAGCAAGTGAAACGATCAACCTTTTTCGGGCCCACTTCCATTATATAGGGTTCCTAAGATACCAAATACGGGCCCCTAATCCCATATTTGAAAACAAAATTGAGCTATATAGTTCCCTCTGAACTGAGTTCCCTCTGGTACCCCCTCCCCCAATCACTGTCCTTACAAATATATTGACACATAGAATTTGTCATAGAAGCAATGCATGAAAATATAGTTTAAATTTTTGTTTACCGGGCCTAAGGTGGGACCCGGGCCCCCTCATGGATCCGCCACTGCTCTCACTTTAGTACGGGTATCAGTGGAGGAGGGGGTTAAGGTACGGGGATATACTCACTCTACGAGCCGAGCGCAGTAGTGAAAAATATTTGAGCCCTTCCCCCCTCCCCTCACAGCATTATTCTGGTTGCGTCACATGCCCCGAGGGGGCCTAAGCAAAAAATGTGTAATCTCCAAAAAAAGTTTGGGCCCCCTTAAATAATTCCTGGATCCGCCCCTGTCCCCAAAGCAATTCAATCAGTGGCGGATCCAGAGGGGGCCCCCTTAGGCCCGGCGATAAAATTTTAAAACTATATTTTAATTGTTTCTATGGCAATTTCTATGTGTCAGTACGTTTGTAAGGGTATTGGTCAGGGTGGGGAAGGGGGAAATCAGTTCCACTAGATCAAATTTTTCTAAATATGGACTAGGGGCCCATATTTTGTATACTAGGAGGCCCAAAAAATGGTACATGGAAGGAGGCCCAAAAATGTCGACCGTTTCACTAGCTCTCAATTTTCGCTTTAACTACTGTATATATGAGGAAAAAAGGGTGCTATAGTAAAAAATGTAAACTCTGTCCCGGAGCAGTGATGCAAATTTTAACAGCCTTGGCTGGGAGGGGATTAAACCCCCCCTATCCCCAAAATTAGGGTACTTTTACAATTCGTCCAGATCCGCAGAGTTTCTTCAGAGGTGAAAAAATTAGCTACTTTTCCAATACAAATGTAGGATTTTAGGCTTTTTAGGTTTTCATCTCACTTTAGTACGGATATGAGTGGGGGTGGGGGGGGGGGGGGGGTAGGTTACACTCATTCTACTAACCGAGCGCAGTAGCGAAAACATTTTGAGCCTCCCCCCCCGACCCCCCCCCCACGGCATTTTTTCTGATTGCATCACATGTCCCGAAGAAGGCAAAAAATGTGTAGGCTACACTCTCAAAAAGAAATTCGGGCCCCCTTAAAAAATTCCTGGATCCGCCCCTGAATTCAATTATATAATTGCTAAGTTCTTGCATGATCTTCATCAATTTCGCTCAATGTTGAAGGTGTGAAGTTGCTGCATATATTTAAAACATTTTGCATGCGATGTAAGCACACCGCACGCGTAGTCAACATAAGTATGGGATATAGGCCATTATGGTCATAACACGTGGTTCATTGCAAGCAACGACAGTAAAGCTGCATCTGCTTTGTTTTGATTTCTGTCATTGTTCCAGTAATTAATGTAGGTCTAGAAAAAACAGGAAATATAGATCATAGCCAATTAGTGCCTACTTGAGTTTTTAAATAATGAAGCTGTTTAATCACAGATATGAAAAATGAACAAAGAACAGACCTTGACGCTAAGCCGCATAATTATTATAGACCAGTTTAATATCTAGGAATATGGCAAAACTTGATTTATGTTATAGCCTATAGGTCATTTTTTTGTTGTAAATGAAACTTATTATAGTCAAAATTAAACTTTTCATCAAGCGCTAATTAAATCATATTATCTTTAAAACTACTGCTACCTCAGAACTGTTTATATTTCTAATTTCAAGTAACTCAGTTTTATAACTACTTTTGTTATCCGCGCCATCTAAAGGTATGGGCAATCCCTTCTCATTTTCCAAGATGGAGGTTTTGCCATAACAATAGTGTGGTGAGTGATATTGTTAGTAGAATGAATGCACTTCGGATCGTTGTTTAGGCACTTCAGTTAAAAATCTTACGGTAACGGACGTTAGTTTTATAATAGGAGGTGAATTATTCCACTGCCTATATGGGCAAATGCTATTTTGCTCTCGCAGTTTTTTTTAGATGTAATTTGCCGCGTGCAACTGTGTCACGTTGCAATTACTAACATTTTTCAGCTGTTGCTATTTGATAAATTTCGCGCTGTTGCTCTGCCGCGGCTGCTCTGATTTGATTAATTTTGCGCAGTTGAGTCATAAAAGTCAGTATTTACTTGATAGGCCTATACTATTTTTATAAATAATAAAGTTCTACTTTAACTAAGGCTTAATATTGAATCCGGTTAAATTGACGTTTTAGAGACAAGCATTTCGGGCTTTTGACTTTGATGTTAAGCCAACATCATTATTTTCGGGTAATTTAAATAAGGTTTTGGTGAGTGCCATAAGAAACAAGTTACTACTAATGAAGTTTTAGGAAACTAACAAGTAGGCTAATAGAAACCACACCAGTAGCCACACCAGTAGCTAATGGTAGAATTGTAAAAAGTAATGTGGGGGCATGTGACACATTATAATATTTTTGGTAACGTTCCCAACAGTTCCCTATCTTTTAAGACTAGCGTAGTGGTTAAAGCGGGGGGGGGAATGCTGGGAAACTGTGTTCCCCTACCTCTAATTTTTCCTGAGGTACATTCTCCTGCTAGGTGCCCGTATTAGAAAATAGTACACCTGTAAATGATTAAGCTGTTAATAATTATATAGTAAAATTTGTAACATTATTAATTTAATGCTTTATAAAGTTTATAGTCTAAGATTTAGTTTTTAATTAGTAGGCTTACTGAAATGTTGGAAGTTAAAATTTTAAAGTAACTTACTAAAATACTGGAAAAATTTGCTTAAAAGTGAAGTATCCACTGTTCTGATTGGTTAGTGCTGATGCGCATAATCAATAATTGACGAGAATTGGCAGTTTGACATTAAATTGACTCTTTTGGAAGCAGAGTATGACTGAGATGGAATGTGTACCTGACCTTGCCATTCAGTGGATTTTACGTCTGCTGACATTTACCTAAATTTCCATTAAATTATGATGCAGTAGTAATTTCATCGGATTGAATTGGAGATATATTTTGTGTTAAAATTATCTGTGTTCATACAGAATAGTTGACAGGACCAGTTTCATTGTGTAACTTTACAAAGACTTTGATAGTTAAGATGATATCTGTGTGCAGTGTGTCAGATTCGATGATGACATGTCTGCATGCAGTAAAACTAATAAAGGACTGTCACTATTGTCGGCAAATAAATAAGAATTTGTTACCTAGTGATTTGGAATTGTTACGTACCAAATTGTTTATACTATCTGATTTTATTTGAATAGGAATTAGTGATAAATAAATAAAAATTTGTATATAAAGCTGGTAAAAGCTAATGTCAGCATCAGTTTCATCATTTGAAAGAAAAAAAAAAAAATATAGAATTTTTGTTCAAGACATTTTTCTCAATTCAAGAATTAATTGAACCCTGAGATCATTGGCTCATTGACCATAGATCATTAGATCATTGGCTTCTGATTTTCAGTTTCTAGTGTAATTAAATGATGCATGAAAGTAATAGTAAGCTTCTTGATTTGTAGATATAGCAAAATAAGAGATATATGATTAATTGGAAATTATATGATACGGAGATAAATCTTGGTTTTGGCGGCTGCACATAATAACTTCATATTCTTGTGATATCGCATCAAATGCAGCACAAATGAATAACTGTAGAAATCTTTCTGAGGAAATTTCAATAACACCTTTTTCTGCTTGCGCAAAAGGTATTTTGGACAAGTCAGCTGAAGCCAATGAAAGTAATTATGCTGAAGGATTACAAAATATAAAGATGGAAATTGACGACAATTCTACTGAAGTTAGCTTTCCTAGCTATTCGATAAGGTCGTCTCAAAGTTTCAGCAGCGTTGCAAGTAAATCAGATGTGCCTGTGCGAGCTTCTGCTTCTGCTGATAAAATAGACTACGATGCATTGATAAAACAGTGCGACACGCGGATGAAGAATGTAGAATTGCAAAGAGAGAAGTCAGAAAAGCCTAGTCGTCAGAAATGGTCTGTTTCCTGTCAGTCAGTGCCAGAAGTATCTGTTGGCTTGACCAATGAAATAAAATCTGCTGGAACTCATCAGAGATTGAGGAAACTGTATGACGAATCACAGAAACATCCCAGTTTTTCATCTAAATGGAAAAATGAAGATTTTGAAGTAAAGAGTGAAGTGATGATGCAGCAGAAATCAAAATTGGAATTAGAGAATACTGATAGTAAGCCTGTCATAAAAGTTAACGAATCTAAAGTCAGAGATAGGCTAAGCTCTGTGAAAGTAGATTTTGATGGGACTGATCGAAAGTTTGAAAAATCAGTGTTTATAAGTGAAACACTGGATGATTATGTCAGAAAGTATCAGGATCAGTTATTGAAACCTTTCAATAGTCTGTATGGTGATGATATTCCGGAAACAATTGCCCCACAGCAGGATGTCTGCGCTGAGTCTGATTCGCACGATGAATTACAGACTGACGTGATAGATGGATTTACTATAAAGTCGTACAAATCAATGGAGTTGCTTAAAGCAAACTGTGACTTAAGTCTCCACAATCGTTTATCTCGTAAACCTTTGAGTAAAGCAGACAAACGAAGACGCGGAAGGAAACCTCTGATAAAATCTGTCTTGACAAATAACGCAAAAGAAGCTAGATGGAATGAACTTATGCGCTATTACGTTTCTAATGTCATAGATTCTGGCAAATGTTGCAACTTATCTGTTAGCGAAATAGAGAGACTTGGGTTGAAGTTAACCACTGCACCTCTTACGCCGTCAAATTCGTCACGTAGCTTTACGACTCGACGTGGCATTGGTAGCTTGGGTGATATGGAGAAGCAGCCGTGTAAGGGTAAGGTGTACGGAAGGAGAAATGATGGTCGCTGGGCCTCGCATGCTTCTGTCAAGCACGTTGAGAAAAAGTTGGGACCCAGACAGTCTTGGCCTGATGTCAATATAGATCTACAATCGTCTAGTTCGGCGAGGAATCTCCGAGCAGTGTATAGATCTTCGGTGCCAGCATTGGGATCGCCTTCCTTTGAGTCGCATAATGGCGTTGGTTTTCAACGGAAAATGCAGAATATAACTGCTGAATTGGCTGAATATGCTGTATCGGCTCTAAGATATACTCCACTCTTCAGTAACTCGAAAGGTATGCAATTTGTAGAGAATTATGGTAATTATATATGACGAGTAATTTATATTAGGCTATATTAAGTTATATAAAATTAACTTAAATTCCACAGTCACTCTGTAAATACCAGATGTACCCATGTGCAAAAATGCAAATCTAGGAAAAATGGGCACTTTTAACTTAACCTGGCTTTAAGTCCGAACTTCTAAAGCGGTAGTCCTAGCAATGTATCATACGACTCGTAACAAATCAATATATAGAAATTTCTGATATATGAAAAAGTTGTTTTAATTAGAAATGATAAATATGAAGATGCGATGAAATTTATATTCATCAGAAATTTATAGTGTACAAATGATAGGGCTGTAATTAGCACTATTATGAATGAATTATAAATATGATGCAGTGATTAAATTCCAGTATAGACTATACTCGTTGTAAATTTATAATCCACAAATCACAGAGATGTAGCGTTAATACTTAGGAATTATAAATAAGGCAAAGCGATAAAATTTGAATAGGGCCTATATATTTGCCATAAATTTATAATCGTCAAATGACAGAGCTGTAAGCAATGTAACTTCTTTATCTTCATCTTCCCTCAAATCTCAGTTTAACTAGGGTCAGGATACGGATAGATCTTAGCTCCTCTGTGTCCCATACCATATCAACAGTCAATCGCCTATTTTGTCATTCATTTTGGAAAGTTTTGTAACAATTTCTGGAGCCTAGCACTCACCAACCGAATGCCCCTTTTGACTTTGGTTTGGATCTTTGTGCTTTAGTCGCCTTCTTTGACAATCACCAGTTGGTCAATTCTTCTAACAACTCGGACATAACACGGGGACTTCAACTTAATTTAACCATATTGAAAAATTCCTTAGACTGAACACTGACAAAGCCATTCAGCTTGCTCATTCTCTAAATAAAATTGATCAATCAATACATCAATCAATAATAAGAATTTAACAACTGGTTCCTCGCCATAAGGCAATGCCAGGGACGTCTCTTGCAGAATCTACACAAACAGGCGCCAAAGAACCTCACAATGACGACTGAGTATACAGAGACCACAAGAGAAAGCGAGATATAAAAAGCGCAAGTCCAAAATCCAAGGCAAGCGGGTCAAAATTTAGACCTGTGGTGGAAAGAGATGGGTTTTTGGCTTGCCCAAGAAGGTACCAAAACAATTACAAGATTAACGATCTTGCGGCAGAGTTCCATATTGTCACAGCAGAAAACATGAAGGAGCGTCTGCCCATGGCAGATTTAATGTTTGGTACAGTGAGAAGGTTTTTACTAGAGGAACGAAGACTACGAGAGGGTTGATAGATGGATAAAGGATCAGATAGATAGGATGGTTTACCATAACTTAGTCCTTTGAAAGCCAAGGAAGCTATCTTGAATTTTATTTGTTCAGAGATGGGAAGCTTGTGCAGTTTCAGCCAGTGCAGTTGCAATTAATTATTTAATTAAGAATTTTAGTAATTAGTTAATTAATTACTGAATCAATTAATTATTTAATTACCTAAATTAATTAATTAATTAATGTATGAATCAATTAATTAATTAGTTAATTGATCAAGCATCAATAAACTAATTGATTAACTATTTTTAGTAATGTATAGTACAGTATGCTACATACAATTTGTAATACAGTATGTTGTTTAATATAAGTGTATTATAATATGTGTGGATAAATTTGATTGCCGGATTGCAGATAGCTCAGTTCTTGAATCTCCCTGCGCTTCGAAGGATAGCAAAAGAAAAACATGGCTTCAGCCGCCTCCGACTCCGGAGAGTCTACGGGTTCGGCAGCTATCAGAGCCAGATCCTCCGCTGCCTGAACTTCAGGCCAACGCGGAGTGCAGTAAGGATTACTGTAGATTAGGCTGCGTCTGTGAGAGCCTCCTGAAGTCTCCTGTGCCCTACAAACAGTCTCGCGATCATTGCGGCAAGCCCGACTGCATGTTTGTCTGCTCCTGTGCCAATTTACTGCAGGCTAGAGCAAGCAGGCGAGCAGCTGTCGTCAGACTTGATTTCTGCGAAGCTGACGCTAAAGTTACTGATGCTATAAATGCAAGGTCTGGTGCAAGAACTGGTGATACTGGTGCAGGAACTGGTGATAAAGGTGACGTAACTGGTGGAGGTACTGATGACAGAAATGTTGAGACTACTGGAGGTAATGATAGCAGAGAAAACATTGCAGAGGAGAGAAGGAGCAGGAAGAGAAGGCAGTGCTCTAGACGATCAGTCGATGAAATTTTACGTTCAAATTCTGGTCAGATATCGAGCCAATCTGAATGCAGGGAATCTCAGGACAGCCTAGGTTCTAGCCTCACCGATGCTGAGGGATCGTTGGTAAGGAAGAGTCAGCGGATCAAAGGCAAAGGAAGTTTTCAAAACTTTGACACGCTGAACTCATTGATCTATTATGATGCGAGTGTCTGGCTGATGGATGATGGTTCAAAATCCAAGCGTAAAAAAGTTTGTATTTAGAGACACTTCCATTTTGAAATGTTATTGTTAGCAGCGATGATATTTGCAATATGTATTGTTAGCTGCAAAAGTAGTTTTTAACATAATTGCATGTTATGGTGTATCTATTCATATTTTCATTGTAGCTAAAGCACTAGCATATTAGCAATGAATTGATGAAAAATAAACAGTGAAAAGTAAATAGCTTATGAATAATGAAATGAATAATGGAATCCATTGATGAATAATGGAATGATACATTAATGATACATGAATAATGTAATAATGGAATCATTGACAAATTGCCTTTGCTTAAGATAGCTTCTGAATTACAATGCAATTCTGAATTAAAATTGTTTTTAATTTCTTGAGCATAGCTCTAAAGTCTGGTCTCTACTGTCTTATTTCACACTAGAAGTAATACTCTCGGAGATGGTCACACTAGAATTAAACTGATAGTCTCTTGCTTTCAGGCAACTCTTCTACTTTTTAGCTATCCAATGAGTGCTGTGGAATGGATTATTGTCATATTTAAAAGGCAGAAATATTTTATTAAATCTATAAAATGCCTACCCTACCATGACTAAAGTACAAATTAGAGTATTCAGAAAGGAAAAACATTTTATTTAGAAATAACAAAGTATTTTAGCCACAATGATATTGATTATATAATACGATTTAATGGTATTTTAAGTGAAAGACATAAAAGATGCAAGCAAATTACATCTATAGAATTGATATTCATTAACAATCTTGTACCACTATTTGTCATATCCCCGTCTCCTTCGATATCCAATTGTAAATGGTGGAGGGATTTAAATGTGTAAACCTATACTTTTTTTCTATAATTTAAGAAAAAGTGTAACCTATTCTTTTACTATTACTGTTATTAAATAATAAGATTAATTCAATTACTATCATTAGTACTATTATTAGTACAATGATTATTATTATTATGACTTTATTATTATTATGATTTTATTACTTTTATTATTATTATTTATAATCATTACTATTATTACTATTATAATTACTTTTACTATTAGTATTGTTATTACTATTATTAGTATTATTATTACTACTACTTTTAATATTGTACTATTATATTTAAATATTATTATTTTACTACTTTTTGGTGATCTAAATATATAAACATTAAACATCGTTACTATTGGTATTAATCATTTTGCTATGTGTGACTGAACTAATTCTTTAGAGTCCGATTATTTCACGGATCTTTTCTTTTATTCCTCAGTTAAGTTTGGCTCCATATTGCTGGATATTGTCGTGTACGACAGTATCATTCTTAGCTGTTTGTTGTTTTTCAGACAATTGTTGTTGATCCGATGGATGACTGCTTCCATTGTGCTTTGATAATGTTATATTTCTCGTTGAAAGATAGTTTAGCTACAAGAGTAACACCCAGAAAGAGCAGCAACATTATATCTACTCAAAGTCTTTTCTACTTTTTTTAACTTCTGTGATTAGTTACTAATTTCAGATCTCCTGCCATAAACTATGCATATGCTTGTCCTTAACGTTATACAGCATATTCCTGATCAATGTAAGTTTCTAAGTATGATTGCATTGTTATTATGCCATTGGATTACAATGTATGTTTGAGAGATTATTTATGTATATAGTAAATGCTGAAGCTTCTCCAATCCAAGAATCTGGATAGTTTTCTCTCTGTCAAAAAGTCTCGACTATTGTGTTGTGTAAATACTTAAATATTGTATTTTTGTTTAGATTACTGACGAGGAAGTAAATTCGTCTCTAAGAGCGGGAACAAGATCTCTCAGGAATCAGTCGGCATCTTTTAGTGGTTCTGCTTGTAGTGGTAATGAATGCAGTGGTAAGAAAAGAAGGGAAAATGGAGACGAGGGACTTGTCGTAAAAGAAGAACCGGTTGAGGAGGGTGACGATGACTGCAGCTTAGATTCATTCTCGACACCAGATGGCTGGAGATCCAGAAGTTACAGTCCGCTGTGTTCCCGCACTTCCATCTATAATGTCGCTAGAAGGTATCCTTAATTTTTATTTGTTACTGTAGACTTACATCTGTAAGCAAATATGCATGAACTGAGCAAGGCAAAGGGAAACCACCTTGGAAGTCATATTTTTCCCAAGTTCTAGGGTATATTAACTTGTGGATAAGGCATAGCCTTTGTGGAGCTGTTATCTTGTTGATAGATGAAGTGCTCTTTATTGAGCGTTAAAGCAGACTGCGAGTGTGATTATATACCTTGAACACTGGAGAAAGAGAGATAGAAAGAGATTGTATGTTAATGTTAATATTTGCATGAATGGTTTAGTAGCTTACTCTGTAGCATGCCAACTTGCATGCAGAAGGATGGAGGTTCATTTTGTCTTATCTTGAAATAAATTCTTATGCAATATGTTATCATCATCATCATCATCTTCCCTTGAATCCCAGTTTATCTAGGGTCGGGATACGAATAGGCTGTTTCAAATCCTCTCTGTCCTACATCATATCGTCTGTCAATCCCCTATTTGAGACTGCCATTCGTTTAAATTTTTGGCACTCACCAACCGAATGCCCTTTCTGACGTTGGTGTGGATCTTAGTGCTTTAGTCGCCTTCTACGACACGTGCAGTCACCGGTTGGTCAATTCTTCAAATAACCCGGACACAATGCGGGGAAGCAGTTTCTTATGCAATATGTAATCTTCTTAAATTTACGTGAATTCATCTTGAACAGGAAGTTTCTTAAAATGAAAAGCAAACTTGCCTAGTATTTATCAATTTATGATTATAACTGGAATTTGTTGCAATAATGAGAAGAGATCTGACCTTTTGCTGAACCTATATGTACCGCTTATATTTTTATATAACGACGAATTTTAAACCACTACTAAAACTGAACAGTACTAAACCTCCCAACGTAGTAGACCTGTGTGTAGCATCAATAACAGTGATTTTTTTCACTGTGGACAATGTAAAAATAGATGTTTAAACTGTGTTATTTTCGATACCTTATTTCAGCTGAATTTCTGGTTTTTCGCATAAATTACATTAATGTTTGGGAACAATTTATCTTGACGGGTTAAATAGCTAGCTCTTTACTACGCAAGGAAACTGGTTTTAAAAGCTATTTAATTAGAACCTTTTGGTTAAAAGTAATTATTTACTGTCACTTTCTTGTTGTTAGATACCTGACGGCGGGTCCAAAGCCTGCTCTTCGTCGCAGTTTCGAATCATCTACACCAATACCTGCTGCTGCAGTTGACTCGTCACTAGATGAGCGGCATCGCCGGTCTAACCGGGACTCTTCGTTTGTATTTAATACAACTAGTTCAGAGGTGCCTTTAAATGAAAGTCATGGATATACAATACATAGTGACTCATTTGAAAGCTCTGAAATAAAAATTGAACCCAACGCAGGTTTTGAATCAACTGGAGTCGTTGAAGGCAGCGCAGCAACTGAAGCCTCTACATCATCTCCGCTAGCAGTCTCTGGTAGTTACCAAGGATTATACAGTTTCTCAGGATATAATTGTCCTCCTAGTGAGGCTAGTTCAAAAAATAAGAAGTCTGCTTTATTGTCGTCTGGAGAGAAAGTTAAAAAATCTATGCCTCAGTTACTACTCGTTCAGAGAAAGAAACCTGCTAAACAATCAGATGAACAATCTAGGAATCAACATTTACTCGAGATTACAGCGGATTGCGCTTGGTCTTGTGTAGAGGATAAAATACTGCGTCATATCACAGAATATGTCACAAATTCCATTGATTATCCTGCGAGCTGTCATTTCGACATCCACGGTTTTCGTGTCAGTATTCTGCCGAAACGTGGCAACCGTACAAAGGTGCCGAGTCGATTTATAGCTGATGGCACTGAATCCAAGTATCTTCAAGCTGTTGTCGTACATATCACTTCGCTCAACGTAGACTCTGTAAATCTAAATCTCGTTAACGAGACGCCTGACTGCAGCATGGCAAAGAAAGTTGTTTGCGAAAAAGAAGTTGGCACTAAGGAGTCGGCTTCACGTAAATTTCAGGAAGCGCTGGCATCAGCTGGAAGAAATGGAAATTATTCAGCAAAGGACTCGCATTCAAGTGGTGTTACTATTAACAAAAGTTTTGTTCCGGCGACTCAAGGATTGTCGTTGATGAAGCGTGATGGTTGTGCAACAGTTCGAATAATGGGAGGAACGATAAGGGCTCTGGATTCCAGTAAGACAACGATGCTTTCTCGTGATCCACATAATTCTGTCTCTGCTCCATCTAACTCTGTCTATGTTTCTTCCAACCCCACTAATGCTCCATCCAACCTCATCTCTGTGCTGCTCAAGCCTGCCTCTCTTCCACCCAATCCCACCTCTGTTCCACCCAATCCTGCCTCTCCTCCACCCAATCCTGCCTCTCTTCCACCCAATCCTGCCTCTCTTCCACCCAATCCTGCCTCTCTTCTACACAATCCTGCCTCTCTTCTACACAATCCTGCCTCTCTTCTACCCAATCCTGCCTCTGTTCCACCCAATCCCGCCTCTGTTCCACCCAATCCTGCCTCTGTTTCACTCAACTCTGGCTCTCTTCCACCCAATCCCGCCTCTGTTCCACCCAATCCTGCCTCTGTTCCACTCAACTCTGGCTCTCTTCCACCCAATCCCGCCTCTGTTCTACCCAATCTTGCCTCTGTTCCACCCTATCCCGCCTCTGTTCCACCCAATCCCGCCTCTGTTCCACCCAACTCTGGCTCTGTCCCACCCAACTCTGGCTCTGTTCCGCCCAACTCTGGCTCTGTTCCACCCAACCGTGCCCCTCTACCGCCAAACCCTTCCTCTGAACCTTGCTCAAAAGATTCATGTAATGATAGTAATATCAACTGTCTCGCCCAGTCGCAGTCAACTTGTGATAAACCTAACAGTGTTTCAAATGTGTATAGTAGACGTAATGTAGTCTTAAACGTGGATGAAAGTAACGACAAGAGTATTGAAGAGAGTGTCTACTGTGCCATGTCAGAGATTGACCAGGTTAGTTCAGTTGAAACCATTTCTAGGAGTTTAGTTCAAGAACAGTTTCCGGTAGTCGGTATGTCGACCGGAAGTTCTGTGACTGGTGGTGAAAATCAAAATGGCGATGTTAACTTTATGTCAACGGATTCTGTGATATTAAAATCTGGTGCATTGCATGGGGAAGGTGGCCCAAAGAAAGTCTTTCTTCTAAAGGGGAGCAAGGATGCTGCTCAATTGATTAAAAGTGGTTTGTATTTGAGAAAATCTACTGGTGGCTTATCTACCTGCACTCTTGTTAAACCTGCTGGAGAGATTGTTTACAGATCAAGAAGCTCAAATGACAGCGCACACTGTTTATCTAATAGCACAGCTAATCCCTCTATCATTCCACCTAATTCTTTGAGCTCTCCAACAAGATCCACAGTGCCATCGAGCTGTGCTTCTAATAGTATTCTAAAAATAAGTTCTGAGGCGCCAAGTGTTCTAACTTCATCGCTAGATTGCAGGTCAAGTACTTCTGTTCCCAGAACTGTGAAAAATGAGCCCAGTCTAATCCCTGCTAGTACTGTAGTGAACACTTGTGATCCTGCCTCTACTGGCACTTCTTTTTGTGCTTCTGTAAGTGATTCTGCCGGTGCTACTAGATGTAGCACTGCTGTGGAATATGTGCCTTTTATCGGTTCTTGTCTGGCTACCTTTAACATAGGCGATCATTCTTATGGCCTGACTCCAGCTTCTAGCTCTGCTTTAGCTGCTGAGTCTAGTGTTGCTGCAGCTGCTGAGTCTAGCGTTGCTGTAGCTGCTCTGTTTAGCTCTGCTTCAGCTAGTACTTCTAGCTCTGCTGCAGCGACTGAGTCTAGCTCTGCTGCAGCTGCTCTGTTTAGCTCTACTTCATCTGGTGCTTCTAGCTCTGCTGCAGCTGCTGAATCTAGCGTTGCTGCAGCTGCTAGCTTTGCTGCAGCTGCTGAGTCTAGCTCAGCTGCAGCTGCTGAGTCTAGCGTTGCTGCAGCTGCTTCAGCTGCTTCAGCTGTGGCTTTTAGCTCTGCTAGCAGTGCTACTGCTTCTGTGTCTCTTGTATCAGCTTGTATTGAATCAGTCACAGCAACCAACTCAGCAGTTTCCAATAGTTCACTGGAGAGGCTGGAAGAAATGCAAGTTATCGATATATTGGACTCTGATGAGGTATATACTGTCAAATAATTTTCAAAGATTTTATGTGTAATATCAAAATATGCTAAACCCATATATTATATTTTTTTAAAGTATTTCAAATGTTTTATACTCACAAAATATTGATAAAAATATAAATCGCATTTATTAATTAATAGAGTTTATAATAATTATAAATCTTAAAACATTGTTCAGAATTCGTCTAATTGTTTGTTGATATATTAAAGGTCACATTCTTGACTTTGATTTCTATTTTTTGATATACAACAATATGTTTTTGATTATGATTTCTATATGAACAATTACAAAATTTCCTCAACCTTATACATACACATGTTATGTCAAAGAAACCGTCTACTAATCGCGTTGTTAACTTTAGTTTATGAAACTCGGTCTCAATAATGATGCAGTATGATCGATCAAAAGATATAAAAGAAAAATATACATTTGTTTTTTCACTTGTTAAAATAAGAATTTGAGCGAGACTCAGCGAGGGAAAGAATTAGCTATAAAGTAGCTATAAAGTTATTAATGGAGAATTTAATCCACTGACAACTGTGTCGTAATTGTAGAACGCATCAGATATGGCTAAGCAAAGATTTGTTGTCGGCAGTCATATTTGTTCTATTGTTGTGCCACTAACTATATATATATATATATATATATATATATATATATATATATATATATATATATAATATATTATATATAAATATATATATATATCTATATATATATATATATATATATATTATATATATTATATATATAGTGCACTGCCTACTGGCAGGTCCATGGTACATAACGCCTCCACTCTTCTCTGTCTTCCGCCTTCCTCTTCATTTCCACATATGAGTGGGTCTTTAAATCATCTAACATACCTAATCTCGGCCTGCCCCTGCCTCTTTTTCCTTCCATTCTACCTTCTATGACCTCTTTTAATAGACCTTCCCCCCTTAGAATGTGTCCTATCCATCTCTTCTTCCTATTTCTTAATACATTTATCAACTGTCTATCTGTGCCAACTCTCTCCAGGACTTCCTCATTTGTAACCTTTTGAGTCCAGCTAATCCTCTCCATTCTTCTCCAAATCCACATTTCCAATGCCTCCAGTTTCCTAATATCCTCCTTTCTTAAGGTCCATGTTTCACATCCATATAATAGCATGGTCCAAATCAAAGTTTTCACTATCTTTATCTTTGTGTCTTTCTTTAGACTTTTGTTAATAGTTCTTTTCTACTACCAAAGGCCGCTTTTGCTTGTGCAATCCTACCGCATATTTCTGTCTCACATTTCCCATCATCGGTTATAGTATGACCCAAATATTTGAAACTCCTTACCTGTTCCAGTTTCATACCATTTATTGTGATACTAACTTCACCTTTATTATTGGACACTCTCATAACCTTGGTCTTTTTTATATTAATCTTCATGCCATATCTTAGGGCCGTATCATTCAGCTTATCCATTATCTTCTGCAATCCAATCTCGCTGCCCGCTACCATTCCTTGGTCATCTGCAAATCGTACATCTTGTAACAAATTCCCTCCTACTTTTATTCCTTCTTCCAAGTCTTCCATGGCTTCCTCCATCATTGCCTCAGCGTAAATGTTAAACAGCAGCAGCGAAGTGCTACAACCTTGTCTTACTCCACATCCTATTTCACCTTCTTCTGAGTATTCTTGTTGGATTTTGATTACTGCTCTTTGATTCATGTACAAGTTCAAATTAGCCTTCTATCTCTCCAGTCAATTCCTATTCTTTTTAAGATATTCATCGTTATCCAATCAATCCTGTCAAAGGCCTTCTCGAAGTCTACAAAGCATACAAAAACTTTACCATATTCTAAGCTTCTTTCGCAAAGAACCCGCATTACTCCTATTGCTTCTCTTGTGCCGCATCCTTTCCTAAAACCAAATTGTGTCTTTCTCAGTATCATCTCTGCTTTCGACTGAATGCGATTATTTACTATCTTTAATAAGATCTTCGATGCATGAGGTATTAAGCTGATTGTTCTGTAATCCGAACACTCCACAGCATTGGCTTTTTTGGGAATTGGAATCATCACTGACTTGGTAAAGTCATCTGGCCAAATACCTGTACTGTACACTTCCATACATACTTCCATTAACTTTTTGAGTGTTTCTCCTTCCAACATTTTCAAGAATTCTGCTGGGATTTCATCTATTCCGGCTGCCTTTCCCTTCTTCATACTGTTAATTGCAGAATAAATTTCCTCCTTCATTAAATCGGGGCCCCTTTTATCGTCTTCTATGATATTCTTTCTTCTATTTTAAAATCCTCTTGAACTGGTTTCCCAGCCTTATCATACAATTCCTCTACATATTCTCTCCATCTTTCTTTTACTTCTTCCAGCTCTGTCTTCAATTCCCCATCTTTACCCATTATACTAATGTTCTTTGCATCTCCTTTCTTTTTCTTATCGGTTCTTGTTAATATCCTGACTTCCTGGTATAATAGATCCGACCTCCCTCTTCTATCATATTCTGCTAAATCATCACACTTTTCACTCCACCAATGATCTTTTGCTTTGTCTGTAATTCTTCTAAGTTCACTGTTTAAGCTTCTATATTCCTTCGGCCATGACTGGTGTCAATACTTTTCCATTTCCTCCTTTCATCCATTTTGTCTAGCATCTCGCTTGTGATCCAAGGTTTTTTAGCTGTATTTGCTGTAAGAAAGCCACAAACTTCTTTTACACCTATTTTAATAACTTCCTTTAGCTGACACCATCTTTCATTTACCCCTGTTCTTTCGTAGTCCTTCATTTCCTTAACTTTTCTTTCCACTGCTTCCTGAAACTGACTTTTCTCGTTCAATCCGTTCAAATTCCATCTCTTACTGCTTTTCTTCTTAAGTATTTTCTTCAGCTGAAGCCCTACTTTTGCCATTACTAGATTGTGGTCTGAATTAATATCGGCTCCTGGATAAGCCCTTGAATTCTTCACACTATTCCTGTACCGTTGCTTTATCAGAATATAATCTATCTGGTATCTTCCCTCGTTTCCGGTGCTTCCTAGTTTCTTCCATGTGTGACGCCTTCTCTTCTCATGTTTGAACCAAGTGTTGGACACCACTAATCTCATTCTATTGCAAAAGTCAACCAATTTCTTTCCTCTCTCATTTCTTTTTCCTAGACCATATTCCCCAACTTCTCATTGCCATCTCTCCCTTCACCCACCACCGCATTCCAATCCCCCATAACTATCACTTGATCTGTGGCTTTTTCTCCTTTAATCATTCCTTCTATTTTTTCATACATCGCTTCAATTTTCTCATCCTCTGAGGCTGATGTAGGCATGTAGATTTGGATAAACATCAAATCTACTGGATCTGCTTTGATCCACACTAACATCAGTCTGTCACTGCACTGAAGAATCTTTGTTACTCGTTCGCTTAAATTTCTATCCAATATTATTGCCACACCCTTCTCTCTTTTATCTCCTCCGGAATATATAATCCTGTACCCATCACTTATAAAATCTCCAGTTCCCAACCACCTTACTTCACTCATCCCTAGGACATTTATTTTCCCTTTCTCCATTTCCCTCTTTACATTTTTTTCACATTTTTTTATACATTTATAGATATAGATATATATATATATATATATATATTATATATATATATAGACAGACATTAGTTTATTTGACTGCAAGGCTACCAAACTCATTTGTCCATATAGCCTTACTGTAGTAATTATAATTTACATCGACTGGTGCTCTTACTTGTTTATATAGGTATTGATTTTTAAATTGAAGTTTATTACCGTCTGTTGATATGTAATCCTTTAGAATGCTTTCATTGTTTGTTTACTGGGATAGGACGATCAGTCAAAGAGTAGGAGCTCAGCAGTAGAGAGCTGCAAGCAGAAGCAGTGCGATGATGACGAGGTGGACGTAGAATCTATTCCTGCCGACGAGTGTCCGCTTGATTTCAGTCAATCCACCAATGGGCTAAGTTCACTGGAAGAAATCAGATCTGATACCGTGAAAGAATCCAGAAAACGTAGGAAGCAGGTTCACAGGACTTACAATGAACCGCTGGATATTATTGTCACTAAAAAGGTTAGATATTGAAGTTAGTTGCTATTAGTATCTAGCTTAGGACTTTGTAAATTACTTCATTAAGTCTAAAAGGATTTAGGATTTTTAAATTTATATTATCATATTTAATTATTGTTAAATTTAAATTTATAGAATTTTTATTTTTAAATTTAATTTTTAAATTTCAAGTTAAAATTAAATTTTCCTCGTGTTGTGTCAGGGCTGTTTGAAGAATTGACCAACTGGTGACTGCACTTGTCGTAGAAGGTGACTAAGGTCCAAACCAGCGTCAGAAGGGGCATTCAGTTGGTGAGCGACTAGGCCCCAGTAATTGCTACAAAATTTTATAAAACGAATGAAAGCGATTATAGGGATTGATGAATGATATGGTATGGGACAGTTTAGTGGATAAGGTCTATCCGTATTCCGACCCTAGTTAAACTGGTATTAAAGGGAAGATTATGATGATGGTGATCATTTTTATTTTTATTATGCTGATGATTAACTGTTTTCTTTTTCTTCAGCACATGTTTTTTCCGATCGTTTGGGGTGAATCGATTTGTAGAAATATGTGATGGGGGGACGTCCCTGACATCATCCTTGTATGAGGAAGCGGCCATTAAACCTTTATTATTACTATTATTATTATTATTACTATCATTACTAAATTATTGTTAATACATTTCACGATATTGCTGCCTATGTTAGCATCAGCTTTCTAATGAACGAAATCTTGTAGCTCTTGTTGTACTGTTGCTTATGTAGTTAATTGTATTGTGCTATATTTGGCAGCAGAAATTGTGTGGTGATCAAAAACCCCGTAAATCTCTGAGTGAGGAGGAAATATTAGCGGCTGCAGCTCAACACAATATACTGTTTGTTTTTCTTTATTTACTCCTAGTTAATGATTATATTAGCTAAAGGAACTCTCTTTTTCGGGAAGCCTTATGACGGAATATAAATGTATTATTAGGTTAATTCTAAGAAACTCTGTAGTTTATGTTTGCCATCATTTATTATCGATGTCCAGATATGCAGATTGATGTAGTTGTAAAGTTCTGAGAAATTCTTAAACACAGCTAAATGAATTATTTAGACATTGTGGTGCATGTTAATATGTGCATTTTATTGTATATACTCTTCCTTGTTGTCAAAAAGGAAGAGGAGACTGATGACTTGAACATCGATGATATATAAGCTGATATCACTGCTGAGTCTGCTCCGACTGGATGATGGATGAATAAATAGATTTGCCCTCTTAAACAGCACGGCAGTTATTAATTCAAGTTTTCCTTTTGGCAGTTATATTGTAATGATTAAAACTTGGCATTTTTACCCACTAGCGTTAATTTGTGCACTTTATTTGATTGATTTTAACCATTATCGCCAACTAAATTGGTCGCTGGTAGTTGTTGGTAACGATGGTTATCAAAATGTTCATAAATTAGCTAATGCTGTATAAGTACGGGCTAGTCCAGTTGTTCCAGAATGTCTCAATAGCGCAATGGTTAAGGGTGTATATAACGTCATGAAGTTTTAAATGACAAACCCTGAGGTGAATCGAACGCTCGTGGGTTTGAATCCCAGCCGCGCTGATCTGAGAGTAAAATCTCGGACATTCACTGGACTGGCTACATGGAAAACGGACTAAATTGCCTAATGGATATAACATGTGGTATTAAAAGTGATAGATATCAACATAGTTGATCATTTCACTATAATGTGTGTTATTATTATTATTATTACTGCTTGTTTTATTGTATGTAATTGTTGTAAAGTATAGAGATGGTAAACTTTAAACATTAGTTGGGGGAGGGGATTTAACGCAGTCAGTTAGGCTGCGCGTCAGTTGAACGAAGTAAAGCCACGTTGTGCGCGGTTAGTAAATTGTGGGCGATCACTTTGGAAGACCGAGTGTCGACAGCTTTGAATGGACATTATCCCCAGGGTGTTGGAGGTTATTCTTAAATCCGCGCCGGCTGCTATTGGAGCGCCAACAAAAGGCAACGATTACTAATAACCATGGAGTGGAAAAGGAAGAAATAACGAAAACTACAAAAACAGCAACTAAGAAAGGAAACTATGTAGCACATGCGGTATGTCATGTGTGTAACTATATGGAATAAAAAAATAAAAAAATACAAACAAAATTAAACAGCTTCCGAGATGCACTGTATTGTACTGTAGCAGTAAAAGTTGGACATGGTTTAAAAGTAAAATATTATTTTATCAGTTTGTTTGCCAACATTTTGACTGCAGTGAGCGACTTAGAAGAAGAGAGCATGCCAAGCACTTTAGAGATCTGCACAAAGCCTTGGCCGACGCTCACTCTTTACGCCGAGCTGATCACCTTCCCTCTAAGCAGACCATCCTGTTCAATGTACGTATGAAATGATGAATTGTGCTTGCAATTCAGTAATTAGTATTTTAATTAAATTTTTAATAATAGATTAATAATCGATTGATTATCACTTTTAAATCAGTAATCAGGCTATTGTGACTACAAGGACTGATGACCTGTAGGTCCTGTAGTGGTAGTAATTATTGTGGAACTTATTTAATAATAATCAACTACTAATAATAATGACTACTAATTTAAACAATTTCTCTAACATTTTTAAGCATTATTTTTAATGTAATTTTGATGGCCGTGGATTTATCTAAGTTTTTGATTTAAACTGAAATTATAATAAAAAAATTTTAAATATAAATATTTAAATCTAATAACTCCTAGATGCACATTGAAGATTTATCGACTCACCCTAAGGTGACATCACTAACGTTCCTATAGTGGAATAGAATAATAACTGAAAGAGTTTTACGCCTTAAATTGCTCTTGTAAATGCTTGGGCTGAAGAGAAAGTGAGATCCTTAACAGTGCGAGTTTTTTGACTATACTGTGTAAGTGTACATGTGTTGGTTTACATATCGACTGAATTGTGCACGTGTGTGCAATTTCTCTCTCTCTCTTAGTGCACTGCCTACTTGCAGGTCTATGGTATCTAACGCCTCCACTCATCTCTATTTTCCTTTTTCCTCTTCATGTCCACATACGAGTGGATCTTTAAATCATCCATAACATTCGTTTTGATATACCATTATTCTTGGGGGGTCCTGCTTATGACGAGGTGGGCCCCTTATGCCTTCCTCAGCTTCGACTAACATTTACTGAGCAGGGGCGTCATTCCCTGAGAAATCAATCCTGTTTGTCCTGTGTACAATATAAGCGAATATTAGAGCAGTGTGTAATTCATTGTTTTTGAAATGTGTTGTCAAGGCAACATCTACAGTATTGAAGTTGAGAAAGAAGTATGAAGAGCTTTGTAAGGAGTTGATGTTGGAATCGCAGCTGAGAGCAAATCTGGAAAAGCGACTAAATCGTTAGTATATAATATATATATATGTACATGTATATATAAAACATAACGGCACACTGGGTCAGGAAGCACAGATGCTTGTTTAAGACCCATTTCCTCCTTCCTATCAATGGTTATTATTAATTATTGCCTTTTTGTGGCGAATCAATTGCAGCCGGCGCGGGTTTAAGAATAACCTTCCATCACCCTGGGATTTTTTCCTTCCTAAGCTTTTACCAACACTCGGTCTTCCAAGGTGGTCACTCACAAAGTACTAACCGAGGTCGATGCAGCTTAACTTCGATAATTGACGCGCAACTAAACCAAGTGCGCTAATAACGCCGTCTAATTCATTATATATATATATATATATATATATATATATATATATATATATATATATACACACACACACACATTATATCAAGAGGCTACAGTACAATTAGAGACTTGTTTGCGAAATTACTTGTCTTTTATTCTCAGATTTATATGAATAAATATAGAATTGTTAATATATCGTGGAATTGTTTTTTTTGTGAAATTTCTGCAGTTGGTTTTATGCTTTCAGTAACTGAGGACTAATGTTAGCGCTAGGATTATGTAAAAGATGCCAATGAAGTCTAACTTGCCAGAATTTTGATTTTCGCATCGTATTCAAAAGAATTCCATAATTATACCTCATGAAAATTACTTTTCAACAGTTTGAAATTTTTCTTGTATTTTAAGTGCGTTGTGAATAATGAAGAATGTGTACCATTGTTATAAATAGCACCTACGTTTTATATTGCCTCATATTAAAATAATTGTACATATTTTATAATTGACACAGAGTCATTATAAAACCTCATCTTAATTAAAGTCAAGCAGTACCGTTAAATAACTAACGCAACACAGTTAGGAATGCTTTACTTGTAAGTTTTCCTCTTATATCACACTACATGTATTTGATTTCACTTTGTTATTGGTTTAGGTTGTTGTGAACCTGTGATTGTAAAGCCAACATCGGATGTGGCATCTGAGAAATCTCCCGGACATACACTGTGCATAGGAAAGAAGAAGGTGCATGTTGTGGGCTTAAAGTCTGGCCATTTGCCGGAGAGTAGGAGCATTAAGACAGAATTAAATGAGTAGAAGCGAAGTCAGTGTGAGATTTCGAGTAGATTTTTTGGGTAGATTTAGAGTAAAGGGGGTAGTGGAACTTTTTCTGCTTGGGCCAAGTGACAAATTCTCTTTCGATTTTCTGATTTTGTTGTTTGTTTTGTTACTTGATAACTCATGTAAGATGTTATATAATGTGAAAAAGAAAATTATGTGATAGTCATTGCTCTGACAAATTAAAAATTGCAGTGGTTCATAAATATCGAAATATAATCTCGATAATTGATATTGTGTAATGGCCCAAAAGGAGATTTTTATTGATTTTAATTAGTATTTATTAATTTGTAAGAATAGTGCAGAATGCTTTATTCAAATGTTGCGTTTTCAGTTTTGTGTAATAATGCTAATTTAATGATAATATTTCTAGTGAACTGTTTGAGACTTTAAAGATGTAGTGTATGTATCACGTTGAGATTGATTGCTGGTTTAATTCAGTCAAAGCTGTCGACACTCGGTCTTCCAAAGTGGTCGTCCACAATTTACTAACCGCGCACAACGTGGCTTTACTTCGTTCAATTGACGTGCAGCCTAACTGACTGCGCTAAATCCCCTCCCCCAACTAATGTTTAAAGTTTACCATCTTTATACTTTACAACAATTACATACAATAAAACGAGCAGTATATACAATAAAATAAGGTTTAATTCAGTTAATGATAAAACGTGCAAAGCGTGTTCTGAATTTGGTATTATTGCTACTAATAACATTAAGTGATCAGTTAATTGTGCCTTAGTATCCGTGTTGGTTTTTTGTATATAAAATAGATTAGTTTTCGGAACTCTAGACGTCGAATGATGGTTACGTTATAGAATGTGAATATTTTTAAGTATAAATTATAATAACTATATCAATCAAAGGATTTAGCTTATCATACAGCTTCTCTGATGCATGCATTAAGAAATAGGAAGAAAAGCTGGATAGGACACGTTCTAAGGGGAGTAGTTTACTAAAAGAGATCTTAGAAGGTAGAGTGAAAGGAAAAAGAAGTAGAGGCAGTCCGAAATTAAGAATGTTAGATAATTTAAAAATCCGCTCATATGTTAACATGAAGAGGAAAAGGGAAGACAGAGATTAGGGGAAGCATCATATCACATGGACCTGCCAGTAGGCAGTGCACTAAGACAGTTTCTCATCTGAACGTCTTGTCCATGTAACAAGTATTTATTTGATCTGTTTATGCATAGTCCAACTAAAGTATTTATCAAGTTACGAATTGTAAAGATGGCCTTCTGTTTATTTTTCCAAATATTCTTCATTTAATGTATTATTTTTTCATGTAATATAATACTGTGTTTTTCCTATAATGCGACGTCGTTAACCTACGTATAATTGTATACTTTTGTATATGCTACTTCGTTTTGAGTGGGCCAGCTAAAGGTTTGTTGGAGGTTGGAAGGGATCATGTTTTGAACTTTGTGACCGGTTCTATTTGCTGATCATTGACATCAGTATTGATATTTGAATGTCTTAATTGGGTAGGGGTAACGTCATGAAGTTTTAAATGACAGATCATGAGCCCAATTGAACCCTTGTGGTTTCGAATCCCGGCCGCGCTGATCTGAGAGTAAAACCTCGGACATTCATTGGACTGGTAATACGGAAAAAGGTCTAAATTGCCTAACGGTTTAAACATGTGGTATTAAAAGTGATAGATTTCTACTCACAGATGTTTCGTGTACCTTGCGATTAAATTTGACATAATAATAAAGTAATTTAGAATTAATTGATATATACTGTTCTGGTAAATTACCAGTAATTAAATATTAATTTAAATATTAATCTGGCAATACACCAGAAATACTTTCCAACTCATTGTGTTTATAGCACTTTCTATGAAATTTTGAGTCACACAGATAGTGCATGTAGAATATTTCTGAACGCCTATTTAAGTCTATACATCTATAAGGCAATCATTCATATTTTAATTCAATCAATGAAACTCAAATTCAGATTAGAGAGCGAGAGAGAAAGTCGTCTTCTATTGCACTTGAGAACAGGGATATCGAGGGGTCTATTAATAATATTTAACTTAATGAAAGAAATTATAAATTCAGGCATTTAAGAATAAGTATTTTGTATTCTAATGAAATTAATTCTTTAATCTTTTAATTACATAGGTATTATTTACACATATGTTAAAAGGGCGTCAATGAAACTGTTAACTTTACTATGTTGATGCAACAGTACAATTTGGACTAAGATTGTACTGAGAGACAGAGAGAAAGAGATAGTGTCATTTGTTATGAATCTGATATTGTGCATTACGTTAACATTCTGATACAGTTATTATTAGTTTGCAAGCACGGATCCAGGGGGCCCGCTCCCTCCCCTCCCCTTAGGCCCGCGCCCCCTTAGGCCCGCCCCCTCTCCTTAGGCCCGCAAATAAAATATTTTAAACTATATTTTCATTGTGTTTATGGCAATTTGTATGTGTAAATATATAAAATAAGTGGTTAAAGGGATGGGGAACGCGGAGTGACTCAAGTTAAAATTTTTCAAATGTGGACCTCGTTGAGGGCCCATATTTGAAAAACTAGGAGCCATGTATAATGAAAGGGGGGCCCGAAAAATGTTAATCGCTGTTTCGCTAGCTCTAAATTTCCTCTTTAACCTATATATAAGAGTGTAAAGGGTGCAAATAAAGTGAACTTTGTCCTCAGTGGCGCAACTCAGAGGGGGCTTAAGCCCCCCCCCCCCCACCGCCTTAGGTCACTTTTGCAATTCGTCTAGATCGACTGAGTTTGGTTAAAAATTAATATATTCTTTTAAAAACAAATGTATGAATTTAGGCATTTCAGGTTTTTTCCCCGACTTTAGTACGGGTATGATTGAGGGGGGGGGGGGGGTAAGATAAGGGGATACACTCACTGTATGAGCCGAGCACAGTAGTGATAAATGTTGAGCCCCCCAGCTCAATATTTTTTCTTGTTGCGTCACATGTCCCGGAGAAGGTGGGGTGTAAGCAAAAACATATTTACACTGTCAAAATATTGCGGCCCCCCTTCAAAATTCCTGGATCCGCCAGTGTTAGTCTGTTAATTGCATAATGATTCCTATCGCATTACTGTGCTTTCATTAAATGCTGTACGAGTATTAAAGATAAACCCAATCAATCTGACTTCGCTTTCGAGTGAGTAAACTGACGTTAACGTTAGCTTTAGCAATGAATTTAAGGATCATTATGCTTCCACTTCACATGATGTAAAGTTGTGGTATTTACACGAGGACGGATATTAATTAGTGACAAATATGGAGAAGTTTTGAAAGCACTTTTCGTCAAATTGAAGAACTTGGATAGAGCTATCCTTTAAAAGAAGTTTGTGTTGAGAAAAATTAGTAAAATTTAATATACCGTCGGGGTAACCGTATATAGGTTTATTTTGTGTGTAAGACAAATAGGCCCTAAATAACTAAAGTAATTTATTAAACTTCACTGTGAAAAAGTAAATTATATTTGATTACATTGCTTTCGAGTGAGGAAACTGACGTTAACATTAGCTATACCAGCTTTACGTATGTAGTGTATGAGAAAGTGAATCGGAACTTAGGCCGAGATTATTTAAGTTAGATGATTTAAAGACCCACTCATATGTGGACATAAAGAGGAAAGTGGAAGACAGAGAAGAGTGGAGGCGTTATATACCATGGACCTGCCAGTAGGCAGTGCACTAAAAGAGAAACAGTAGAATATATTGGCCTATATTTAGCAAGAAGCTCTTAATATCCTAGTATACGGCTCTAATTAGTAACTTTTAAAAATGTCACATTTAGGACTATCAAGTAGAGTATGTTATTTCAATTATTTTCTACCTGTAGGCTAATAGAATAATTAAAAAAACTATACGTCTTTAGTCTATGAAGTAATTTAGGCCTGCCAGAGCTACCAATTCGGCTTGTAGCATGTTGTCTTTATTGGTCTTGGTCTCGAAGCTCCGGTCATGGTCTTGAGGTGTCTGGTCTTGGTCTCGAGGGGCTGGTCTTGATCTCGAGGGGTCTGGTCTTGATCTCGATGGGTCCAGTCTTGGTCTTGAGGTGTCTGGTCTTGATCTTGAGGGGTCTGGTCTTGGTCTTGAGGTGTCTGGTCTTGGTCTCAAGGGGTCTGGTCTTGATCTTGAGGGGCTGGTCTTGATCTCGAGGGGTCTGGTCTTGATCTTGAGGGGCTGGTCTTGGTCTCGAGGTGTCTGGTCTTGATCTTGAGGGGCTGGTCTTGATCTTGAGGGGCTGGTCTTGGTCTCGAGGTGTCTGGTCTTGGTCTTGAGGGGTCTGGTCTTGGTCTTGAGGGGTCTGGTCTTGGTCTTGAGGTGTCTGGTCTTGGTCTTGAGGGGTCTGGTCTTGGTCTTGAGGTGTCTGGTCTTGATCTTTAGGGATCTGGTCTTGATCGTGGAGTTTTGGACTCGACTACAAGTCTGGTCGTAGGTCATTTACCTTCAGAAGTAACACAATTCAAATTTATAACCTATTTTCATATAAATTGTATAAATTTTATAATTTTAATGATTAATTTTATAACAGCAATTTGGCGAAACACAGAAATGAATTCATAAATGACTAGACCAACAGAAAGCATGTCAAACAGATTACACTCCAACAACATGAAAAGTCTATCCTATAATACATATAATTAACGTTTATATTATACGTATAGTTACCACACAGTAAGAATTAGTGAGCTTAATATCATGATAGTCAACAATTGAAAAAATGAGAACTTAGATTTTAACTATTATCACACAAGAATTTCCTAAACACTACATAAAGCTAATCTACATAAATACCAGTCATCCTCAAAATATGTAATGCTCAGGCTCAGAATTTTAGAAACAAAGGGGATTTCGAAGATTCTCTGAAAGATGGGGCATTGAGGTAGTAAGCCCATCAGCAGTGATCCGGGACAAAGTCCAGGTTATATTTAGGGATGCAAAGCCCACACTTTTAAATTTACCATCAAGGGTTTTCTAGTTTTATTTAAAGCACCGTTGGAGATATTGTTTAGGCGTTGGAGAAAATAAAATTAAGCCAATCAGATAGCTAAATTCATAAAGTTATTTTTCTACTAGAATGCAGTGCATAGCTTAGAATATTTAAATCAAAGAAACTGTATAGTTTAGTAGAGAAGGTATCTGCAGTCGTGTTTAGGCCCCAGGTAGTGAATCGCTGGATTAAATCCAAGTGACTCTAGAACAAAGGATAACATTTTTCTGGATTAAATACATGTGACTCTGAAATAAAAGATAACTTCTTATTCCACGACAGTGGCGGTAATAAAGAAATACAGAAACATGTTTAAAACGTATAGGCTTGCCTTTGATATAAAATAATACCGAAAAATGAACAGACTACCATCATACAAGAATTTCCTAGACACTACACAAAGTCAATCTACATCAATACCATTTATCCGAATAATAGAACGGAAGAAGAGATAACATATGTTTCAAGATCCTGGTTCCCCGAGCCTTGATAAAACCATCTAGCAGAGCAACAACAACAGCACTGAGAGAGATAGAGAGGAGATGGATAGAGAGAGCATCATGTTTATCTGCAGCCAAATCAACAACAGTAGCCAGCAAATCGGAGATTGCAATGAAAAGCGAGAGATTACACCTGGTCAACCTCTCTGGCTCTAATCCCATATCCATTAAACATAATAGACCGAGGTTAGAGCATGTTACAGAATTTTTTCCCAAAGGCGCACTAATGACAAGCCAGCTGGGAATTGGGACTAATATGTTTCAATTTGCATCGGGATTCTCAAATGTATGTACAGCATGACTACCAAATGTGCTATTCTCTTTCAGTGGTGTTTGGACTGTTCTTAATATATTCAGATATTCTATGAACGGCTTCTTCTTGTTCGTAAGTCTCGACTGAATAAGGTCTCAGTTCCCGGACACGATCAATAGCGTCGTCTGCAGAAAAACCTTGTGCTACCGTTAGATAGGCAGCCAGCATCGTACCAGTGCGACCTCTACCCCAGTAACAGTGAACCACCAAACCCTGCAATTTATAGCAACAACTGATGCACTACACAACAAATATATAAAAAAATTAAACTCAGATCAATGGATGATAGAGAGGGTGACTCAGAATCAAAAGACCAGGGTTCAAATCCCAAATCAAACGGCAGCAAAAAACCTTTCAATTAAATATACTATGATGATCATGATCAATGACAATGTTTAACAACATAACAACAACTAAGAACCACAATCGTAAAATATATTTAGCTAATTAACAACTACACTATAGCATATAAAAAACAAAATATAAAAAAATTAACTATTACACAATGAACTTGAAAATAATATTGTACACAAATTAAACCTTACATAATAAATCATAAATCATATAAAACTCATTAAAATCCATCATTTTTTGCTATTGATTAAATTGATAGTAAATTCTATAATTATTCTCAGATATTCATTATATGATTATAAGTAGTTTACATTTATAAAAAATTCATAACTTAGTATAGGCTGCGATATCATAGAAACTTTAGTAGACTTAAAACTAAGCAACATATTCTCATTGAAGTGATAGAGCTAGCACACAAATTAGATTTTCTGAGATATTATTTTTAACAGAAGTATTACTATTGTTAAAAATTAAAGAAAATAAAACAAAGAACTATTAATACTTTGATACAAATTCTAAAATAATTATTCTTTCATCGATCCACTACAATCAATATGAGATTATGTAACACAATTCAGCACACTGCTATATAAAATTAAGAAACTTCTACACTTTAATGCCAACCTCGTTTTGTTTTCTAGCAATATCTACAATAGAAATGAATTCTTTCATCTGTTGCAGCGTAGGAGCATCAAACTCTGGAACTGGTATGTGATAGTGCTTTAGCTCTGCAAAATGAATATTTATAATAGATAATATATAATAGTAGCTTCTATGCAGCAACCTATCTATATAAGTGTTGAGCCTTTTAAACAGAAATTTACACGATTATATTAATCATTGAATCTTCTCTACGTATAATATGGCATGCAATATTTTAAATTTTTATTCTAAGGACTACAAATCATATTAGACCTCAATTTTTCTTCTATTGGCATTATATATATATATATATATATATATATATATATATATATATATATATATATATGCCAGATAGTGTTACCTTGATGCTACTAAAGAAATAATCTGAAAAAAACAGTGATGCGGAACCAAAGATTAAACCACAAACTTTAAGTTAGGTTCACCAAAATTCACATTTAGTTTTTGCTTTTCCTGTTGCATTTGGTTGTTTGTGTGTTGTGTATGTGAACTCTACAGGGTTGAATGACCCATTTTAGTGTTCTTAACTTCTTATTAAATTGAACTGAATTGAAACCATCATTGTATTGTTTCAACTTATATATAAAACTAAAATCTCTAACATTAAAACTGTTGACGCTATTTCTTAAAGACACACTGATTTATGAACATTTTGAGACTCATTAAATAGTTTAATTTCAAACAACTAAAACCACTGTAGTATTAATCAGAACCACTGTATTTTTATCATAGAATCACTGTAGTACTAATAGACTAGAATTAATAATATTATATTAAGCATAAATTATTATAACTTTAACCATACATGCAATACCTATGCAATATATAATAATATTATATTAAGCATAAATTATTATAACTTTAACCATACATGCAATACCTTGCGGTAGGAACTGTGAAGGAGGTGCGTGCTCCGTAAGAGAAACCAAATGTCTAATTCCATTCTTGAGAAGATAGTGTAAATGTGATGAATGGGAAGGATAAGCACAGCCAGCTAGTAGTCCCTCAATAACCCATGAAAAGTTTACAGGTCTTTTAGCAGCCATTCTTAGGTCAAACTGAAAGCAAATATAAAACAGTACGGAAGTTTAAATAACAACAATTAGAGTACTCATTATAAAGACTTCAGACACTTCACTGGATCGGTAGAGGAATGATGGATTAAAAACTCTATGACGATTTAACATAGAATTAAAAAGATATAGATATTATTATGGGTGATCATTTCGATGTAATTTTAACCTTTGTAAGTGTAAGCTTATATCAAAATGTTGTAGTTAAACTAATAAATAACAATAGACGCTATGAGGATAGCCTCTCAGATGCTTAGCGCTGATCCTAATGATATGATTGACTGATTTATAGATTGAATGTGAAAACACTGATAAAGTCAGCATGGAGGACATAGTGGAGAGCCTGCAGGAGGTTATTTGTACACATAACACAGTTATGTGTACAAATGTCGCAACTGTAAATTAATAAAATAATTATAAATTCCTCATAGGACCGGCAATTTGACACTGATTCACGGAAGACGGTAACGCTGTAATTGTTTATTGTTGTTACAATAATCATTGTTTACATCACAGCCATGAACTCAACGAAACCTTCACCTTCGTAAACTGGAGAACTGCTTGCAGCAAGTGTACAAAGCACCTTTATGGTACAAAGCGTTTTCCTTATTTTGTTTTACTTGCAACAGATTTTTCTGTATAATTACCAATCTATATAAGTTACTTGATTTTAATTATGCTCCAGTGCATATTTTCTATATAATATGTGCTTCATGAAGTTATTACCTATGTTATAGAGTGCTAGTATTGACCATGCCGACATTGAATAATATGAAACGAAATCAAAACGATGAGTGGAGTGTGGAGTCAACAATAGGTGCCATAGAATAGGTGCAAACTAAAATCCGGGAATTCAGTCTAAGGATAGTTACTGTAGGCTTGTGATAGTAGACTGTGTCTGATCACAGGTGTCTTTAATATTGAACTTCAACTTTTTTATTTGATGTAAGGTTGACGCTTATTGGTTAGCCCAATATGATCAGTGCTGCAGACAGATTGGATACGCTGTTGATGTCAACAAAACAATAGAAAAATCAATGCTGGATATTGATTAATTTACTTCTAAAGATTGATTTATTTCAGCAATTTGTTTACCTATCAACGCGTATCGATATATTGATGACAGTTATACGCGTTAATATAGCCTAGTTAATTAAATCCATACTATTAGTATAGCGTAGTTATGTATGCCATTATTGAGCTTCTTTTAGAATTAGGCGTAACGTCGTCAATTACTGTCGGCTAATAAAACGCATGTGTATAGATAAATAGAGGATAACGAAACGGTTGTCATTGTACATTAAAGATATTGAAAATAAGTTTATTACAAACTTTCATGATCACGCTTTGCGCACATAAATTATTAACATTAACAAATTATAACTTTACAAAACTATCCTTATCTTTCTTTTAGTCTTAAGCATTATCATTCATTTATGTTTATGTAAGTGTTATGCTACGCAGAATTGCCTATAATGTGTTTCATAAAAATTTCAGATATTCCCGTAAGTATTTTTGTACACAATAGGCAGGTTATTTTAATTATTAATATATATTCAGGTCTCATATCTCATAATCAACAATATACCCATGGACAACATACAACTGTTAGTATCGTATAATAAAAAATGGCTTAGATTTCCTGTCTAGGTTGTGCAGGATCTTTATTAAAACTAGAAAGTAGATACAGTATATATGCTAAATTTCTACTGCTAACTTACAAAAAAACTTAAATTTATTTGTCTTCAAGACTGTTGCTCATGAACAAATAGTATAGCAAATGATATAAATAATAAATTGCTTTATATGAGTATGAATTAAATATTAGTATTATATATTAATAGTATGTATTAAACTCATTTGTGTTAAAAAGTTACAAATTAGACAGACATTATAGTGAAGTGGTGATCTGTGATGATATCTATCACTTCAATATCGCACATAATTTAGCCATTAGGCAATTTCGTCATTTATCCATGTTCCCAGTCCTTCATGACATTACCTAACGCACTTACTTGCTTAGCTATACACAAATGAAATCTTCTACGTTCAAAGCATTATATATATATATATATATATATATATATATATATATATATATATATATATGCCTCCAGATTAACTGGAGGCATTGGAAATGTGGATTTGGAGAAGAATGGAGAGGATTAGCTGGACTCAAAAGGTTACAAATGAGGAAGTCCTGGAGAGAGTTGGCACAGATAGACAGTTGATAAATGTATTAAGAAATAGGAAGAAAAGATGGATAGGACACATTGTAAGGGGGAAAGATCTATTAAAAGATGTCATAGAAGGTAGAATGGAAGGAAAAAGAGGCAGGGGCAGGCCAAGATTAGGTATGTTAGATGATTTAAAGACCCACTCATAAGAAAATGAAGAGGAAGGCAGAAGACAGAGAAGAGTGGAGGCGTTATGTACCATGGACCTGCCAGTAGGCAGTGCACTAAGAGAGAGATATATATATATATATATATATATATATATATATATATATTATATATATATATAATTATATGACAATTAATATATAAAGAATATAATCACTAAGCTTTCCTAATGAATGTCTTATATATTTTATTTTAGATTTACGTCGTTTATTTATTCGCAGTTGAGTACTTGTGAAGCTTCACTATATTATTGGCCATGGAAGTATGCGTTAGTGGTTGTGACTCTGCTCTCTCTGCATCAGTGACTGACGATATATTGCATGAGGACGGAGGTGTGTCTGATATTTCTGTAGATACTGATACTGATGACCTGCTGGATGATGAAAAGAAGTCTTTGGATGAAGTTGTCATTGAGAATGACGTTGCATCTGTAGAATTAGGTTCAGAAGAAAGCGATTCGTGTAGATCGATAGACATTGAAGACCCTGAGGGTCATACATGTTGTGACCAAGTTGTTAAGACGACGAATGAATTCCAAAATGAGCAAAGTCTATTTATGACAGGGTTGACAGATTGCCACTTAAATAGAAGTACGAATGCCGATAAGTGTGTAACTAATGTTGAATATAGTCATGTGCCATCTGCTTTCGATAGTCGACTTTGTCGTCTTGGTATAAAAAATTCATATCCTGATATGGAAAATTTAATCTGTAATTCTTCTTGTAATTCAGAATTGATTCGTTGCGTATGGAGTAATTCAGATATATTCAAAAACATTTTAACCAATAATGCAGATAGTCAAGAGGAAGTCCTAGAATCTAAGTTTCAGAAGGGTAGCATAAATTCTACACAAAGTAGTAATAACTGTACTACTGATGGTAAGAATGAAAGAATTGATTCCAGTGTTGTCGATTCATTGTTTGATCCATTGCAGCCTTCGGACAGTCTTATTTCGAATGGTAGCAATTTCAATAACTCTGAAATAGCAGACAATGAAGATAAAACTCAGGATTGCGACAACAGCGCATGTGCTTCTCTTATTCCGCCAATAATTTCCGGAGGCAGTATGGATTACAATGAACTAGCGAACTGCGATCAAAATGAAAAATCAGTAGAGAATTGTAACAGTGTAATAGATAATGGGCACAAACATTCTTCTATGTCTTTAGCTGCTGCTCCAGCTGAAATACTCTATATGCATCCTTTTGTTAAAAGCTTATGTTCTTCTCTTACTAATGTTAGTCCTGTTTTAATGGATAAGGAGTTTGATGCAAAAAATTACGCTAATGCCGTGAAACGATTGCACGCGCATTCAGTCTGTGATATAGAACCAATGAATTATGAAAGAATTGTGCCTGTGTACAAAGCACATACTGAGCTGGGACTAGAGCCATATAATAACGTGTGTGCTGATATAGAAGAAAAGAAAATCAATGACTACAAGTGTGGCGAAGAAGCAGATTTGAGACTTTTTAGAACTCTAAAAGACTATAAATTAAGTTCTTTTAATTCTACTGTGGGGTCTGACGTGCTGGATATTGTAGAAATAGATAATAGGCCTTCTCAACACACTCCTCTATTGGCTTGTCCTTGTGAACCAGCAAGTTTAGAATATAGCAGTGAAACAATTTCGACAAAACTAGGTAGTCTTTTCCCTGCAGAATCAGTGTCTGCTGGTTCCCATCTCCTGCGTTTTGTGGATTCTGGAATCGAAACTGATGCAAATTCTCGGTTAACTAATGAATTAGAAATCAGTTCCTTTAAGCATGACCACCGGGATAAAGAAACAGAATTGACAAGGTTTAGTTCGTCTGAAACTAGTTTAGAAAACGTAGACTTACCAATAGACTCCATCAAGCCAAAACTATGGAAGGATTTAGTAATAGCTGATGATTTATCACAAGCTAGTCAAGCTGGTCAAGAAATTTTTTCATGCAATGATTCTGCATCTGAAAATAAGGATGAAATAGAAGACTCAGTTATGGATGTTGTTTTGAACTGCTGTGATATTAGTGAACAAATCGGTGTTAAAAACACAATGCAAGCAAATAACTGCATTGCTGTTAAACATCTTAATTCTGATAACTTTACTTTTCCACAAGTAAGGAAGCAGTCCGACTCATCTACTGGGAATGTCATCAAAGCAGATTCTCCTGTGGAATTTTCACCTACAAGTTTAACGATGGAATTTTCACCTTCCAATTTACCTATGGAATTATTGCCTGGCCGTTTACAGACGAATGAAAATGCAACTAAATGTAAGAAAGAGGCTTTTGATATTAAATATAGCCAATCTTTGCAAGAACATTCTGTAAAGAAATTGAATGACTCTGGAACTGCCGATGCAAATGTTTGTGCATCTAGAGAATTAAGGGGTGTTAGACTGTGCGACAATTTAGGCGATTCTATGATTATATCCGTTAGTAACTGGAGCGATCACAATGAGTCCGCCATCAGCAATGATAATAGGATGTCACTTGAGTCCTACGTGTCAGTGTCTAACGGTGACGATTCAATAATGAGCTTTGATAGTTTGTCCAGCTTGAATGAACCAATACGTACTCCTCTGACTTCAACACCATCTTCTTCTGTTGAGGATTCAAATCAGATGAACTTACTTAGTGCTGAGTATGTTAGAATATCATCAGAAGAAGTTATAGCTGCAATGGAAAAAGATTTTTGCTGCATGGAGGAAAGTAAATCTACAGGGAGTAAAACTTATAACCACAAAGTTTCAAATGATCATTTAGTGCAGAGTTCTGATGCTTCCGCAGTCCAATTTGATGACTTGCAATGTAAAGCAATTTCTGCCCCAAATGGAGTAATTATACAGAAGGTAGATGATAGGTCAAATCAAATTGGTGTAGATAATAATTTGGAGAGTCCTGCAGTTGCTGCAAATGGCTGTAGAGATTTTATTGCAGACATCTCTAGCTTTGATCTAGAAAAAGATTCTAGCGATCTAGAAATTATCTTGAATGACCTTGACCCAGTGACGATATCAATGAGCGATCCAGATTCAATTGAGAGTCTTATCGACGAATGCCTTAGTTCAATCGCTGAATCTTCTACCACTACCGAGTCGCTGGATGCTAAGCCAGCGGATTCTAAGCCCATTTATGCTAACCCATCAGAAGCAGAGCTAGTGGATGCTAAGCCAGTGGATTCTACGCCAGTGGTTGATAAATCAGCATATAATAAGTCAGCAGATGATAAACCAGTGGATGATAAGCCTTCAGATATTAAGTCAGCAAGTGATAAGCCAGCAGGTGATAAGCCATCAGATAGTAAGCCAGCAGATGATAAGCCAGCAGGTGATAAGCCAGCAGGTGATAAGCCAGCAGGTGATAAGCCAGCAGATGATAAGCCAGCAGGTGATAAGCCATCAGCTAGTAAGCCAGCAGATGATAAGCCAGCAGGCGATAAGCCATCAGGTGATAAGCCAGCAGGCGATAGGTCAGCAGATGATAAGCCAGCAGAAGATAAGCCAACAGGTACTAAGCCGATTTCAAATCCTACCTCTTCATCCTCAGATTTATTGATTTCATCTGAAATGGATCAGTCGGTTGACTCATCATTGGAAGACTTCACTTTCGTAGATATTGAGCAGAGTTTGCCGTTCTGTACCAATGAAGCAAATGTCGATGCAGAGAAAGTAACGTTGAATGGGAAAGTGGTAGGGAGAAATTCTGTTTTATCATCTAGTAAAGATGAATCCGCACGTGCTGAGAGAAAGGCCAAGAGGAAGTCGCTACACGTTTCATTTCCAGATGAAAGTAAAATAATCACCGGTTATTTAAATCCACAAGTGCCGTGGAAAGATGGTAAGATTTAAGTTATTTCTCACTTTAGGTTATTACACATTAAAAAAATTAAATGCATGTGTGCATGCAAATATATTATTATATATTTATTGACTTTGACTTTGGTATATTTAATTTTACTATGAGTTATTTGTCAGCTTAAAGGATAAATATGATTGGGAATAAGTAATTCAAGAAATAAAAGATGATCTAAAAGGCAAGGTGCAGTGAAGAACATACGTGTTTTATGTGCAGTTTGTTTTATGTGTAATGACACTCGTGTGTTTTATGTGCAATGTGTTTAATGTATAATGAAGCACATACGTGTTTTATGTGCTGTGCTTTGTATGTGTAATGTTTTATGTGCTGTGTGTTTTATGTGTAATGAAGCTCATACGTGTTTTATATGCTGTGTTTTATGTGTAATGAAGCTCATACGTGTACTGTGGATGAGATGATACACTCATATGTGTCTGCGTGTAATAAATTATCGATAACACCTCCTCAGTCCATCATCAGTCAACTGAAGGTCTGTATTTATCGCTAAATACAATCATTAATTGATAGATATATGAGATACCGAAGTCATAGAAGCAATCAAATGGTATCATGCATTATCGTGTAGATTAACATATTGCTTATCGCCAATGTCCGTAACTCACCAGTATTTACTTGCAATTCCTATGTGATTAGAAAATACCTGACTCATTGGTTAATAGCCTGTCCAAAAAGGTCAAAAACTGTTTTTAGCTTTTACTAAATAACTTAAAATAATTTAAATAAACTTTAAAAATAATTTAATTCAATTGATTTTTTGATTTGTACTTTAATGACTCAAATATGAGCTTTACTTATACTTTGCTACTTAATCATAGATCATAAAGTGAAGAAAGATCAGAATTATTATCTAAATTGTATAATCTATTAATTATAATTATCTAATCTATTATATATAATTAAAAACTGAAAACAAAGAATATGATGAATCAAGAATAACTGAAAGACTTATAATTATAGATAAATACTTAACATTTCTAAACTGTTTGAAAAAATATTAATTAAAAATATTTTTTGTAAAATCTGTCCACTAGTAACTAAGAATTATGCTTATTGTAAAAAAATAACTATCAGAGACTATTAAACAAAGGTTCCATGTTAGTCTTAATCTCTAGGAAGAATTTTCCTTTCTCAAAATTTCATGTATGAAGAGATGATGAGGAAATTATGATGCAAAGAATCTTGAGCTATTGGTAAATTGATTGGCACTGTGACGCTTTGCGCAACTGATTTCTTATGAGGCTTTAACTGTCTGTATTAACACTATTTTATTTTTTATTTAGGAAATCTCTAGTTTTGAAGAGAGGCACGACTGCTTTGCAATGAAAGGTATGTGCATTTTTTTGTATGCATTGTAAACTCTTCAATTGAGGCTTAATTTTTAAATAGCAACCATTGGCTCAACTAAGCTAACTCGATAGCGTTATGCTGTATTTTTATTAACACACTTATTTTTCTTTATGCAAATTTCATATACATTTAAGCGCATTGTGTAGGTTTTATCCTAATCTATACTAAGCACAGTGTTTAGTTGATATAAGAGTGATTTGTGTGGTTAACATTTTATTAATCCTACGACGTGATTGCCAGGTTCACTCATGCTGTCGCTTCCTTGCAATCGCTGACATCACTTCTGTGCTATCATTGAAGCATTCATCTGCTTGTCCCAACGCATATATGTGCTGTAAAAAAACTAATGTTAACATCAGTTTCTTTACTCGAAAACGATGTCAGTGACGAGATAGGGCAGGATTTGAACTCCTCACATACTGATCTGCGGTCGAATATCTTACCGACATCGCCACTGGTTCCAGCCAGTGTACTTCAGTGTACTTCAGCGATCACTTAGACTTATGGCTTGCTGGTTAATTAATAATAATAGTAATGAAGGTTTAATACCTATAATACCTATTTCCTCATCCAAAGATTATATCAGAGACGTCCCCATACCACACTTCACTAAGATCAATTTATCCAGGTCAATCTGCAAAAGAAATGCACTGAGAAAAAGTAAGGTTCTAAAATGAAAGCCGCTCTGATGATCAAAAATGGTCGGGATAAAAGAGTTTTGAAAGTTAAAAGAGTTATTTTATATGTTGATTAACATATAAAAGATTGCTAAAGAGAAATTATTGAGAAAAACGGATTGGAGAATGAGATTAAAGTCGGGAGGACTCGCAAACAACGTTTGAGAGAACTTTGGACATGCTGTAAATGGTTGAGAGAAGTATGCAACCCATATATTAATGAATTACAGTTGTCAAACTTAGAATGAACTGTGGAATTTGCAAGGATTGTGGATGAATTTCTTGTAAGAGATGAGTGCATTTGCCTCCTCTGAAAGTAGGAATTGCGACAAACAGAAGAGATAGGATTTAAAATCAAGGTTTTCATCGAGTATAACTCAACAGTTTTTGGCGGATCGAGAAAAAAAAATATGGAAAAGCAAGATTTTATAAATAACAAAGTTACTACTAATCTTACTTGTTTTCAAAAGGGTACCAATTAAAAGATATTCAGTTCTGGAGAGATTCACATCTAGACGATTAGCGCAAAACCAGGAATAAACCTTGTTGAGTTAGAGATGAGTTAGTTTCTGGTCGAAATCATGTTAGAAGACGAAACATATAGTTGTGTGTCGTCTGCACTGATTAGAAGTGAAAATTTATGGAGGCAACATGAAGCAGGTAACTTAGTGTCCAGAGTAATGTATAGAAAAAAAGCAATGTATCTAATACAAAGCCTTGTGGAATACTGTGTAGAAGCGGTAATTCAGAAGAGCTATCGATTTGCTTTTAACTGTGTGTTATTGTCATACAAACTTTCACAGGTGACGTATTGAACCTACAACACTGTGATACTCTAGAGGAAGTACTTAAGAGAGTTCAGTTCCGCTCAGTGGATGTTGAATCGGCTAGAATGAATGATGAGGTAATCTCAATGGTTGAAAATTAAAAGCTAACTTGAGCTTTTAAGAGTCACATAGTTTCTAGTATTGATTCTTAGTTGGCTAGGATATTAGTTTCTTAGTTTATGTAGTTTCCTTCCTGTGTTGTGCCTGGGCCACTGAAGAATAGACCATCTGTAAATTCCACATGTCGCATGAGGCTACTAATTAGGAACTGGGGAAAGCAAAGGAAAATTAACTCAGAAGTTATATTTTTCTGAAGCTATAGACTACATTATGATATGGATAAGTCACATCCTTTTGAGAAGCATTTGAAGCATTTAGCTTGTTGATCTATGGAGTACTCCTTAGAGAATATGACACTTTACTATTAGTTGGAATATATATCTTGGACTTGCCACCGATAGCTAGAGAGTTTATGGAGAAATTAAAATCAATGGGCATACAGAAATATGCTAATAGTGTTAAGAAGCTACATGTTTGACTCTGTAGAAAGATTTATGTCTGTTTTGATACCATGTAATGTGGTGATTCAACCTTCCTTAAATACCTGAAGCACTTAGGAAATGGATTTTGGAAATATATGACCAAGTTGATAGTTTTATTTTTGATATTCGACTTGTGTTAAAAGTCTTCGTTGTTGTTAGTGAGATCATTCTATTGGCCGATAGAATTGTCATTTCTGAATTGCACTAGCTAACTTTGAGCCAGAATATGTAGTTTTGATCTGCCATTGAGCAGTTCCCTATACAAAAAGATATATAAATAGAGAGAGAGAGAGATAGAGTAAGAGAGAGAGATTACTGTGACTATCATATATTCTGATTTGTTTGTCTGGATGTTCAGGTGGCTGCCATGCTGTTTGAAATGATAGAATTCTATGAGTCCTGTCTCAAGCTCAACATATCCTGTAATCCAAACATTGGAATCAGGGGTTGGCAGGCTGGAGCTAGAATGATCAGAAAGGTAGCGGCACTGCTTCTCTGCTACATTGAGCTATTCTTACTTGATTTATTTACTTAATTACTAGAGATCGATAGACAAAGGGTTTAACATATCCTGTAATCCAAACATTGGAATCAGGTGTTGGCAGGCTGGAGCTAGAATGATCAGAAAGGTAGCAGCACTGGTTCTCTGCTAAATTGAGCTATTCTTACCTGATTTATTTACTAAATTACTAGAGATTGATAGAGATATGATTGAAATGGCTTTGTCTGGAATCCTGCTGCAATGCTTTATGTAAATATCTGCAATGCTTTATGTAAATATCGTGACTCCATTCTAAAAATTAATAAATGCTTAATATAGTGAAAGCAACAGAATTTTTAAAAAGCTGGTGAAGCTAATACTAACGTCAGATTGTTAGTATAGAAATACAAATGTTATAATTTTAAAAGAAGTTTTATTGTTATAGAGTTCTCATTCATACTGTTTAATTTTCTTTTAAAAAATTAAGGCTGTTTCGAGAGTTAAGTGTGGTTGTTTTGAAGCTTATTAGTAGGATTAGTAGCTATAGAAGTCTGTAGGGATTGATTGCTATTTGGTTGATTGATTGATAGATGTCATATATGATAGAGCTGATTACTTATCGTGCAGTATATCAGATACCGATGCTGCACAGAGCATTATAAATACACTTGATGATTGATTGACTGCATTAATGATTGATTGATTGCTCGACAGATGACATGTTTGGAAGTGCTCGTAGCAAAATCATGCAGTATACCGGACCAGGTTATGCCTGCCGTCGGCAAAGCTTTGCAAGTGTCTGAGAGTCTTCACACACTACATCTGGAGAATTCAATCAGATCTGGCAGACAACTTATGCTGTTGGGTAATGATAAGGACGTCATATATGTAGGTTTTTTATGGCATGCGCAAGACTATGCGAGAATATTCTTGGAGATGTAGAGATATGCTGAAAGCTGCTGAATAAATATATATATAAAAATTAAAAATAAACAAATTAAAAATTAAAAAAATTAAAAATTGTAAATGAAATTAAGGAGACATCTTGGCACAGTCTTGCATACTTCATTGTAAAGATAGAGCTGCAGATAGATGATAATATGTACTGGTCATGCTGTGATGCATATTGGTGTATACCAAAATGAAAGTCTGCGCTATAGTTACAACTTGCAATATTTGCAGTTATTGTAGCAGTATGGTTGATATTACTTTATATAGCTCTTTTATATAATAAAAATTTATGAGCTGTATTTAGAGCAATGTTTTGAGGAATAGTATACTAATAAGCGAACAATAGTAATAATAAGCTAAGTTAATAATTTACTAATACAATTGTTAGACTGAACAAGGTAAAATTTCTTATCAGAAGTGTTAATATCATTATCAGGAGATAGGAATGCCATTTTGCGCTGTGGTAGAGAGCTTGCCTCTTGAATGAGAGGTCATGAATTTGAGACTTCGTTGCAGCATGGGTTTTTCTCGTACGAGGTACGCATAAAGCCCTAGCCGTGCACACTGAATGTCTTCAGGCTGAAGGATAGTCAAATTTAAGGTTCCTTAGCGCTACTGTGGCTTACTGCATAGAGCAGTGCACATACAAATTTAGTTATTATTATTTAAAATGTTATAAATAGACTGAACAATCAACAGTAGCATGTATATTTTTTATTTGATAAAAATTTCAATATAATCTCATGTACTTCCTTTGTTGTTTCCTTCAAAGTTTGCAGTTTTTCCCTGTCTCAGAAATGGTTCTAAAAGTAGTTACGTTGAAGTATACACTGTAGATGGATTTGTCTGGTGGCAGGTCCATGGCGCATATTCTTAATGTACGGAACATTAATGCATTTTCCATATACAGAAAGTGATGTTGGTCTGAATTGGTAGAAGGCGACTAAAGCTCTAAGAACCATACCAACGTCAGAAAGAGCATTCAGTTGGTGGACATCTACAAAAATTTAAACGAATGGAAAAGTCTCAACTGGGGGATTGACTGATGATATGATGTAGGACAGAGAGGATTTGAGACAGTCTATTCGTATCCCGACTATAGTTAAACTGGGATTCAAGGGAAGATGATGATGATCATTATGATGTTGGTCTGAATTTGTATATCATAATTACGTTTTTGTTGGACCTCAAAACTTAAATGAATGGATAAAAGAAAGTCTATTCATATCCCGACCCTGGTTAAACTGGGATTTAAGGGAAGATGATGATGATGATGATGATGATGTGTTTGTTGGACCAGTATCAGCGCTGCGTGGCAACAAGACGGTGCACGAGCTGTACCTGGGCAGCAATCAGCTGCAGACGTCGGACGGTGTGCATCTCGGTGGACTGTTGGGGTTTAACAGTACGCTAGAGGTGCTTGATCTGAGAAATAATCAATTACAAGTATGTACTTGTTCCCTGTAGCTGCTGCGTATTTTTAATTATTTAAATGTATCATTTTTACATTTGTTGCTTACTAAACTAATCATGTTTCCAAGTCAAGTTGCCTAAGAATTTGATGTTACAAAAAGTTATAAAAAAGGTTCTTACAGATACTTAATAATTTTGACTGGGATTTATTTGATATGTTAAATACTGCAGAATTTGTCAAATTTTTTGTATTGCTTTAATATAGAGATCTTCCATGCCTTTTCTATCAGTATTTTAAAACTTTTAGCTATAACATTTATGTACCTATAATTTACTACACAACGCATGTAGTTGTTTGCATAACTGGCTAATATTTTGAAGACTGTCGAATAAAGTCGTAAAAGTTTTATTTTTATTTCTCAGTTCTTCACTGCATGTTTTATTGAATGTTGGTGTATATGTGATGTCTGTTATCTAAAAGACTTATGTTCTATTTCAAAGGAGATGTCGCAGGAGATTCTCACATTCTTTTAAGAATCAAATTGAAGGTCAACTATTGAGTGGGCAAAATGGCTTCCAATTGACCACCTATGTTTAGCAGCTGGTGCCTTTGTGACATTATCTTAATGTTGCCAAAGATGAATATATATATATAAACAGGAATTAAATCCTTAATGTATGTGATCTCTTTGTGTTTAGGACGTTGGATTAAAGAAGATTTGTGATGGATTATTGGAGCAGCAGAAATCTGCAAATGGTTTATCGACTCTTATACTCTGGAACAATTTGTTAACACATGAGTCTATGCCTTCACTTTCTAAAATTCTGGTGATTATAATATTGTTACTGATTTCTTTAGTTCTGTTAGAGGCTATGTGCTTTAATGAATAGCGCATAATGACACATTTGTTCCAAGCTTCCGTTTGGTGATTAAACCTTCTTAAGTATGAAGTCAAGTTTAATGAAGATCAATTCGTCAATAAACAATCAATCAATCAACCAATAAGAGTTTTTCGTCCAGTTCCTCGCCATAAGGCAATGTCTGAGACGTCAATTAGACAGATAAACAAATATAACAAGTGTCATATAATGAAACAGAGTAAATTACAAACATAAGTACGATAACTAAACAATATTACACTAGAGAGCTACCGCAAAAATTATTATAGCCATTTTGTTTTATATTGTGTACTGATACTTCGCTTAATATTGGTAGTTTAATTCTAAATTCCCACTTTTACATAGAGTTTAATATCAGATCCGCCGACACTATCGATGGAATACAATCCTATATATTTTTAAATTGCGGTGTGTAGGGAATATCTCAGTATTGCTGGACACTTACTGTTACTAATCTGTTTTGAAAACATGCTACGTTTACAAATTTTTCAGTTCTGATAAATCGATCATCTGACTGGGTTATTGTTGTTGTTTTCTATAGGGGAGCTCCATATCTTTGCAGACAATAAACCTGGGACATAACAACCTGACGAATGAAGGCATTCATAGACTTAAAGAAGGTCTAATGCGCAATCAGTCCCTGCTAAGATTTGGTCTGCAGTCAACGCGCATGTCGTGTGAGGGTTTGTATTGTTAATACTGTTTTAGACTTCCTTAGTGTAATGATGGAAGTGATATTAAGAAAAATAATGATAATAATGATAGCATAGTAAACGTAATGATATAATCACATCCATAGTACTAATAATGTTCACAATAGTTTTATAGTTGTACTTGTAATAATGCACATTTGGTTTTGATAATATTTTATTATCAAAAGAAGGAAGGTAGGATGGAAGGAAAAAGAGGCAGGGGCAGGCCGAGATTAGGTATGTTAGATGATTTAAAGACACACTCATACGTGGAAATGAAAAGGAAAGTGGAAGACAGAGAAGAGTGGAGGCGTCGTATATCCTGGACCTGCCAGTTGGCAGTGCACTAAGAGAGAGAGAATATTATATTTATTAGTATAACGTTGTGCATTGACTTTGCAGGTGCCATTACATTGGCAGAGATCATCGCAGAATGTCCAAAGCTTCTGCGCTTGGACCTCAGAGCTAACAACATCAAGACCGCTGGACTGATGGCCTTGGCCTCGTCTCTCAAGGTCAACTACACTGTGAACTGTGTTGACCTTGACCTGGATACAAAGAAAGATAGCGTTAGTGAAAACTTTTTAATGTGATTGTGTTTTGCTTGATGGAGGAGCTTGTACATTATACAGCTTCCACTAGAGTTATTCAAACGTATTGTGTATATTTTAGTTAGTTGAGTTTCTTATTTATTGGCAGACTTACTCTTGATGAGAGAGATACTATGCTTATTACAGCCATCTCTTTTTCTCTCTGTCTTTGTTTCTCTGACTCTTTCTCTCAATAGTTCTCTCACTTCTTTATTGCAGTACAGATTAAAGGAATATCAATGGCGTTTAGAATCTCACACTGATTGATTGTTTCTCCTCTGATTTCGCCTTCATTCCTATGATATTCTAGAAAATTAGTGAAAGCTGTCCATTTCTCTGTATCAGAATGATAAGATTCGGTATTTTACAAATAAAAACAGTATTGTTATTATTTGCAAAACTGTTTTTACAAATAGTCTTGCAAATAATAGTAAGACTGTTAAGCTTAATACTTGCGTAAAGTCTTTTCAGATTATACGTAATAATCATAGTTAATACTCTAGCGAAAAAGTTTTCCAATTACTTGAGAGAATTTGATTAAATCTGATCATGTTGCTTGATTTGCATTACTGACAACATTTGTACGAATTTTTATTGTTCTCAGAAAGATTTTGAACTTGACTGAGTTGTATGATTTTTGTATGAACAATAAAAGTGTGAGTTGCGATGTTGTTTGCAGAGTATGAAGGACTACATAAATCAGCAGAAGAAGCTGCTGGGCGACATAGCAGGTTACGTGCAGCGCAACAACAAGCTGCTCGTGGACCCCGTCAGCGAATCATGCGTCACCGTCTCAGCGGCTGACACCGCAAACATGTGTCACACCGAGAACCAGTCCGATGAGCTGCAGCAGAACAGGGAACAAGATGACATTGCTCTATCGTCTGATGCCCTGCAGAACTCAGGGTTTCTCAACTGTTTTGACCGAACAGTTGAGCTGTGTGGAGAGACATCTGAGGATCAGAGTGTTTTTAGCGATTACGTTCGACGCAGTGCGGTAGACGAAGACTCGGAGTCATGTAGAGCTTCGACGACGCGAGTTAGATCTCTGTTAGATTTGCTGCCTCGGGCTTCGAGAGCTCAGTCGCTGGATTCCCCCGCATTCAGTCCTGCTTATGTGATATCTACGGAGCTGGCATTGCTTGCTAGCAAAGAAGCTCAAGCCACTAGCAAAGAAATTCTAGCAAATGTGAAGCCTACATCAGGACGCGCCGTGGGTTGTGATAACGCGATCTTGTCAACGACTGTCGTTAACTCATCATTTCAGCTATCTACCGTTTCGTCTGGCTCTCAGTCTCTAGCTATCAATCAATCAGTCTCTAAATCCGTAGAAGCCTGCGAGGCAGCGAAACCTGTTGAGAATTCTTCAGTTAAACCAAAGCCTAAGAAAAAGTTTGCCGTTAGTAAAACCATACTACCGTCATTTGCTCAGCCGCAGAGTAAGCCGGTAGTGTCGGCTGCGGTTCTTTACACTGCAGCACGCAGTGGCGATACTGATGATACTCACGTCTGTATCGTTGAATCAGCATCAAGTAATGCGACAACTGTTCAGTCTGCTGCAGCAGCAACCTTATCCAGTGGTACAGCCGTTCCCTCTGCTACAACAACCATATCTAGCGGTACAGAGGTTCTATCTGCTACAACAACAGCTGTGTCTCGTGCAACAGCTGTTCAGTCTTTTACGACAACAGCTGTTTTTAGTGGTACAGAGGTTCTATCTGATACAACTACAGCTGTGTTTAGTGCAACAGCTGCTGCTACAACAACAGCTGTGGTGTCTAGTGCAACCGCTGTTCAGTCTACTACAACAATAGCTGTGGTGTCTAGTGCAACAGCTGTTCAGTGTGCTACAACAACTGCTGTGTCTAGTGCAACAGCTGTTCAGTCTACTACAACAAAAGCTGTGTCTAGTGCAGCAGCTGTGCAGTCTACTACAACAGCAGCTGTGTCTAGTGCAACAGCTGTTCAGTCTACTACAACAGCAGCTGTGTCTAGTGCAACAGCTGTTCAGTCTACTACGACAACAGCTGTGTATAGTGCAACAGCTGTTCAGTCTGCTACAACAACAGCTGTGTCTAGTGCAACAGCTGTTGAGTCTGTCACATCTACGACGATATCAGACTGCAACAAGCAACATCCTTCAGATGAAAACACTTTGGAGACTGGCTGTAGTAAATCAGTAGATGAAGAGGAGTCTACGATGACGTCAGGACATGAAGCAGATGAGGTTTCTGTAGAACGTCTGAGCTGCCCGATTCGTGCAGATGAACCGTGGACATCTCGTTGCCAGGCATTCGAGGATGTCAGCATCGCGGCTAGCAGCGGAGATAAGCAACATCATCTGCAGGCTCAGAAATTTATTGCAAGTGATCTGCTATCATTTGCTGGTCATTTGACGACAATCACTAAATCAAGCATTGATTCACCAGCCTCACAAGCCAATGATCAGTCTACATCTAATACGTTGAATATTTATAATGTACTGTCGAACGTTCAAGACAGCAGTGCGACTTGTGAATCTAGTGATCATTTAAATCGCAGAGAAGTGAAGTTAAATAACGTTATGGAACATATTCAAATCGAAGAAGTTTCTGATAAGAGTGCTATGCCTGATAGCTGTATCGATGGAGGTAACGAAAAAGTTAATGAAAGTATAGATGTCGCCATCATGAATAGCCTTTTGGCAGAGCAGCAAAGGCAGTGCCAAGAACTTGAAGTAAGCAGTAAATCTGACAATCTTTTCAGTAGTGAAGCTATTTCCAGTCGATCAATGGATGTGAGTAATTCAAATGTGACCTCTAATGTTAAAAGCTGTGATTTGGTGTCACAAGAAGCTGGTGATTCTGTAGTAACAGATATTGATGACGTCATCGGTTTTTGCGATAGCAGCAGATCAAAAACTGATTTGTCCTCTTGTTGGAATACCGAAGCTCCTAATTTGTCCGATCTTAATGTGGCATGTAGCGACACTAATAATAGTAATTTATTGAGTGTTGAAGGCGTCTCCAACGACATCTATTCGAGAGTCGAGAACAAACAGTCTACCAGAATATCACCTGCTGCAGACCGTGATATCGATGTAACGAATGATATCTTGAGAGAAAAACTAAATCCAGACTTCTATCAACTTCCATTTAAAGAATTAAATCAGCATTTTTGTAAGGAAAAACTTCACTTGAATTCAGTGTTTCTTAATGCATCTGATGTATCTGATATGATGACCAATAGGATCGCATATAAACTAATTAGTGAAAATGAGTCGTCTGAATTAGCTGATAACAGTAGGTCAGCGGATGTAGCTAGTGAAAATAGGTTATATGAATTGGCCGAAGACAAGACGTCATCTAATTCAACAAAAGGATTTGCATCATCTGAATTAGTTGCTGAGAGCAGGATATCTGAATTAACTGATGAAAAGAGTCTGGCTGAATTGTTTGAGGAGTATACAGTAGCAGAAGATTTGGATGAAATCAGACCAGATGAAGTTTCTTAAAGAAATGTTTAAATGGAAGTAACTGAAGAAAATAGATCATTAGAAATATCTGAGGGAATTAGGTCATCGAAAATAATTGAAGAAAGTAGGTCATCGGAAGTAGCTGAAAGTAGGTCATCTGAGTTAGCTGACGAAAGTAGGTCTTCTAAACAGGCCGGCGAAAGTAGATCATCTGAATTGGTTGATGAAAGTAGGTCATCTGAATTAGCTGATGTGAAGTCACCTGGTGTTGATGACGATGATGGAGCATCATCTTGTGAGCGCCGGGAAGTGATTAGGATTGTTTCCCTCAGAAAGAAGACCATAGAAGTCGGTGCATCATGTGAGACGAGTTCTATCGAACATTATGATGATGAAAGTTGAGCGCTATAAGAGAAGAACTATTGTTGAAGCATATTGTGATAATTCTCTTTCATCTAATGCATTGAAATTACTCATGTGGTGTTCAGGTTTCTGAAGAATAGACCAACCGTGGACTGCACCGTTATAAAAGGCGACAAAGCACTTAGATCCAAACCAATGTCAGAAAGGACATTTGGTTGATGAGCGCCTAGGCTCTAGAATTTTCTTTAAAAATTTCAAATCCACTGGGATTCAAAGAAAGGTTATGATGATGCTGATGATGATCCATTTCAGTGAATGCTGCATTTTAACAGCGGAGTGAATATACGAATGCAGACGTTGAAGGAAATTTTTGACTCATTTCACATATGCATGGAGATTCTGATTGGAGTGATGGCGAGACAGTTTTTTTAATAATTGGAAAAAGATTTGAGTGATAGCCCTCAGTTATTTGTAAATGTTTTTGGCAGAATATATTATATGCGGAATATTGTTTTAGGTTCCAATTATTTTATAATAAATGGATTAATTTGTCATTTCGAACGTATGCACATTCAGGGTATGGAGTGAAACTACACTATTAGTTTGCAATAAGAAGTCTTCCGCTTTCCTCTTCATGTCCACATATGAGTGAATCTTTAAATCATCTAGCATACCTAATCTCAGCCTGCCTCTGCCTGTTTTTTCTTCCATCCTGCCTTCTATGACCTCTTTTAATTGACTTTCCCACCTTAGGATGTGTCCTATCTAACTCTTGTTCCTATTTCTTAATATATTTAAGAAGTGGAGAGCTTATAATACTTAATTATATGTAGACATGTATTTTTATTAATTAGAATTCTATAAATGAATCTTATGATTATATAGTGATTTGAATGCAATTTGCATGTGTAAATATAATAACTTTAATTATACTGTAGAGTCGTACTCTAAAATCTTGCTTAGCTTATAGGATGTATCTTTCATATCTAGTGTTGTAAAATGATAGTTATCGGTGGCTGTTCGTTTGTCTAAGTATTGTTAAGCGCACTTGACGTGTTATATATATATATATATATATATATATATATATATATATATATATATATATATATATATATATATATATAACTATGTAGTGCTTTGTAGACTTAGAACAGTATAATTGAAATGATAATCGGTGATTTTAGTGTTAAGTAGTATTGTGTTGGTTATAGAACCAAGTTATTAGGTTATCTCTTTTTTAAACATAAGCCGGTAGTGTTTGAGATTTTGTAGAGATTTCTTCTCGTCTATATGGACCTGTATGTACTGTCGATCTATGCATACTAAATCACGCTACCTATATATACCCTGTAGTGGCATATGTCTCTCGTAATATTTTTCAGTATGCATGTTTGGTTTAGTGTTCGTAGAGTGCTATTGGATGAGCCAGTAACAAGAGCAACTGTTTGATCTCGGGTCAGTAAGTTCGTGGTTAAAAACCAGTTCTCCGTTACTGGCATGCTTTATAAACAGGCAACTATCGTTAAATTGGGCTATAGATTAATTAATTTTAATTGTTTTTAATGCTTACAACATTAAAATGTTGTAAGAGTATAATTTTATATGAATGTTTATGTTTTATAACGTTATACGTAAGTTTGATTAGATTCCTGACATACTGTGTTTAAACTTTAATACATATTTACGATATGTGCTGCATATTTACGGTATTGTAAAGACATACATCTTATTTATTGCGTATACATTATTAATTCAGTGAAATTTATGGGCTTTTGCATTGTACATTTATATATGTTTCTAAATAAATATTCAATTAAATGAAGAGCACATAGTCTGAAAATGTTTAAACTGTCAAAGTCTTCAATATAAAAGGGTTTTCTATTGAAAAACCCTTTTCCTGAAATTGAGTTAAATTAAATTGATGTGACGCTGAAGTAGTATAATTATTAGTATAAGTAGTATGCGTAGTGTATTACTAATATGATCGGTGAAGGTCGTGTGACAGATACTATGAATGTTACTAAGAGGGCTTGCTCAGAACATATTTCATAATTCCAGTAAAGAAATTGCAGTTAATACTGAAAAATGAGCCCCCTCTCCTCTTTATTTTAGATTCAGTTGATTTGCGCATGTAAATCTAGAATACTTAAGTGTAGATGAGCAAAAACATGTTGTCTAATATCAGCTGTAGAAGACTTGTGTAGTTACGATGCTTTCTTGTAGTGATCATCTGTGTACAGTTTATCCCCGCAATGTCATTTACGCCTGCGCAGGCGTGTACTTCTTTATATATGCATTTTTACTTTTAGATTTAATTTTTGGCTACGTATGTTGCACACATGTGACGTGTTAGCTTATATCTGGAATGCAATCCATTTGTGTAACCTATGTATTTTTGACTTTGGATACATGTACAGTGTGTATATTTGAATGTGTGTGTAAATGCTTGTGTATGTAGATGTATGCATGCCTACATGTGTGCATGTGCGTGCGTAGGCTATACGTGCCTTATGCACGCATTTAACACTGATACACTTGAAGCGTGTCCTGATAGAAATACTACTGAGTGCTTTAAGATAGTGTGTCGTAGCTGTAGAGATTTGAGGGTAAACCTTCTTTAGAAACTTTAATTTCTTTTTTCGTCAAGAAAAAGTGCTTGAGTTGTGTTTACTATTTTAGTATGTCGTAACTGAACATTTTTTAAATGTCCTCAACCCTTTTCACCTTTGAGTTGGTTGATTTGATAATTTATCTAAGCTAATAAATTAGTTGTTGTAAATCGATAAATGAATTTGTAAATAGATAGCCAGTTCATGTTCCTGACGTGATACTCTTCGATGTCCCTGGCATCCCCTTCAGGTGAAGAACCTGGCGTTAAATCTTTATTGTGTTGTGCAGGGCCTGATACAGCATCGACCTCTGATGGTGCAGATATTGAATTGAGTGTCATTATTTAAAAATGCGTGAAACTTTACTAAAACTATTTGTTTTTATTCCTCTAACTTAAACTATCAATTAACGCTGTATTTTTGTATCTGAAATCTCATTAGATATGTGCTGGTGAGAGAGAAAAATGACCGTTAAATTGTTATTGTAATAATCTATCTGTAAAATAACTTTATCTAAAATGGACTTAACAAAATTCTGTGCAGATTTTTAGAAGGAGGGTTCTACTGATGAAATTAGATAGTTATTACTATTTGATATGTTTTCTTGTTTTATCTTTAACTTTGTATATACGGAGCAAGCTTTTGCAAACTGTTACTGCTGTTTCGTTCGTTAACCAAACATTATAATACTGGCTATTATTATTTTCCGATAATTTTCTTGTGAATACTGATTATTGTACATAATTATAAGTTTTCATGGTATTTTTGTAGATATATTGTAGTAACAGTAATATACGGCAGTAGTACTAGTTTGAACTGTTTTATTGTATTTGAGTTATGTCTAGAGACTTTAAAGTACTTGAGTTATGTCCAGGTACTTTCAAGTATTTGAGTTATGTCCAGGTACTTTCAAGTGTTTGAGTTATGTCCAGGTACTTTCAAGTGTTTGAGTTATGTCCAGGGACTTTCAAGTACTTGAGTTATGTCCAGGGACTTTCAAGTACTTGAGTTATGTCCAGGTACTTTCAAGTGTTTAAGTTATGTCCAGGGACTTTCAAGTACTTGAGTTATGTCCGGGGACTTTCAAGTACTTGAGTTTTGTGTAGGGACTTTCAAGTGCTTGAGTTATGTCCAGTGACTTTCAAGTATTTGAGTTATGTCCAAGGACTTTCAAGTGCTTGAGTTATGTCCAGGGACTTTCAAGTATTTGAGTTATATCCAGGGACTTTCAAATACTTGAGTTATGTCCAGGGACTATCACAGCCTTTCAGAAATGGTGACAGAGGCAGAACCGGGTTGGGTGCTTCACTATTAATGTAGCCCATAGCTTGGGAATAATATGGCTTCTGAGGTGGTTTCCCATTGCCTTCCTCAGTTCTATAATGGATTAACTGACTATCAGTGTTTAAACTTCTCCAGCTAAAGAACATAGTCAACATAACTAAGATACCTAAAGCAGTGGCATAACCAGGATTCAATTAGATGTGCAATTTAATATTTGGGGATACTTTGGGAGAGGCACACACTTTATACAATGTGTGAAGTTATATTTTGGGCTTATTAAAAATTTTACTTGACATCTTGGGGTATGATCTCAGATGGAGGAGGGCACAAGACTCCCCTGCAAATTGTGACGTAAACGCGTTCAAGACTATGAAGACGCCGTAATCTCGAAGATTCTTAAATAGCAGTTGTCGAGCTAGTATAGTTATAATATTTATCGCGTCAGGTGTCTAAAACGAAACTAATTTCGTAGTGATAAAAATACATATGCGCTAATATTTAACTGAAAGACGGTGAGGAGGATTAGATGGGTTCTATTATTATTTAAGAGTCAACTCTCTAGACCTATGGGAGATCGACGCAAAATATTATTTTATGAATGCGCGTGCCACAGAGCCTTTTCAGAAAATTTTGTGGGAGGAGGCATATACTGAAATTCAATGTGGGAAATGGGCACGATTTTTCTTTTAGTTAGGGAACAGATTCTGAAGCAGTTATATGACAATTAAATTTTAAAACAGTTGCGGAAATTCTTTACTTAAATTCCCTTGACAAAATAAATTGATGAGCCTTGATCTTTAACATAGGCCTAATCATGTTAACTTACATCATTCTTTAGGAATAGGGGGGCAGAAAATGACTTTTACTGTGAGGCAAACCTTTGGATTGGTATGCATATGATTCCAGATAACATGTCGACCTTTTGGAGTTATAAACTGACAATAGATTAAACGAATAATAAATTCCTAATGATAGGTTCGCAAATTCGGCAGGCAGCCGCCTGCCGAATTTGCGAAATTAACTGTTCTCATCCTAGATTTTGCAGAAATTTGACTTTCCATGAATAAGAAAACTAATTGTGTTAAATTTAATATTGCATGAAATTTACAATTTCACACATCAGTTTATAGCTAAATGTAGAATTAGTTCAATTCACAAAATATACCTCCTTCTAATAGCTTTTATTTAATTTTTAAATATAGGCCTATACCCCTTTTCTTCGCAGCTTTAGTTACTATTAACGTTTAAATTGCTATCCGTAGCCTTTATTAACCGTTTCACTCATACTTGCGGAATGCCTTTTTCTTGTTTCTTTAAAATGTTTGATCATATTTATATGTGTATGGTGTGATAAATTTAATAAATATATAAATAAATAAAATATAATAAATTAATGTTGGTTTTTCAGCTTTAAATTTGGAGTTTCAATGTTGTGCATGGTAACTAGGTAGCATGTCAAAGTATGGTAGCACCGGAGCGAACGTAAATAAATAGATATAGCATAATTTTAATTGCAAGATATTGATTTAAAGATTCATGATTTATATTTACGTAACATTAACACTCTTAAGTGATTAGGTATGCAGTAAATATTTTATATATAACAATCCTTAAGTTTCCACATAGAATTGTTAGTAGAAGATTGAATCGAATTGGGACTGACGGCTTGCTTCGTGTAAAAATAACAGCTGGACAAATTAGTAGTTATTTAAATATAGCTTAATTTTATATTGTTTTTATATTTAATAATTGTATACTTATATTTATGTATCAATGATTTTATTTTAAAATAAAGTGAACTTTAAAAATATAACAGTAACTGGAAGGAATGAACTTGTTAGAATTTTCCAGAACTGCTGTCGATCTTGCGTACACGTATATTATTAACTCAATTAGATATCAGGTACATATAATAATACCAATAATGTATTAAATCACGGGGGCAGTTGATTGTTAATTTGCCGTGGAGCACACCGCTCGAGGTTTGAATCCTGCATTCTCTGATCACTTCCTCTCTCCAGCTATAATGGCTCTCACTCTAGACTTAGTTGCTACGGTTTGTCTGCATTATACTCACCGCATGCTATCTACAATCAATCTGTAATAATGATTTGCGATATCTGCAATAAAAGATAGATATATCATCAAAACTGTGTCATCATATGGTAATATGACGCTTATGGTAATATGGCTTGCCCGCTTTAGTGGTCCAGATCCTATATGTACCTGAGCTCCCGCTTAGCTAGCATTTTGGAGAAGAGCATACTCAACTCTCATTAGTACATGGTGGAGCACCGGAGTAATACTTAATCCTCGCCTAATCTTAATCCTATATCTCTCTGTCTTTACATATATCGAGGTATATATTTAGATTATTCTGACTTTAGATTAAACAGCAGATCATCTCTGGTAATTTCATGCACTCTGTTTACTTTTAATTTCCACTGTTTTTTTTTACTGTATAACTATATGAATACTTCTAGTATAGGGTAAATTTATTATAGTAAATTATAGTATAGGGTAAATTATTGATAGTTTATAAATGTTAGGCTGAGGTTAAGCAGTAGGGTAAGAGCAATTTACTGACAGAACTGGTAGCATATTGGTAAGGTGTCCGACAATGGATATGATATTGGGTTTGAATCACGGTACACAGACAATGACATTCATATATGATAGGACTCAGCCTTTTTATTGCTACCATTAACAGAGAAATTATGTGTAAATTTAAATAATAATAAGATTTAAAGAACTATATTTTTTATTTATTTTATTTTAAATGCTTTTCTGACGAAATCATTTTATTGTGACAGAACTACACAACTGTATCTGAACAACTTAATCCGAGTAGGTCTACGTGAATTTACGATGCAGGATTATACAATTTTTTATTTGGACTTGCATAAATCACCAATCTTGATACCCAGACTGGATTCATTTATGCTGATTTTACTTTTGACTGTGAGTCAGTTTATTCCAAGTAATCCATCCAATGTACTTGGGCAGAGTTCATGTGTCTGCAAGGTAAGTCGTATTTTTTTATTCGTACTTCTTTGACAAAAGATCTGTAGATTGATATTATTTTTCAGTATTAGCGATCAAGTAATTGAATAATTAAAAGGTGGCAAGTGATGAATCTTATGCTAATTATCTATATATTTATACAAAATCAGCATTATTGACCAGTATAAGTTAAATTTAAATTTGTCAGAGCAGGCTGATACATTCTTGAAAAATGTGAAAACGTTTGGTAAATTGAGAGTGGTTCTGAAAAATAAAAGTATTAATGCAAAAAGTAAAGAAAATATCCTTGTGTCTCATTGTTCAATATATAATTCCTTTTCTTCAGCCAAATGCTCTAAATGCATTGAGTAAATGAATTCTACAGCCAGTGGTTTCTTATATTACTTGTGACATATATAAAAATGCCTTTGGATTGTGACATATATAAAAAGGCCTTTAGATAGGGATCCTTGAGCCTTGCTAAACATTCATTGTATTAGAAAATGTGAAATTCTGCAATTGTAGAATTTCACATTTTGATAGCAAGAAGCTGACTGATTGTCAAGACAGCTCTGCTGTTAGCATAATTGAATAAGTTATAAAATGGTGAATAATAATTAAAGAAATTTAATTTATACTTGTTACTATTGTGCTCACAATTTATAGCTTCACTGTTCAATGAATTTGAGAGAGATATGAATATTGTCAGTATAGATAGACTTAATTTAAGTTTATATTTTTAGATAGACTTAATTTAAGTTTATATTTTTAGATAGACTTAATTTAAGTTTATATTTAATTTAAGTTTATAATTTAATTTAAGTTATACATGTGCTTTTTAAAGAAACTAATATTTTAAGTAATTAATGTAATTTGCCTAAAAATAAATTATCTGATCTACCTCCTTTGATTAGTCACTCATACTTACATCTCAAGTTCTATATATAATATATATATATATATATATATATATATATATATATATATATATATATATATATATATATATATATATATATATACTAATCCATAGATTGCATGGGTTTTAACAAAGTCAATAATTTGTAGTGCTCTTTTGCTCGCTAGCTGCTCTTGTGGTGTCTCTGTTTGGCTTCGAAAAATTTGAGCTATAATAGTACTTATGTTACTTTCATTTAATCAGCATAATTAAAGGAACAGTTGTTATGCTGATATATCAGAGATATCTGCATAGTGTGGCTCTTGTAATTTATTTTATTATCGATCTGATAGATCTGATATTTTTAATGCTTTCCATTCATTTACACTGACAGCTTCTATATTTTGTTGGATTAATCACTGCTTGGCTAACATCAAGCCTGTGCTGGTTTTTATCATCTACATTGGCATAGTTCTTCAAAGATATATCTTTTGTAACTTACAAAAGTTTGCAATTGATATAGTTACTTTGTTGATTTGAGAATCAGGAAGCATCAGATGCCAGTGTATGAACTTCAAATACAATATGAATACAGATACGAATATGAATACAGATATGAATACAGATGAATACAAATACAGTATGAATACAGATCTTCAACCAAACTTATCCAGTAAAATTTTGGTCTTATGCAATAGTCCAATTAAATTAACACATAATTTATCTATTAATGGTTAAAGCTGAGTCAGGACTGACACATGAATGTCATTGTTAATAATACTTATTGTATATGACATTGTATTAACTATGTACTTTTACTAAATCAACCACTTCAGTTATTAACTCTGGAAATTAAGTTGTCTTTAATTGTTAGCTTCTGAATTTGCAAGCTTTAAATAATTGAATTGGTGATAGCTGTGTTATTTACAATATTTATAGACTGGCCACACTTTTATAATTAATATTTCACTGTAATAACCTGCATTATAATATAGGCTACTAGATGCTATGATATGTGCCCATAATTGTTTATTTTGATTCTATCAAGTTTTCTGCGGTTATCTTGTTTTATTTATCTTTTTTTGCATTTTATGCTGTATTTATAGACAATATAACTTGTGGACATGTTTGATAAATTCAATGTATTTTACGGCTTCCTGTGGCTTTTTTAGAATATTTAAGCATTACAAATTTTCCAACGTGGCGGCATATTTTTAGCTCCTATTAAGATTAAGGTGGAAATATAAATGAAGAACGATGGGAATATAATGATGATTATTGGTACTAGAAGTTGAATACGGATTTAACGTCCGTAGACTCTCTGATGATGGGAACGTAGCCGTAGAGCCCGGCACGGGATCGATCTGCTGTTCAGCCAGATAGGCCACTGATGAAGTGAAGGACCGCTAAGAGTAAGCAATGATAATTAGACGAACACAGTTAATTAACAGCGACTGCTATGTTCTATTTTATTAGTCCATATTTTATCTCAGCAACATACATACTCTAAACTACACTTTAACAGTCTTTATATTTTTATATTAAGTTGTAGTTACTAATACGATGAGCGTAACTGTTAGCGCTCCTAGCCTACGAACGTTATGCCTAAAGTCCCATCGCTGTCTGGTAGCTACAGGCACCTGCCTCCCAGTTAGCCCCCGCTTTCTTGTTGCATCCTTCCAGCAACCAACCCCGCTACCCGATAATTTTACACAGTTTTCTCAGCACGCTATGTAACTGTCCTCGACTGCGAATGCTTACGTCGACTGAACTCTTCCGCTGCTAGTCCGAATGATCTCGCTCTAGCTGTTAGCTAGCGCTTTATATACATGCACTAGCGTCATGTATCAATACATCCTACCTACTGTAGCGTCATGTATTAATACAGTTATCCATTCATGTATTAATACAGTCCTGTATTAATACAGTCATGTATTAATACAGTAAGTCATGTATTAATACATTAAGTCATGTGTATCAATTTATTCTCTCCATTACACTCCTCTGGTTTCTTTTGTAATTGTTGCATTATGAAGAGTTGGCACCTATAAAATAGCACTTATAATTATAGCACTTATGGAATACTATATAATGTTGTGATACACTGGATGTACTCGGCTGGTGGCCGAGTTGTTAAGACTTTTACCTGGCAGTGAAAAGTCTCGGGTTCGAAATCTTGCCGCACTGTAGCTGATGGTACATTATCTTCTTCTTCAGTGCACTGCCAAGTGGCAGGTTCAAGGCACATATTCATACTCAAATTCTGTTTTCTCGCTTCATACGAGCACTCCTTAGTCATCCAAGTTAATCCCTTCAAAAAGTCTATGCCTTATCCATACTTTATGTAGCCTATAGCTTGGGAAAATTATGGCTGTACGAAAAGAAAAATCTATAGTGAGGTTTTTAATAACAAAGCAGTTGATTTGCAGAACGAGCAGTGTGGTTGCGGTGGTTTCACCGCTGTACAACATGCAGCTGACTCTGAGAGAATGCCCAAGGTATGGTAACCCCTAGCGTTCCTGCATGCTAATAATGCTTTGTGTCACAATTATGTGTGCTAGTTGTTGCTGTTGTTGTTGTTGTCGCTGTGCTAGTGATCCACTATCCTCTCCTTCTCTTTCCATTGTATGATTTAGTTAAAATTACTGTTTGGAATGCTTCCCATAATTATTTATTTCTCGCTGTTATTTTTTTGTTTTTTATTTCCTTTCTCAATTATAAGATTTAGTAAATTCATGTATAGATGAGAATTTTTTCAACAACCTAATTACTTAGTTTTCTTAAATCTAAGGCATTACTGATATTGGTTGTAGAATTTTATAATCTACCTTTTTCGAAATGCGAATTGCTTAACTATGTCAGTGTAATTCAATGTTGTCTCATTAGTTTTATTTCAACGATAACTTGCCAACGGCTACCAAATTCTGTATTATCTAGAAGTTGAGGAATTTTTATGTCAGTATTATACAGTATAGTGAAATTCTTTGTAATGTAAGAAAAAGTTATGCTTGAAGAAACATTTGTTTAATAGATATTTTCAACTATTGACAAATGCTATATATAAACTTATTATAACACTGTAAAATTATATTGTCTAGGTATATTGCAATTCTTTAGATATTTCACCGTTTATCTTAGGAAACCGGATTGAAAAGAAAATAATTAAAGAATATAAAAAGTTGCTGTTGCCTTCGGTGATAAGAATAGTAGGTCTATTGTATAATTTTATTTTACAATTTGCTTATTTCTAAAGTGTGTATCCTTATCCTTTTTTGCTTTTTCACTGTCATTCCTGTTGCTGTGTAGTGACCGCATTTGATCTTCGAGACTGCTTTATAGGTTACTTACGCAGTTCGTACTACATGATTAGGCCTAATTAATTTTACCTTAGCATGAACAGTGCGAGTTTGTAGTTATGTCTCGATATGTCGTTACCCACCTGGAAGGAATAGAGGTAGGCCTACTCATCCTTGGCTTTGAACTAGGCTTTGATCAAGCTTTGTTTAATTCTGAGGCTATCCTTTTGTCCAGTGTTCCCTATCCGCTGAACAAGATTATTGGCTGTAATTGTAAATTTTATTCTAAGCTGATGTGGTCTGGATATTTCTGCAAGATGATGTGTTTAACGTAAAGCTCTGCAGCATACGTGCTCTCTGTAGAATGCATAGACACTTTATAGCAATATCGTGAAAATGTTATATTGATTTTAAGCTAAGGAGACGAGTCGTGGTTATTGAAACTTTAGTAACTATTCGCGTTAATTATTCTGAAATTTATTAGCAGAACCAAACTAAGATGTGTGACAAAAGATTCCGTGAAATTGGTGTCTTACCTTTGGTATGTCACTGTTCTCGAGTAGATGAACAAGTGTTCCTTCAGCTCATTTTTAATATTATTATACTGATTCAATGAAACTTATAGTGTATTAGAAATAACGAATTTATTAATATCTTTATGTTAATTAGTCAATTAGTGTTTTGTATTTTATATTATTTACGTTGTATTGTTTGTTCCCTGGATGCAGAAGAATTGTACTAGAGTTTAGAATTTAGCTTCTTCTGCTATCTGTCTATTACTCCTTCTGTGTTGGTAATTGTTGCAGCCCAATGCGTCAGGTTACTGTAGCTCTTATATCCTTTGGCGTACAAATGTAATAAATGTGCGTAGAAATGTTCATTTCGTTACCTTTCAGTTTCTTTTAAATTGTACTGTATGTTGTGAATATTTTGTACCGGCTGGATGGCCGAGTCTGCAGTGAACTTGCGTGACAAGTAGGATACCATTACTGGTTCCAATCGCTTGATTTTCTCTAACAGTGTCACTGTGATAGGTGCAACAGTATCATTGCGACAGTTGATGCAGTATCATTTCGAAAGTTGGAACGGTACCTCTGTGACAGGTGATAGAGTATCATTGCGATGGTTGGTTACGGTAGCTGTGTGATTAGTGATACAGTACCTTTGTGACCAGTGATGCAGTATCATTGTGACAGGTGATACAGTATCATTGTGACAAGTGATACAGTACTTTTGTGACAAATGATACAGTATCATTGTGACAAGTGATACAGTATCATTGTAACAAGTGATACAGTACCTTTGTGACAAGTGATACAGTACCTTTGTGACAAGTGATACAGTATCATTGTGACAAGTGATACAGTATCATTGTGACAAGTGATACAGTACCTTTGTGACAAGTGATACAGTACCTTTGTGACAAGTGATACAGTACCTTTGTGACAAGTGATACAGTATCATTGTAACAAGTGATACAGTACCTTTGTGACAAGTGATACAGTACCTTTGTGACAAGTGATACAGTATCATTGTGACAAGTGATACAGTACCTTTGTGACAAGTGATACAGTACCTTTGTGACTGGTGATACAGTATCATTGTGACTGGTGATACAGTATCATTGTGACAGGTGATACAGTATCATTGTGACAGGTGATGCGGTATCATTGTGACAGGTGATATGATGACGGTCTTATCATAGATTTACAGACTTATTCTGGTGTGATATGGATATAGAAGCATTAATTATTGTTACTTGTTAATGAAAAAGTGATTAGTTAACTAATTTACTAACTGTTGCTTTTTCATGCGTCTTAGATTTTTTTATTGTTGTTTGTTTCTATTGCTTTTTTTCTTTGGAGCTTTGCTAGTTAAGGTTATTTTGTTTTAGCCCCTAAATTTTTCTAATTAATCAATGATTTTTTTAAACTGTATGCAGTCAGTTATTATTCAGTTTCTTTAATCAATGCTTTGTGGTTAAATTTTGCAAACTCATCAATGGTTTATGTTTAAATTGTGCTAACTAATCACTGTTTTTTTCTGAAGTGGATCGATTTCTAAATCAGTGTTAAATTTATAGAACATTCTCTGTTTTTGTAGATCTTGTCCTTGAAATAAGTTGATAAAAGGACTAGGACTAAATATGACGTCTGTTTTGTCTTCTGTATGATTATCAAAGATGAATTAACTATAAGATTTTGAAACGCATACTTAACATATAATAAAATAGTGATCAAGCAATCAAGCAATGACCAAGCAGTGATCAATCAATGATCAAGAAATGATAAATCAGCGATCAAGAAATGATCAAGCAATAAATAACAAAGCTAATGTTAAAGTCAGTTTTCTCACTCGAAAGCGATGTCAGTGACGGGCGAGGCCAGGATTTAAACCTCGCACATACTGATCCGCGGTCGAATAACTTACCGACATCGTCACTGGCTTCAGCCATTGACGACAATGATCAGTAATGAACAATCAGTGATCAATGAAAGTTGAAGCCATGGATACATCAATCAGATACGTACTTTACATCTTCAGCTCTAGTCAACTATATTGCCATTCCATTCCATATAAGATGCTAATATTGTGCTTAGCTAATCTATGGATGACTTAGCGTAGCAATGAAAGGTACTAATGTACTTAACTACCTAGTGTGTTCCTTTTTAATTCCTTACAGGAAAATGCTACAAATATTGAGACATAATTCAGCATATAGCTGAGATGAATTGCGCAGGCAATTAAAGAGACTTTCAGAAGAGGAAAGAACTAGCAAAAGGTGTTAAGAAGAACACACGGATAAAGATCGTGAACACATTGTTGTGGACGACACTCAAGATCGGATTTGAAACGTGGACGTTAAGGAAAGAGGATAGCGGGTTACTGGAGGCATTGGAAATGTGGTTATGGGTAAAGATGAAAAAGACGGACTCACAAAAGTACAAATGAAGAAGCTATTGAGAGAGTCGATACAGGTAGACAGTTAATAAATGTGATAAGAAGTAGAAAATAAATAGGACATCTAAGGGGGAGGGTCTGAAAGATGTAAAGAAAGAAGAATGCAAGGGAAAAGAGATAGAGGCAGACAGAGACATAGAATGTTACATGATTTGATAACAGATTCATATATAGAGATAAAAAGGATAGAATTCGTGGGACTAGTTGTATGCCATGGAGCTGCCCGTTGGAAAGTGCACTAAGAGTAATGTCACTAATGGTATTAGCTGATAGCAAACTTGAGTTATGTGCTGCCACGTATCAACGACAACAGTCAATGAGAGATGAATAAGATATACTGCTATATCATAGTGATGTCGTACTTGTTTTGCGGTTTAAGTGTAAACGACAACTAGCTGGATAAATTTGTTTTTAGACGGCAACTAGATGGATAAATAATAATGCATTAGCAAACCTAGCTAACACCTGACAAACGCTGTGGGAGCCAGTAATGCCGAGCGATGGAACATTCTAAATGTTCTGCTGTTGGTGAAGCTGTGGCTTTTAGATCAATATGGGTTATTCAATTCCGGATGCGACTAGCAACTAATTAGATTTACTTAAAAATTTCTTTAACGTCAGTTTCATTTCACGAAAAGATATCTGCGGCGGACGACACCGTGATGTGAATTCGGGCTTATACTGATCCGCAGTCAGAAATCCTGTCGATTAGTCCGCGGGCTCAGTGAATATAGAATCAAAATAGGCCATAGATCCGTCAATATAGAATGCATTAAATGACTGCATGAAAAGGACACCACATGTTTTGTGTCAGGATCAGTGCAGATTAGACCAATTATGAGCTGCACGTGTCGTAAGAGACGTCTAAGCAGGAACTGAGGAAGGTCATTGAGAAGCGCTGCGTAAGAAGTAATATTTTGCAAGCTAAAGACTGCATTAGAATTTCACAAAGGCTTTTCTCTAGTCCTGAGCAACTTAAGTCAATGGAGTGCTCTTTCTGAGCTTGAACATTGACTCCGCATGAGTATGAATATGTACCTTGAAGCTGTCTCATGATTTAACACAAGAAAGAGAGAGAAAGAAAGAGAGAGAGAGAGAGAGAGAGACGAAAAGGACTGTCAACGACTTTTTGGTTTTGTTGACTTTCTAGTGTCAAAATGAAATGACTATTTAAATAGTATTGATTTATCGTCAACTGTGCGGAATTGTGTGCCCAATATTTGCTATAGTTATGTAATAGAACGTTGCAATGAGCGCCTCTAACACTCAGCTCTACCGCTGTGTGTCAACCAATCACATTTAACCACGTTGTTTTGTGCACCATTAGCCGTCATATGGCTGCTTCACTTAAGGCGTTTATTAATAGATTACAATTCTTTTTGTCAGCTGAGATTCTCGGAATTTCGTCCATTGCAGTATTATCACTGTTAACCTGCAATCTAAATGTATAGTCTTTGAAAAGCTGACTTGGTTTTCGCTTAACAAAAATTAACATAAAAATTTATGTAGCAAGAAGTAGCCATTTGCCTACGACGGGCCGAGTCTGGGCGGCTATAATGATGTCTTAGATTCTGAATTATTACTTTTTATTATCTTAAGGGTTAACGCAAGTGGAATTCTGTCTCTTAATACCCTGCCTACTAGCAGGTCCATGGTATATAGCACATCCATTGTTCTCTGTCTACCATTTTCCTCTTCATGTCCACATATGAATGGGTCTTTAACATTCCTAATCTCGGTCTGCCTCTGCTTCTCTGACTCTTGAGAAGCGGAGGCAGAAGTGGAATCAACCCTTATTTGATCATGCCCTTAACAGTGTTGCCGTTGGTTGGCTTAGTCAATCTGTCTGTCTAGCTTGCTTGATAAATTGGAAGCCAAGGGTTCGAGTCTTAACTAAATAGGTATGACAAAAACTGCGTTGAGATCTAAGAGTTAAGTTTCAAATTGACATGGTTTTTAGTTTTTCTCGTAAATTTCGGCATACAAAAATTAATTTGAAGACCTCTGAAAAATTAATGCAGTTGGTTTGATGACCACCGATGCTGCTATTATACTCTTTTGTTTTAGACTTGGACTGATATTCCTCTAATAGACATAATATTGCCAGCTGAATCTTCTTTCTCGATACCTTAGAGCTGCGAGTTTTCTATTGAAACCTATATTTACGATTGTATTGATTAACTGTATTGTTGTTGTTGTTGTAGTTGCAAGGCGAGATCGACGACTGCAGTTGCAGAATTGAGAACGTCGACATGTTTAACAACATGAAAGTCTATCCAATTCTCAGTCAGTTGTTAGAGAGAGACTACTTCAGATATTACAAGGTGGTGTTTAAATTTAACTGAACTGTATATGTTTTACGAAGTACTGAACGTTTCGAGATCAAATATCTTTATTTTATCCAACTTAGTAGACAATCTACGATGAATGCTGACAAGTTACTCTGCCAATCTTTCAAAGAGCCTGGAACTGTTAATTTGACGTACTGTTCAACTAAAAGAAAACTAAGGCCGAGTTTAACGTCTGTTTCCTGTTTCGAGCGCATGTCAGTGACGAGTCGAGCACTGGATTTGATCCCTGGACCTGATGAATGAACCTCGACATACCCGGTTGTGTGCTCCTAACCGATAAAACTACTGGTTCAGCGCTGTTGTGGTATAACAATCGAGGGTTTATATGCAGTATATTGACTTTTTCATCCTGCCTGACTGTTGTTTGATCACCGGATCGGCACCGTTTAGGATCTTTTTCTTTCTCTTCAGCACATGTTTTTTCAGATCTTTTGGGGTGAATCGATTTGTAGTGACATATGACGATGGGGGACGTCCCTGACATCATCCTTGTATGATGAAACGGACGTTAAACCTTTATTATTATTATTATTATTATTATTATTATTGACTATAGTAACTTATTTTGTCACAGTAAAAGAACCCGTGCCTGTGTGACAGCGTCTATATGTGTGACAGTGTCTGTATGTGTGACAGTGTCTGTGACAGAGTCTGTGTGTGTGACAGTGTCTGTGTGACAGTGTCTGTGTGACAGTGTCTGTATATGTGACAGTGCCTGTGTGTGTGACAGTGTCTGTATGTGTGACAGTGTCTGTATGTGTTACAGTGTCTGTATGTATGACAGTGTCTGTATGTGTGACAGTGTCTGGATGTGTGACAGTGTCTGTATGTGTGACTATGTCTGTGTGACAATGTATGTGTGACAGTGTCTGTATGACAGTGTCTGTGTGACAGTGTCTCTGTGACAGTGCCTTTGCCTGTCTGTGTGATAGTGTTTTTGTGTGTCTGTCTGTGTGACAGTGTCTCTTTGTGTGTGTCTGTTCTCGTTTATATGTGCATGTGTTAAAATTAGTTCATATCGGTATATGCGTGTATGTGTTTGGATGTGTGTGTATATGCCTGTGTGTGTTTGGATGTTTGCGGTTTGTGTTTGTATGTGTCGCTTATATGACGTGTCAGTTCTTGAATATTCTAAGTTTTGTATGCAAATTCAAATTGTTTTTTTCTGTATGGAAATTCGTTTCTTTTTGTGTTTGGATTTATTCTTATCTTTGTTTGTATGAAACTATTCTGTTGAATGATCTACCAAATGTCAGGTGCGAGACGCATTTCTGCATTCAGTGCTTATTATCTCAGTCAATAAAGAAAACACCATTGATTAGTTAAATAGCAATTATTCCATATTTTAGTTGAACTGTACTAAATCAGAAGATTATTTCCATCGTTTTACATTTCCACAATGCATTTGCCATATACAGTATGTATTGTGCTTAGATGGCCCTACTGTACGCAGTTTTTTCTGATTTAAGGACAAATTGGTTCAGTTTTCTTGCGTTAGCTACCAATTTACTTAGCGAGCATTACCATTTTATTTCTTCAGTACATCTTCATTATATAAAAAAACAAATTCCTATTAATTAAGAAACAAATTCCTATTAATTAAGAAACAAATTCCTATTATTAAATTAGCTTCTATTAATATGCCCAACATCATCCTAATATGAAAAATTGAACTATTTTATCACAGCTTCTTCCTATATCATGACTAAAATATAGTATATTTATTGTGGTTGTTATTATACATCATCTTAATCGTAAATGTGCATTAATGTTCTTGATTTAAAATTATTTTTTTATTCTTGGACAGGTGCATATGTTCAGACCTTGCCCCTTCAAGCAGGCTAGCTCAGGTCAATGTGGATCTAGAAGTTGTGCCGTGGATGAGTGCAAAGAGGTCAGCTGTTGTGTTGAATATTACAGTTTGCCTGATATTTTCTGTGAAAATAAAAAATCTGATCTGTAAAATTTAGAGATCAACAATAACTAAAATTATGGTTGTTGTCGTAATTTATATCATCCTAACTGTTTATGATTTTAAAATATTCTTGTAGATTAGTCTTTAGGCATATAGTAATAATGAACTTAGATTTATTTCTCTTATTTTGGACGTTTAAACGAATCGCCGAATTACAGCATTGTTTAAAGCAAATTTGGTTCATATTTTATTGAAAATGTTTATCATTATTGTAGAGGTCCCTGATATTTGACGTTCAATTTCAAAAATTACAATTTTTCGCTAGTTGATGATGTTTATCATCATTATCTTCTTCTAATCTTGTGTAACATATACTCCTACGTTCAGCCATCTTATAGCAACTTCATCAGCAGTGTTTAGACAAGCCAAACAACCATCTAATTAATAATTATCATTATCAACCATCTAGCGTAGAGGTAACGTCATGAAGTTTTAAATGACAGATCGTGAGCTGAATTAAACCCTTGTGGGTTCGAATCCCAGCCGCGCTGAGCTGAGAGTAAAATGTCGGACATTCACTGGACTGGTTATACGGAAAATTAACTAAATTGCCTAACGGTTCAAACATGTGGTAGTAAAATTGCCAGATATCAACATACTTGATCATTTCACTATAATGCGTGTTTACTTTATCGGAATCATTCTTTACTTTAAAAGTATTTTATGTTGTTAGGATCAAGTTCCAGTGGGCTTAAAGAACAACAACTCTCATGAAAAGAATAAAGTCAGTCATTGAATTTCTTTTGTATATATTGCAAATGATGCAATTGGTGTATTTAAGAAAATTTTATCCTACAGAAAAATAGTGGTTAATTTTTATAAAATGCTGTCTGTTCTTGCAAAAAATTTGTAAATATTGATTAAGTAAAGATAGACAATGGGACTAATAATTTGAAGTTACAAATTGAAACTGAAATTATGTAATTGTTAGTTGTATAATAGCTATTTGACAATTAATTTGTTGAAATAGCTCTACTGTGGCATTGCGCATAGCTTTATGAATGTTGGTTGGTTGTTAAAACTTACATAGAGAAAATCGCCTTTATTAAGTTTTTGTCAATCAACTGTTACAATATTTGGTTGAATTATCTGTAATGGAGAAAGAGTTCATGACTGCAAAATCTTTACAAGTAGGTTGGACAGAGGGCAAGCATCATTCATCTGTAGGAATAGAGGTTTGACGACGTTTGAAAAAATTCAAATGAGAAATTTGAAAAACTTTCAGATATTTTCTTTTGATAGATTTACATAGATGGGTCAAAGTAAAAGTTAAAAGTTATTATTCTTGCATAACGTTTTGTAACATTCTACAATGATATAGCATTTATTGAAATAGAGTAGTGTTTTGAACATAATTATTTTAATTAAAATTGGTTTGAAATATTTGAAAGTTTTAGTTTCTGACTGGTACAGAATTGTAATTAAGTATTCAAATTAAAAGAGTAGATGGCTGACAGGAGGTATATACAGTATATATATATATATATATATATATATATATATATATATATATATATATATATATATATATATATATATATCTTTGTACTAAGATTTTAGCAAATAGATTTGTATTAAATGTAACGAAGGTTTGCTTCAAATTTATAGTATTTATTGATTACTTTGTCGTTATGAATATGGATATATTTCAGTATTATCGTTTATTAACTGTCAGGTTATATTTTTCTATACACTTCTTGTTATTTATTCTTTCTGCTATTGAAGCTATCTTTGATTTAACTTGGGTATTGTTTCGTATCAGATGATTGTAATTTAAATTAATTTTTAATATAAATAACATTAATTTTGATATTAATTTTTTGTTACAAATCTTGTTGTTTATGAGGAATCTGAATGGTTCCAACAGAAATCTGATTTTATTAGAATTTTACCAAATTTATCATTTGTTATTCAGTCGATTTACCCAATGAGTCTGCATACTTAACATGTATAAGCTACTGAAATATCTAAAGTGCAAAGTTTGCATCACTTTCTTGTGTTTTCAGTATTTAAAGGAGAATCAAAGAAAAGGACATTCCGCTAGCAATGATGAATGTGCCAAAGATAAGGATTACAATAAACTTGGAGATTTGGACGTTACAATTAGGTACTTGACCTCTTTAACTCTACTAAATTTTTCACCTGATCTGGTGAATTTTTATCCATTCATTTTAAAGTCTAAGTGGACTTATTAACGATTTAAATATTAAATTAGACTTGTCCTATGGATAAATTCACTAATAAGTTAACTTCTTGTAATAGTAATTTTGCTAATTAATTATATTTCCTTATTTTAGGATGAAATTTCAGCTCTTAAAAGTTTGCCTTTAGGTTTCAAATTAATTTATAAGATTAAAACATTTTCATTAATGATGTAAACATTGTAACCCTAACTTATGAGTACTTTGCTAATGAATGAATCACTGTCTAATGGTAATGAACCAGGAAAGGAATCATATAACCAAATGTTTACATTTGTTCAAGCAATCAACCGTAAACATCACAACATTTAGAGCTTTATCTCTCTATTTTTACATCATCACAGGATGAGAATACGGACATAATGTTATTAGTCTTTATAATTATTATTTTCGTTTGTTTAGTTGTTTGTATAGCAGCAGTGTATTCGACCGCGGATCAGTATGTGCGGGGTTCAGATCCTGGGCTTGCCCGTCACTGACATCGCTTTCGAGTGAGGAAACTGACGTTAACATTAGCTTTTTTAGCTTTACGTGATGTATGTCTACTCACCCACCCGCTGTGTAACTGGTGGGAGTGACTGTTAGCTAAATCTAATATGAACAGAAATCGAAAAGAAAATGATCAAGAAATCTCTGTGTAACGGCCTATAGTAAAAGCCAAAAACAATTTGACAGATATCCGTCCAATTTTATGCATAAATGTAATTTCAATATAAAATGAAATAGAACAATATCACAGCTGTATGTATTCATGCTTCAGTGTGTGTGCTGTATTACAGTCAGGAAGCTTTTCAAGAGTGGAATAAATTTGACGACAAACAGAATAATTTCTGTGAAACAGATGGTAAATTTTTATTATTCTAATTAACAACCTCTGCGTTTGTTACCTTTGTAATGTAAAAAGGAATTTCATTTGCTATTTTTATGCTTAAGGTGGTAGAATGTGTTACTTGTAATTTCAAATGAAGACGTTTTGTAGACTTGGACGAGAATGGTAATATATAATTACTAACTTCAAGTGGGACATGAGATCTGGCGTAAAGGATTTCTTGAAGCTGATAAATTTATTTATGTGTTAACAGCCATATTAGTTAATTACTCATTGGGTCACAAAATAATAAATAAGTAACTCAATCATCATCATTTGCCCTTGAATCCCAGTTTAGATAGGGTCGCAATAAGAATAGACCTCCGCTTTTCTGTGTTCCATACCATATCACCAGTGAATCCACTATTAAGTTTTCCATTTTTGTTAGAATTTTTTACAATTATATCTGGAGCCTAGGCGCAACCGAATGCCCTTTCTGACGTTGATTCGATCTTAGTACTGTGTCGTCTTTTACGATACGTGCAGTCCACTGTTGGTCTATTCTTCAGAAATCCGGACAGCCGAGCACGGAAAATAATTTACTCACAAGATTAAATATCGTGATGTGTTTATTGTACACTTTAAGATAGTGGTGGTTAATTATGATTAGTAGTTCTGTGTTTCTATAATGTGTGACCGTGATAATTGTTTATTTCTCTGCTCATTAATGTTTATTTATATTTTTTCTTATACTTTATAATAACGATGGTTATTTATTTGTGATTTTTCTGTACTCTATGACGATGATAATTGTTTATATGTGTTTTTTATTTCTGTAAAGAGGAGTGGAGAAGATCTATTCGTATCCCGATCCTAGTTAAACTTGGATTAAAGGGAAGATGATGATGATGATAATGATTTATTTCTATAACTTACTGTATTTTATGTTGGTTATTTATTTGACTTTACTAGTATTTCTAGTACACCATCTCAGTATTTCTGATATAGTATTTCTGGAAAACCACCTCAGAAGCCATATTTTTCACAAGCTATAGGCTACATAAGGTATGGATAAGGTGTAGACTTTGTGAAGGGATTAACTTGTTGATCTAAGGAGTGCTCTTATGGAGCGAGAAAACAGACTTTGAGTATGAATTTGTACCTTGAACCTGCCACTTAGCCGTACACTGAAAAAGAAGAAGACTAGTATTTCTATGATGAAGATGCTGATTTGTTTACTTATTTGTGTAGACATAGAGTCGCCGGACGCCGTGTATTACGACCTAGTGAAGAATCCGGAGAGATTCACGGGCTACACGGGACCCTCAGCCGTCAATGTGTGGAAGCTAATCTACGATCAAAACTGCTTTCAGTTAGTAATTCCTAAATAAATAAAATAAAAAATAGATTAAATAAAATTAAACAATTAAAATACTCTTTAAGTAACAAAGTTAACTGAGTTAAGAGTGATACAGATGTTCCTGACAGAATATTGTGCTATCATCTACATTAAAGCAGTTTAATATAGCAATAGAAGGTTGTAAAGCAGGCTAAGATCTATGGATTTCGGTCATGTATGGTGTACACCAATAGGATTTGTATTGGAAGTACCATTAAACACGAAGCGCTATTGTGCAAAAGTCTGATCACTGAGCTGTGGTGTAGGTCTACGACATGGTGTAATCATGAAACTGTGCTATATGCAACATTGAAAATGTTGTGAACCAGAGGATTTTGCTAATGGACATCCTTGTCGGAATGTAGTATTACAAATAATTTTCTAATATCATAATCATCATCATCATCATCTTCCCTTAAATCCCAGTTTAACTTGGGTCAGGATACAAATTGACCTTCTCCAATCATCTCTGTCCCACACCGCGTCATCAGTCAATCCCCTAGTTTTCAATTCCTTCTTAATCACCACATAATTTGTGGTCTACCTCTCTCTAGCTTAAATCTAGCTCTTCCAATTTTCTTTCAAATAATTTTCTATCACTACAATGCAATTTGTCTGTGTATGAGTCAGTTTAAACGATTTTGTGATATATTTCAGGCCAGATTTACCGGATTATGGACAGTATGCTCCTTTAGGTTTGTGTAATTCCTTTTTATCTGCGTAGTTAAGATTCATATATTAGATATAATCAGTGCATTTCATTTTTGTTGCAAAATTTATATTTATCTATTGAATAAAGTTTTATATTTTATGCAATTATATTTAATGTATATGAATATATTTAATGCAATTAATACATTTTTTGTACATTTGAAACAAGCAATGTGAAGTATATAATATGAATTAAATGTAAAATGTGAATGTTATAGCTAACCTAATTAGGTAATGGTTTCCTAGTATTTGAGATAGTGAAAACTTTTTAGTAATATTTATTAATAAATTATCTTTTTAATTAATGAATCTCTGAAACGCTTCAGCTAATAATCAAGAATTCATGTTTGTCTGCTGACTAAGCTAACACTGGTACATTTGTGAATTCATATACATCTGTTAATTCATAAACACCTGTGACATCATGTACATCTGTGAATTCATATCATCATCATCATCATCATCATCTTCCCTTGAATACCAGTTTAACTGGGGTCGGGATACGAATGGACTGTCTCAAATCCTCTGTCCTACATCACATCATCAGTCAATACCCTCTTTGAGACTTTTCCATTCGCTTAAATTTTGGTTGCAATTTCTGAAGCCTTTGTGAATTCATATACATCTGTGAATTCATGTACATCTGTGAATTCATCTTATAATATACATCTGTGAAGTCATAAACATCTGTGAATTGATATACATCTGTGAATTTATATACATCTCTGAATTCATATACATCTCTGAATTCATATACATATGTGAATTCATATTTTCGAAAGCTAAGTAGAACTTGTAAGCAATTGTGATGAGTGTTTATAGCATAGGCGTAGAATCAGGCTGCCAGGTGCAGGTGTTGTGCTCGCTTTGTGCTAAGAAAGACCTGCGTAATGAAGTTGTACTATACTATTTGATAGCACCTATTTCATTCCCCAGCGATAGAACTTACGCAGTCAGCATAACTTATACCTGATTTTGCATATTAATTGAGTTCCTAATCCAATAATGAGTCCTATGTTTTATGAACCCACAGGAATGTGCTTGGAGAAACGAACGTTCTTTCGTCTCATCTCTGGATTTCATACGAGCATTAATGTCGATGTCACTGCTAACTGGCTTATACCAGGTATAATGTATAACTGGCTTATACCAGGTATTCCATATAACTGGCTTATACCAGATATTCCATATAACTGGCTTATACCAGGTATTCCATATAACTGGCTTATACCAGGTATTCCATATAACTGGCTTATACCAGGTATTCCCTATAACTGGCTTATACCAGGTATTCCATATAGCTGGCTTATACCAGGCATTCCCTATAACTGGCTTATACCAGGTATTCCCTATAACTGGCTTATACCAGGTATTCCCTATAACTGGCTTATACCAGGTATTCCCTATAACTGGCTTATACCAGGTATTCCCTATAACTGGCTTATACCAGGTATTCCCTATAACTGGCTTATACCAGGTATTCCATATAACTGGCTTATACTAGGTATTCCCTATAACTGGCTTATACCAGATATTCCATATAACTGGCTTATACTAGGTATTCCCTATAACTGGCTTATACCAGGTATTCCCTATAACTGGCTTATACCAGGTATTCCATATAACTGGCTTATACCAGGTATTCCCTATAACTGGCTTATACCAGGTATTCCCTATAACTGGCTTATACCAGGTATAGTGGTTTACCCTGTAAGTTTCTTATTCAGAATTACTGGAAGTTTCTTGTATTTTATAACTAAATGACAGATATTCTTTGCTGTGTAAATTACCTGATTGATATCTGATTAGTTCTTAACTAATTTCACAAATCCCTTTAAGCAATTTCAACTGTAAGAGTTCTAAACTTTCTTTAAAATTAAAAAATTGTATTCGTAGGAAGAGACAAAGTAAAAGCTGGTAAAGCTAATGTTAACGTCAGTTTCCTCACTCAAAAGCGATGACAGTGACGGGCGAGTCCAGGATTTGAACCCTGCACATACTGATTGGTCATCGGTCGAATATCTTAACGACATCGCCACTGGCTCCAGCCGTGTAGAGCCCATGTCTAATATTAGGGATAATTTTTTCTACTGTTACACACACGACATACCGCACGTGCTACAGAATTTTCTTGATCAGTTGCTAGTAATTTGAATTTTGCTTAATTGCTCAACTCTTCACTATTTTTAGTAATAACGCATCGATTGCTTAAGAATAACCTTCCATCACCTGCTGGTTTTCTTTCAAACTTATCATTATCCCACTGTGAGCTGCTCTGCTTCAGTTCATTTTAAAGAGATTTAATTTGATGTGTGCAAAAAACAGTCAGTTTCAAAGAAATTTGTGTTCCCTCAAATTTTTAAAGCATTTTCATTAGGATTATAACCAAACATACTTAAATACTGTCTGGATGGTCTATTGAAGGCTTGTCTGATAATCAGGAGGCTCTTGGAATCCCAGCTTGGTCAACTTTGATAGTATACATGCTTAAGGGAAACAGTATTTTAAACTTTTAACCTCTCTCTCTCTCTATTGTTCTGCTAAGTGGCAGAATCAAGATACACATTCCTACTCGCATTCTTCTTTCACGTTCCATAAAGAGCTTTCCGTCGATTAATGAATTTATCCCTTCACAAAAAGCTATGCTTAACGACATCGTAATGTAGCCTGTAGCAGCTTGGTAAAAAAGGCTTCTGAGATGGTTTCCTGTTGCCAATTATTTTTTCATTTTGCTGTTTAATAAAATGTTGAATTTTTACTATTAGCTGGGCATGTTGTGTTTTAGGTAAGACAGCATTTGACGCCCCACAGTGGGGACCCAACCTGGAGGAGTTTGTGAAGAGGTTTGATCCCAAGGTTACTTATGGGGAGGGACCAAATCGTCTGAAGAATCTCTACTTTGCCTATCTCGTTGAGATGAGAGCTCTGGCCAAGGCTGCGCCCTATCTGCTAGAGGTGGGCAAGAATTAATCTATGAAATGATTTCTGTCTGTTAGAGGTTGGCAGAAATTAGACTATGAAATGATTTTTATCTGCTAGAGGTGGGCAAGAATTAGATTAACCTATGAAATGATTTCTATATGTTAGAGGTTGGCAAGAATTAGACTAACCTATGAAATGATTTCTATATGTTAGAGGTGTGCAAGAATTAGACTGGTCTATGAAATTATTTCTATCTGTTAGAAGTGTGCAAGAATTAGACTGTGAAATGACGTTTATCTGCCAGAGATGTGAAAGAATTAATAATAATAAATTTTATCTGCTAGATGTGTGAAATAATCATCTACTAAATTAATTTTATCTCCTGGAGATGTGAAAATAATTTATCTATTAAACGAATTTTACCTGCTAGAAGTGTGAAATAAATTATCTATTAAATGAATTTTATCTGCTAGAGGTGTGAAATAAATTATCTATTAGATGAATTTTATCTGCTAGAGGTGTGAAATAAATTATCTATTAGATGAATTTTATCTGCTAGAGGTGTGAAATAAATTATCTATTAGATGAATTTTATCTGCTAGAGGTGTGAAAGCTTAGAGGTTATTTAGATTAATCTAGGACTGGTTCTCTGGATTTTTTAATTTGCATAATTTTTTACTTTCTTTTTGCTCACCAGCTTGGATTTGTCTCAATAGAATTTGATGTTGTATTTGTAAAGTAAAGTAAGTAAACACGCATTATAGTGAAATGATCAACTATGTCGATATCTATCACATTTTAATATCACATGTTTAATCCGTTAGGCAAATTAGTACAATTTCCGTATAGCCAGTTCAGTGAATGTCCGAGATTTTACTCTCAGATCAGCGCAGCCGGGATTCGAACCCGCGAGGGTTAAATTCACCTCAGGATCTGTCATTTAAAATTTCATGACGTTACCCCTATGCTATTAAGACATTTGATCTAAGTAGCACTCTAATTTTTGTTATGTTACTTTATGTTGATTAAATTATCCTATTTAATGAATTTACTCAGTTTAAGCAAGATTAGTTGTCGATGACATTAATGGATTCAATGATATTTAAGTAATATTATTGCCTATGATGTTTTATAAACGTTACTTTAACTCTCAGATCTCTGAGTGTTGATAGAGGGTGTAGTATGTACTGCATATTGTAGAAACTCTGTTAATCCACCTCTCAATCATCGGCATTTATTTCATTATTTTAAATTATGTAGCTGTAAATAAACTGTAGTGGAAATGCAATTAAAATTATATTGTAGGTGATTCATATTATGATAAAATCTTCTGTTATATCTGCTTTTGCAGTGTGTATTTTTCTGATGTTAATTTGTAATAATATGAAACTTCCTTTACAAGTATAGCATAGTTTGCTATGTTTATGAATATATTTTAATTATTTATGTACCTACATGTACTCGGTGTGTCGGTGTATGTCTATATTTGTCTGGCTCATGTTTATCAATGATCAATCAATCACTAAGAATTTAATGTCCGGTTCCTCATTATAAGGCGATCGGGACGTCTTATAAAGAATTTTGTGAATATTTATATCTCTTTGTACTAATGTGTATAGCGTATTCATATATATTCTGATTTATGTGTGATTTATAAATTTTTTTTTTTTTTTTCTTTTACGATGGAACTTGTCTTTGTATGAATGCAGGAGTCATTCTATACTGGCAATGATAAAGAAGATGTGGAGGTGAAACGTATGATGCAGGACTTAATGGAAACACTAAAGTATGCACATGAATATTCGAAAGACATCTACTTCATTTAAAGATTTTCTCTCTCTATATGTATATATATATATACATTTGTTTGAATAAATATATACAGTATGTAATATTTTCTTCTACGTAATAATGTACAATATGATACCCTAATAATTAGTGCAGTACAATTGTGTATAGTATATTAAATATCATTGTAAAATACATTTTACAGTAGTAATATGCAATGATGCAATACAATGAGACGTGATTGATAACAATGCTGTTCTATTCAATCTGAAGTAATGGAATAAAGTGAGGTACATGCTATGTATGTACGTTCAATGTACTAAAAGGTGTACGATTGCATATATATAACTATGAATATAGATATGCAATTACGTCCCATGTTATGCAGTGTAATGCAGTAAAGTGCAGTGTAATGAAGTGAATTGAAGTATTAAGGCAGTCAAGTGCAGTTTAAGTTAGCTTAATGAAGTTATGTACAGTGTAATGCAATGAAGTGCAGTGTATTGAAGTGAATTAAAGCAAAGCAGTGAAGTGCAGTTTAATGAAGCGAATTGAAGTATTAGGCAGTCAAGTGCCGTTTAAGTTAACTTAATGAAGTGATGTACAGTGTGGTACAGTGAATTGAAGTGCAATTTTGATTTCTAATGTTTATTATTGTGACGCTTGTTTTCATGTGATTTGTATGTTTTTTAGATCATTTCCGAATCACTTTGATGAAAGCAAGCTGTTTCAGGGAAGTCAGCAGAAGCTTATGGTCCTGCTTGTTATTCTCTACTGCCCGTTAAATAACGGCGATATATAGTATATGTTATATTAAACTGTTTACCTTTAATTATGATTGTCTAATCATTTAAAATTTACCTTTGATCATATGCGGTCAAAAGTTTTAAAAGTAGGTTCTTTGTTAATAGTGTAATGTCAAAATAGAAAATTCACGTCAAAAAGTCTGTTTTCATATCACACAGGGGCACTGTCAGAGACTTTCTGGCCGGGATTTGAACCCATAGCCTCCTACGAATCAGATTAGCGTTCTACTAACTGGACAACTAGGCGTAAATGTGTAAGTATAAGCAAATTAATTAATATTATCAAACTATAATTGCATTTTCTTCTTCCCTGGAAAATGTCGAAAATAGGCAGTTTAATGTTATCATATCTTTTTAATAATTATGATGTGATAATTTCTTCTCCTGTTTTCTGCAGGATGATTTCAAGCTTCATTTTCGCAACATCTCTCGTATCATGGACTGCGTGGGATGCGACAAGTGCAGACTGTGGGGTAAAGTGCAGGTATGTGGGGTAAAGTGCAGACTGTGGGGTAAAGTGCAGTTATGTGGGGTAAAGTGGAGGTATGTGGGGTAAAGTGCAGGTATGTGGGGTAAAGTGCAGGTATGTGGGGTAAAGTGCAGGTATGTGGGGTAAAGTGCAGACTGTGGGGTAAAGTGCAGGTATGTGGGGTAAAGTACATGTATGTGGGTAAAGTACAGGTATGTGGAGTAAAGTACAGGTAGGTGTGGGGTAAAGTGTAGGTATGTGGAGTAAAGTACAGGTATGTGGGGTAAAGTACAGGTATGTGGGGTAAAGTGCAGGTATGTGAGGTAAAGTACAGGTATGTGGGGTGAAGTACAGGTATGTGAGGTAAAGTACAGGTATGTGGGGTAAAGTACAGGTATGTGGGGTAAAGTGCAGGTATGTGGGGTAAAGTGCAGATATGATATTCAGATGCATTGTGAAGCAATAATTTCATACTTTATGTCGCTGAGCCTGTAGCCTGAGAGGATTTGTTAAACTTTCAAACAGTATGCGCACTTTTTATAGTTGTATTGCTTTGGGATGGAAAGTTGACGTTAAATTGTAGATTTTAACCTGTACCCTCGTAAGACAAAAGGAAACAGAGTGCTACTGAATGACAATTCGTAAATTAAATCCTAGAGATATGGCTGAGACACTTATAACTTGTTGATCTTAATATGTTGTTGCGCAGACGATGGGTGATCTTGTTTAGTGTTATCAAGCAGATAGCAGGCTTGTAACTGATTGATGTTATCTCGTGTTACCACGCAGATAACAGGCTTGTAACTGATTGATGTTATCTTGTATTATCACGCAGATAACAGGCGTGTAAGTGATTGATGTTATCTTGTGCTATATGATGTTATCTTGTGTTATCTGATGTTATCACGTGTTATCTGATGTTATCTTGTGTTATCTGATGTTATCTTGTGTTATTTGATGTTATCACGTGTTATCTGATGTTGTCTTGTGTTATATGATGTTATCTGGTGTTATCTGATGTATCACGTGTTATCTGACGTTATCTTGTGTTATCTGATGTATCACGTGTTATCTGACGTTATCTTGTGTTATCTGATGTTATCTTGTGTTATCACACAGATAACGGGCATGGGGGCGGCGCTGAAGATTCTGTTCTCGGGTGACTCGATGCACCCAGACTCGACTGTGACTAGAGAGCACAGACATTCCAAGATACCGTTCCAGCTCGTCAGAGGAGAGATTGTAGCCTTGCTTAACGCTTTTGGACGGTAATATTACGTTATAACATAGCTGTCTTCTTCTTATCGTGACCTCATACAGCATTAAGCCAGCGTCTGTTAATAGATATTGGTAGCTCTGACAATATGGCGCTGTGTTTATTTTTCTCAAATTAATTATAAATTATTTTTATTATTTCATAATTGCGGCCTATTGACTGGATTATGTCGCATAAGACAATGGAAAGTAACAGATGCCAACTTAGCTAAATCCAACAGGGTCACAGTAGTATCGTTTTATGTCGTGACCCGGCCAATACTACTACAACTTTATACAGCAGAATACCATACGGATAAAATAGCTGTGATAAGTAGTCATCACACCTCGAGATGTGATGTGTATATAAGATTATTTTTAAATCGCTTTACAAAGTGATAGGCTGAAATATCTATTCAAGCTAAATGAAAAATGTTTGCACTGTAAAATCTTTAGCTTAGATCGTTGTTAGTGATATATATCTGCATAAGCTAAATCTATAATATCTAGTAAAATAAATAAAGTAGCAATTAAATTAACGTGAATGAATAAGGGTAGCATAAAGCAATGATAAGGTAAAGAATATTGTAGTTCCGAACTGAACGAAGTTTTGCAAATTGTGCCTTTTCATTCTATCTGGATCATCTGTATTTGAAATTGGGGTCTTGGGGTCTAAATTTTAATTAAACTGATCAATTCCTGTTCATCCTGAGAACCACTGTCTAAGTCCTAAAGACTTTACTAAGTCCTTTCATTCCTGACAAATATTATTTTAATTTATTCTTTTTTACTTATAAAATTAGTAAATTTTATGAATTTTATCAGAGAATATAAAAACAGTGGCATGCTTACACACCTTATAGGCGTTTTAAAGTAGGTAAGAGAAATTAATGCAGTCTAATGCTAGTATATGGTATACACGTACAACATAGGAACTTGGGTGAGGTAGCTGGAACTCTCTAAGTCAATCTCATAAAGTAAAGCAAAAGTAAAGTAGACACGCATTATAGTGAAATGATCAACTATGCTGATATCTATCCTTTTACTACCACATGTTTAAACCGCTAGACAATTTATACCATTTTCCGTATAACAAGTCCAGTGAATGTCCAAGATTTTATTCTCAGATCAGCGCGGCTGGGATTCGAAACCACGAGTGTTCAATTCATCATCTGTCAATTCAGGATCTGTCATTTTGAAGTTCATGACGTTACCCCTATGTTATTAAGATATTTAACTTGTCTACATTCGTTTCATACACAGAGATCATTACTTCTAACATACTTATCATCTCACTCCCATTTATTCTGTAGTTCCTTAGTCCCCTCTTACGAACATCTGCTATTATCGATGTGTTTAGTTGTCAATTTTCTATAACCCTAAGCAGCTATTGTTTGTACTGTTTAAATGCTGTGCTGTGGGATATTTAAAGTTATTTGCTCACTATTACTACGATTTTGCATGTGCCTTGTGGATATTTATGGGCTGAATCAGTTGCATGATCTGAAAAATGTCCGACTGCGAATCAGTAGGTGCCGGGTTCAAATTCAGAAGTGGTCACGTCACAGTCTTGCTTAGAAGACAGGAAACTGACGTTAAAACCTGGCTTTACTTTTATTTTATGTTGCAGCCTGTCTAAGAGCATCCATGAGATTGAGACGTTCAGAAATCTGTTGAATTCGTAACGTTAACGGCTTCCTACTAGTTCTATTCTGACGTCCAGTTCTCTACATGTGTGATCTGATGTGATCAGTAGATGTATGTGTGTGATCAGTAGATACTGTGCTGTATGTATATGATCCGTAGATACTGTGCTGTATGTATATGATCAGTAGATACTGTGCTGTATGTATATGATCAGTAGATACTGTGCTGTATGTGTGTGATCAGTAGATACTGTGCTGTATGTATATGATCCTGTGTGATCAGGAGATACTGTGCTGTATGTATGTGATCCTATGTGATCAGGAAATACTGTGCGAGTGAATAGGTGATGTCTATTTTGAGATCTCATGTCGATCCGAAATTTGTAAATACATTGATGTACATTGATGTAAATATAAGTGCAATCAGGTTTTTCGCGCAGTTTTGTTAAGTCAAACGTCGCTTGAAAATATCTTTATTGTTTAGATTTTAAATTAAAAGCAGGTTATTCGGATAGCGAAGACTGCAGCATTTAAAAAAGTTACATGATTACGGCAACATTTATGTGACCCTTCAGTTTCTCTAAACCCTACTTTAGCTGTCTTTAATCGTTCATGACGACATAGTGTAAATCAAGGGATACTTCCAAAATATCTAAATCAAGGGATACTTCCAAAAGCTATTGAATTTTTGCACCGATCCAAAATGTACAGTAGAACGCTATTGTCAGGATTATCGCTATAATGGATCGATTTATTCAGTTATATAATTACTAGTGCCTATAGCCACTTTGAGAGATTACTGTGTTGTGGTGCATCAGTGCTGTGGCTAACTGTTAGTAGGCGTTGTGTGATGTGCCAGTCAGTCTGTCAATCCCTTATTGAAATATGTATAGACTTGTTGTTAATTTTTAATTCTAAATGATTTCTGCATATCGCTAGCATGTGACTTTGCTCGTTTGTATAATAAGTGCTCTATTTTACTATGGATTGTGTAGGCATATTCTTAAATTGTGTAATGTGAAATATAGCGCTAGTCTACATCTAGCAACAGTTATTTCAGTGTACTTATTTTTTTCTTGTAGACAGTGCTTATTTGCTTCAGTATACTTTAGATATGTTAAAATTCAAAATTAGACCAGGAATCTCCATTTTTCATTAAACAGTGCAGTTCAAATATTACTGTCACAACCTAGCAATATTTAGCTAAATTCTTTGATCCAAGTTATCCAAGCATCGTAAGGCCCTCGTCTCGCTTTTGCTTAGTTTATGTCAATCAAATTAAATTCTTCCTACAGTATGCAAATTTACGCTCATTTTACTCAAAACTATCATCTTGGTTGGAAAAGTTTATCATATGATATTATGACATCAAATTTTATCATATGATGTAATATACTTCTCAAGTAGCTTACTGAAAAAAGATGTAGTGAGGGAGTTTACCCTATTATTAAAATATTTTGGACTCTTAATATATTGTAGTTTCTTGAAGTTTTTTCTGATGTTCTATGACACTGTAAAGTCTTGAATCAGACAGCTGTAACAACCAACGGTCTCGAGGGTATTCCTGTGGCCTGACAAACTCGTTGCTTTGTATTGAAGCGACTGCAGAGAAGCAGCCATTCAAAAGAGTAGCCATTAAAATATAGTAGCAATTAAAATATGGTAACGATTAAAAAGTAGTAGCCATTAAAACATAGTAGCCATTAAAAAATGTTAGCCATTAAAAATAATAGACATTAAAAATAGTATCAATTAAAACACAGTAGCCATTAAAAATGGTAGCCATGAAAACATAGTAGCCCCTAAAACATAGTAGCCATTAAAAATGGTAACCATTAAAAAGTTACACCCGGAAGGAGATAAATTCAGAGGACTGTAGTTTCTTTAACTTCAGTGTAGAATCTTCTGTTTTGTTGTTATTTAAAGTTACTCAGTTCTATGGTTCGTATATTTACTGTCTGTCTCTGTCAGTCTCTATATTCTTAGTACACATATTCATGACCATTTCTCTGTATATACGTCATATTTTAGATAATTGTTGTCGATCTTTTAACAGTACGAATTTCTCTATGATTTTTGTGTAATTTAAATATTGCTGCCTTGAATTGACTAGACTTGTGTTATTGAAAGTTGTTGAGATAAATATTTCAGTTTACTTTTGCCTGCGACACCATGCAAGTTATTCGTAAAATTTCCAATTTTCGCTTTATTTGGAGTTAACACCCCTACTGCAAGAATTAGTCTGATTGCTTTATCCGCTGATTATATTCTAGGTACCGCCTACAGCATCGTATTGACTGTATCCTACGTCCCTGACATTATCCGTGTATGAGGAAATGGACGTTAAACCCTTATGATTATTACTATTATTGTTGTCTATTGTATCAATCAAATCTATTTTCTTCGTATGCACGTTATATTGTCAATGCACTAAGATAGGCGCGTTATAGGCTTCTTTATTTAAGTTTTTCCTTTTAGATTTTACTTGTTTAATATGTAAGCAAAGATTAATACAATTCGTGTTGAGAACTTGTGTAGTTTGTCACCCATCATAGTTCGATTTTTATCTTCTTTGTTGCCTGAATGATCAGTTGCTATTGTAACTTTGGCTAGTTTATGCGTATAGTTTTTCCGCCCAATTCTCACGATTGCAGTTCCTAGGCACTAATTATACTGTCTTAGTTGTCTTTGTGGAAACTCCAGTTACGACGTCGGTAAGATATCTGACTGCGGTAAGTGCGTGGTTCAATTCCTGGGTTCGCCCGTCACTTATATTAGTGTCGAGAGATGAAACTGACGTTAATACCGGGTTTAGTCTTTTAGTCTTTATCAGGCACATTCCAGAATATGCTATTCAGTGTGTATCTTGGTCAATGCTTGACAGCATTTTCCTATTTCCAGTGATTTCTGTCGCATTGAAACTCTATCACTCGCATTAAATAGATATGTCAAATTACAGCTGATCAACTGATGTATATTTCATACTTCAGTTGATCAGCTGATCAGAAAGAAGTAATTCAATTTTTTAGCAGATCTCAGTTATTAGATTTTATATGTGCATAATTTGAGTGCCGAATTAAGTGCAGACATATGATATATATATATATATATATATATATATATATATATATATACATGTATATATATATCTTAGTGCACTGCCCACTGGCAGGTCCATGGTATATAACGCCTCCACTCTTCTCTGTCTTCCACCTTCCTCTTCATTTCCACATTTGAGTGGGTCTTTAAATCATCTAACATACCTAATCTCGGCCTGCCCCTGCCTCTTTTTCCTTCCATTCTACCTTCTATGACCTCTTTTAATAGTCCTTCCCCCCTTAGAATGTGTCCTATCCAACTCTTCTTCTTATTTCTTAATATATTTATCAACTATCTATCTGTGCCAACTCTCTCCAGAACTTCCTCATTTGTAACCTTTTGAGTCCAGCTAATCCTCTCCATTCTTCTCCAAATCCACATTTCGATGCATGCTCTACAGATAGCTCAAGCTCTAACGTTAAACATGGACGATACGGTGTGCATGTGTTGTTACCATGACATCTCCTACTGATCAAAATCAGATCTACCCTTTAAATACATTAATTAACTGATTAATTAAATACATGACCTATGAAGTTATTAATTTATTTAATAAAATGATTCACATGGAGTTGGAGATGCTATACATCTATCACGCTTAACCTCTTCTGAGTAATTAAAAGAGTAGACAAATGTTAGGCATATTTACTGGTACAATGAAATTAGACATCTTTAATAAGGGCGGAAGAAAACTAAATCCCTATTAAATTTAATTTTTTTTAGATCAAAAGTTGTTGTTGAAGATATTACTTCTAAAACTAAGTCTGTATAACTACATAGTTCTAGTAATTAACAAACAAGTACTTGTAATTCATATTTGTATGTTTTACTAGTGCTTAGCAAACTGTATTCGTTGCTAGTTGTAAACATACCCATTCTTGGCTAGTATTAGCGCAGGCCTAACACTGTGCTAGGCTGCTAGCAATTAGATTTTTTATTTAGCCTATACTGGATTAGTGAAATATTTAGCTTTTACTGTTTTTAGTAAATATTTTACCCATAATGGGTTATTAATTACTTAGCCTATAGTATGCATTGCTAGTAGTTATTTAACTTCTAGCTGAATAAAAATCAGTTGTGTTATTTCATTATTTGCAGAATAAGTGTACTATGACATTTATGTTAGAAGATTGAATTTGTTAATCTATTTTACCGAATATATAATTTATCCGACGCATTTCGGTTAAAATAATAAATTGTTTTGTTTTCTTCAATAAATCCTGTGAATGAGCGCATCGAGATCACGTTTTGTAAGAGTCGATCTGTACGGGTACTGTTGAAGTCCGCGAGAAGCTACAAGAGGAATCTGGTTGATTCTATGATGATGATGATGAGTTATCTATTCAGTCGAATCCGACTCTTGGACATTTTATGAACTATCTGTCTCATTGTATCAAGATTTCTTACTGCCTCCCTCAAATCCGCTATGCTGGTGTTGAGGTCAAATTCTACAGTATCAAGCCAACGCGTTCTTTGACGACCTTTCCTCCTTTTTCCACTGGCTCGCATGACATGTCCAAAGTATGACAACCTTTGCTTTGTGATCTTCCCTTCAAGAGAAATACTTGGTTTTATGCGATCTAGCACATCTCTATTGCTAACTTTAGCCGTCCACGGGACTCGTAACACGCGTCTCCAACACCAAAGCTCGAAAGCGTCGATTCTCCTTCTATCTGCCTTTTTTAGCGTCCGACTTTCGCATCCATATGTGGCAATTGGGAAGACTATCGCATTGCCTATCTGATTCTATGACGTACGACTTAATGTAGAGGACGTTGCGGACTTCATCCTTGGATGAGAAAACGAACTTTAGACCTTTACTTTATGTGTAAAGATTACATGTTAACTCTGTCATCACAACTTTAACCTGATAAATACAATTGAGGGTTTTCATGGACAAGTAATTTGTTTATTTACATAGTAAAGCCCCCATTTTTATACATCACACTCTATATGACACACTGCTATATAATATGTAACTTTAAGCAGTTTTTCATCTTAATTTCGCATAAAATTGTGTCTGGCATGTGGATATGGCTCTTTCTTACAGGTTAATGAACTGGTAATGGATAAGATGATTCTTGAAAGCTTTGTTCGACATAATTTCAGCATTACTGCCAATTAGTGCTTTCCCTGTGCTAATTGGCAGAAATGGCAGAAATTTGGACACTATAAGAGGAATTAAGGGAAATTGGACAAAAATCTGCACGATGTGTTCCGGTTTTGTTGTGTACTTTTGTATTTAAGTAGTAGTCGAAATACAGGATATTTCTGGCAAGCTTTAATGGTTTGACGAAATTTGTAATTGCAAAACTTCTACCATTTCTGCCATTTGAGTAATGCAAATTAAGGTCAAGTTTCTCAAAACAGAGACAAATAATTGGATTATACATAGATCTGTAAACAAAAAATTATAGAATAAATTAGCCGAGTCCAAATTTCTGCCTTTTCTGCCAATTAGCCTGGTATTTAGGCGGAATGCATTAACTGGCAGAAATGGCAGAAACGCTGAAATTATGTGTAACAAAGCTTTCAAGAACCATCTTATCCATTACTAGTTCATTGACCTGTAAAAAATTGCCCATGTCCACATGCGACACAAAATTGTATGCTAAATTAAGATGAAAAACTGCTTAAAGTTGCATATGTAGCAGTGTATCATATAGAGTGTGGTGTTTAAAAATGGCGGCTTTGTTATGTAAGCAAAGAGATGACGTGCCCATGAAAACCCTCTATTTTATGCACTACTTAGCCTATAGAAACATTTTCTTGCGGCTCTCTGAAATTTTTATTGATTGATCGATTGAGTGTTTGTTTGTTTGATTGACTGATTGGTTGGTTTGTGGTTAGTTGATTGATTGATTGATTGATTGAGTATTTGATTGATGGATTGATTGATTGATTGTGGAGTTCAGTCAGTCGATAAGCGAATGTGTTTAAGAGGCGCTCAATGTTCGAATTATATTACTATAGTAATATAATTCGTTAATTAATCGGACAATAAAAACCCTATAGTAGTACATAACATACATACTGAAGTGACTACCCATGAGTTTCTCTCTTTCTTTCTCTCTCTCTCTCCTCTCTCCTTTCTCTCTCTCTCTCTCCTCTCTCTCTCTCTCTCTCTCTCTCTCTCTCTGTATCTTTCTCTATCTGTCGCTCTCGCTCTCTCTCTCAGTGCACCTCAATGAGTGTAACAACCTGTCCCCTGTCGTATCCGCCTTGATCGGTAGTTTCAATTGCAAAGTTACTAGAACTTACACTTGCTAGAATTCTTGAACATAATTTAATAAACTGTATCTAGATTGAAATTAACACAACAACAATGGTTGCCAATTGAAATAACTTTTTTCTATATGAAGGACCGTGCGACCCAGCTTCATTTATTTCTAAAACTGATGGAAAGTAGACTTGCGTCTTGCTTAATCAATGTTTCGAGACGTCCATCAGCTTTCTCTCATAAAAGTTATCTTCTCGGGAAACGTGTGCGTTTGGGTTTTATGTTGATGAAGGTATAGCAGTATTGTTCAACGGCTTGCATAGAATAAAGAAAAACAATAAAAGTGTCAAAGGCAATCTCAACCATTGTAAACATTGAGTTCAAGAATTGCACAGATGCCAACAACTCATTTTGGTAGCCGGAGGTAAACAATATCAGCTGATCGTTAGTTTAAAGGCATAAAATACTGTAGTTTTTGAACATTTAAAAATCTTTTGAACGATAATTAAACAATATAGGAGCACATTTATCGACACATCTATCCAGCATATCGTCATGAAAAAAAATATTTGAAACGAATTCCTATTAATTGGATATATATTTTTACAATACAAAATGCAAACAAAATTTATTTAAAATCTCTTAAAGGATATTCCCCGTTCTTTAGTTTCCGGATTTCTGTAATTTGTATACCCAAATGCGCAATAATACATCATCTTAAAACCGTTTAGAGACCGAATATCATGAAATAAATATGAAATTACAGATATTGCTATTAAATACATATATGTCAAAGGGGCTTTGTTTACCCTTTCGATTAAATGGAGAATGCTGGAAATCAAGTTGCTCTTGTTACAAAACGGGTATCGCTGAAACAACAGTCAGCTGTGATGATACTAGATAGGCAACCATGACTAGAATTAGGCAGATGTGATGATACTAGATAGGCAGCAATGACTAGAATTAGGCAGCTGTGGTGATACTATACGTAGGCAGCAACGACGATACTGCTACTGCATGGGTGTTTGCCTTTTAAAAATTGTGGGTGCTGCTAAAGCTTTACGGTCACTCCAATAGTTGCGGCGGTGGTGACGAAGATGTTAAGACAATGGAGGACCTTTACACGAAATGTCTAAAATGTAAACCATAAGTTCAAAATTCGGATGATAGTTCAACCTGACATGTACATGTATATCAATTCGGATTCTTTGTTACAAGTTTCTAACCATGCATACTTACGAAAGTTAACAATTCACGAGACAGGATATCGCTACTTGATGTTTCGTTGTAAAAATCCTCATCTTTTCTACTTCTAAAATCTTCGTGTTCTAGAAAATACGTTTCATAGCATCGTGTCTAGCCATTCCTAAGCCACCGATGAACGACTACCCCGACCAGCACCACAGTTCCTGCGATAAGAACAAGCAGAGAAAGTTTTCTGGCGGCGTTGACGCAGCACCTAGGACTCGCGCATGAGGCGAAGCTGAGGTAGCTCAGGCCTGCTGCTAGCACGACCAGACCCAGCAAGAAGGGGACGAAGTTCTTGAGCGCCTCGAGTCCGCAGCAGGCGCAAGTGCAAGGGTCAGGCCCTCGGGGCAGCTCGCTGCTGCTGTTGCCCTGACTCGACGCAGCCTTTCTTTTCGTCATTCTAAATGCTTTAGCCTTCACAGTAAACCATTCTCGAGGATTATAATATTATGAAGTCTACACCTATTTAAGAATTATAGATCTATTCTAATCTTGACATATTTAGAGAGTCTTATGGCCCTTATCGGTTGTAACTAATACAGATTGAATACATTTGCAAGCGAGGTGCTTACAAAACAGAAAAGAGTGGCGAATTTATCATTTTCTGCAGTAGAATTTATTGAAAAGTATATGTATTTTTTATAAAGAAATGTTTTAAATTTCTGTACGTTAAACAGACATACACAATTAGATTTAGATCTGTTTGGTTAGTGTTGAATATTTAACAGTTAAGCTTTAGTAACAGTTTACTACATGTGTGTGTGTGTGTGTGTGTGTGTGTGTGTGTGTGTGTGTGTGTGTGTCTATATATATCATTTATATATATCCTAAATTAAACATGTATAACCTAAACATTTTCAAATGAGTTAATTGGAATTAGAGCCAAAGCAGATAAAGTTGCTTAAAACTAACAACACATTTATGTTATTATATATATATATATATATATATATATATATATATATATATATATATATATATATATATTTATTTATTTATTTATTTATTTAATTGCGTATATTACACCTTTAACGTGATCATAACAAAATACATTAATTAATTAAATTCATTTTCGAACATTTTCAAATGAGTTAATTGGAATTAGAGCCAAAGTAGATAAAGTTGCTTAAAACTAAAACACATTTGACGTCAATAAATTTACAATATTATGGAAAGATCGTTAAATATATTAAATTTGTTATTATCATTTCCTGTGAGTTTTTATTATTCTAGATTAACATAATTTCTTCGCACATATTTTTTCTTTCTTCTGAAACAATATGAATGTCTCAATAGCGCAATGGTTCGAGGTGTAGATAACGTCATGAAGTTTTAAATGACAGATCCTGCGGTGAATCGAACCCTCGTGGGTTCGAATCCCAGCCGCGCTGATCTGAGAGTAAAATCTCGGGCATTCACTGGACTGGATACACGGAAAATGGACAAAATTTCCTAACGGATTTAACATATGTGGTATTAAAAGTGATAGGTATCAACGTAGTTGATCATTTCACTATAATGTGTTATTATTGTTATTATTATTAATATTATTATTATTATTATTATTATTATTATTATTATTATTATTATTATTATTATGACCAATAATATAATTTAAACACCGAATAACATGCATAGGCTTCTGCAGTTAAAATCAGGCCATAACAATTGCATAATGAGCATTGAAGTTCATAATGTATTTGATTCTGCATTTGTAGTGCATACAAATATAGCAAATAACAGTAATTATTTATTCCATGAGTTAGAATGTCCACAAAGTTAAGCTTAATCGTCAAAGAAGAAGTCCATGATCAGCTATTCAGCTTATTCTTGTTCTCATTGTTTTGATAAATGTTCATAACTTCATGTTGCTAGTAGCATTAATGTAAAAATGAGTAAATCGAAATCTGCCAGATCTAAACCTTACTCGACGTCTAATCGAATCCGACATGCGCCCTTGTCCGATCAGATTTTAGACGAAGACGCCGTAAAATCTACAGGTCGCCAAAAGATTCGAGGCAATAGAAGAGAAGATGATGATAAGGTATATTATCGCTCACTCAATGTGACCGAGCTCAGACATTGCTAATGCATTCTTAAGGAATAGTTATAAAAATGGATTCAACAGTTCAGTTTGATTCATTTTAATTTTTATAGTGAGACTATCCATTCATTTGATTATATATTTACAGTTTCTCCTACGCGTTTCATTTAAAATTGTTTAAACAATTCATATCCCGACCCTAGTTAAACTGGGATTAAGGGAAGACGATGATGATAATGATTGTTCAAACCTCTGTGTAGATAATAATTATCGTAAAGATCCTGAGTTGAATTGCTTTGATACTGTCCTCATGGACAATATCGAAATCCATTTATATTAGAACTGTTAAATTGGTCTTCTTAATTAATAGAAGGGTTATTAGCCTTCTTAATTTGCTAGTTTTAGGGTTTGGAGATTTTATCCTAAAATCATGTCCAGACCCTGTCATTTGATTTTTTAAAGAGAGCGTTAAAGTAAGGATTTGGATAAGGGTTAGAAAAATATTTTTAAAACTGGGTTTATAAAAATATTTTCTAAATAAAGGGCGTTTATGCATAAGCCCGTAGGATATAATTAATTTTATAGCAGTTATTTAACTGAGCACTGTCTGAATAAAGATAGAAGTAAAAATCCTATAGTTCTATAAATAATTCTTTTGCAGTATGCCAGTGCAGAGCTTTCGAAAAAGATTCTTCAGCAGGCACGGAAACAGCAAGAAGATCTGGAAGAAGAGCATGGCTCGTATGTTTTTATTTTGCATTTCTTTTTATTCCATTAAGCATAGCCCTTAGTGTTATTTAATAGGATGCTTATATTAGAATAGATTTTTCCATTTCAAAGTGACCGGGAGAAAACTATTCTTAGCTTAAATATTTGACTCATGTAGGCAGATATCATCAATCTATTGAATATTTATAACTAGTTAGTTTTGTGAGGTTGATGTTCAATTTTTTGACTACTTTTAGTTGCCAGTAATAAAATGATCATTATTTTAAATCTCACTTTAAGAGTCTCTATAGCACTAGTAGCTATCCTCAATTTGTAGTAGTGGTGATTTAATAATTATTATTAGTAAAAGATTTCCCTGTGTTGTGTCCGGGTCATTTGAAGAATTTGACCAACCGGTGACTGCATGTGTCGTAGAAAGCGACTTAACGCACTAAGATCCATACCAACGTCAGAAAGGGCATTCGGTTGGTGAGCACCTAGGCTCCAGTAATTGCCACAAAACTTAAACAAATGGATAATATCCATTTGTATCCTGACTCTGCTTAAATTGGGATTTAAGGGAAGATGATGATTAGTAAAAGTTTGGCTTTTTTCCTCATTCAGCGTTGATGTCAGGGATGTGCCTGCATCATATCTGATAATGAACAGAGTTACTCAATACGATTTGCAAAGGCATTTGATCAGTCTGATTCAGGGAATAAACTTTGCAGTCTTATTTTAGAATCAGCAATATTAAATAATTCAATAAAGTTCTTGAAATATTATTAAAAAATATTTTTAATAATATCATTAAAGAAACTCTAACTATTTATAATTGGTATAATTGGTAATCGTTACATGCTAACGATTTGGCAAGGATACGTCGTTTGAATGGAAAATTTATGTTACACATTTATTCATATTCATAGTCTGCTCTCTTGCTAATTATAGAGCATTTTTCCTCTATTTTAATATGACTTGAAAAAATATAGCATCTAGGTGATTTTTTTTACTGCCTTCCTTAGCATTCAAGTAATGCACTTGTGTACATTTGTTCTATTTTTACTTGATCCATTCAATTACAACTTGAGAAGTCCTAAAGTACTAAGATTGTGCCAACGGAGGAACGTTTCTGTGATAACAACACTAAGTCCTGATCCGTGATCTTCTCCATTGTTTATTTGGTTCATTTGTTTCATTTGTTTCTTGTTTTATTTGGTTCATTGGTTCAATTGTTTCATTTGTTTCTTGTTTTATTTGGTTCATTGGATCATTTGTTTCATTTGTTTCTTGTTTTATTTGGTTCATTGGTTCAATTGTTTTATTTGTTTCTTGTTTTATTTGGTTCATTGGATCATTTGTTTCATTTGTTTCTTGTTTTATTTGGTTCATTGGTTCATTTGTTTCTTGTTTTAGTTGGTTCATTGGTTCATTTGTTTCTTGTTTTATTTGTTCATTGGTTCATTTGTTTCTTGTTTTATTTGGTTCAGTGCGGCTGGAGCTGCGGAGAACAAACGACTTGCTGCGGCAGCGAGCAGATTCTCTCGTAGAGACTCAGACTCTGATGAAGATATAGAAGATGACGATGATGATGATGTGGGCTCTAGTCATTACAATGCTGACGAAGTGGTTTGTGATGTTAATGCTTGTTCTGAGTGTTTCTGCTGTTCACATGATAATGGTTTCAACATTAGTGCAATTGTTATGTTGGTTCTATCTGTTGAGGGCTGTTGCAGTTTTATTAATTCTTTAGCTGTAGTTCTTGAAATTGTAAGGTCTCGAAAGTGTATCTAGCTAGCTAAATTAATTGGCAGTTATTATTATGTATATGATCTACAATTAAACACGCATGTTTGTAATCCTGGGCTCGCCCGTCACTGGCATCGCTTTCGAGTGAAGAAACTGACGTTATCATTAGCTTTACCAGCTTTATATTGTAGCCTTAACTAAAAATAATATCCATTCATTGTTTCCTTAGGTTGTTTACATCGATCCGTCGGAAAGGATTTCTGATTGTTAATAACAAAAATTTCTTCTGTCGTCATCATCTTCCCTTTAATCCCAGTTTAACCAAGGTCGGGATTTAAGGGAAGATGTTCAACAAGATTATTGTTATCAACGATTAGATATCCTTCAGACAGATTGGTTTAAACAACCTAATTAACAATAATCTCTTTTAAATTTTAATAAAGTAAGATAATTTTATTAAAACAGTTTGAGTGTAAACTCTGTTTCCTTAACACATATACTGTATTTGAGATGCTCTGGTGGAGTTTGACGGAGTGATTGATTGATTTAAAGATTGGTTGATTGAGACACACTCTGATATGGTTTGAGTAATTGATTGATTGAGAGACACTGTGGTTGATTGAGTGACTGGTTGTCAATACTGAATAGTTAGAAACTCTCGATGTTTTTGTTGATTGGTTAGTTGATTGATATTTAGAAATGATTATATTTCAATCAATCAATAAGAGTTTAACATCCGGTTCCTCACCATGAGGCAATGTCAGGGATGTCATTTCATTTCATTATTTCATTAAGGAATGACGAAGAAGCCATTGAGAGTTTGCGACTGGTTGATTGATTAGCTGATTGATTGATTATATTTTTTGCAGGCTGTAGATGAAGAGGACGAGAGGGCTCTGGAGAGATTTATGCCGGCTGACGCTCCAGCCCGGCGTACACTGGCGGATATCATCCAAGAGAAACTGACTGAAAAGAAAACTGAAATGACGACTGCATTCTCGGGTATTTATTTCTCAATTTGTATTTGCAAGAAAATTTATGTTAAAAAATAAAGCAGCTGTAAAATCTCGTCATTTTATTTGTCCCTGGTGGTTTCCAGAACTTAACAGTGAGATAGATAGACAGATAATAAGCCAAGATTTAATTTTTACAATATCTATGCTATTAGTTTATTTAGTCTTAGTGCTCGTGCTTTATGGTAGGGCTTAAAGAATCTTTTAATTATTTGATTGATTGGTTGTGATTGATTGATTGGTACAGATAATGCCAGCCTTAGAACAGGGCAGCTAGATGAAAGATTGGTAGCTATCTATAAGTCTGTGCGGGACATCCTGCGAAAATACAGAAGTGGAAAACTCCCTAAGCCGTTCAAAGTAATTCCAAAGCTGGAAAACTGGGAAGAAGTAAGCATTTTGGCTGATTCTGATTTATGGTACAAGTTTAGTGTTGATATCTCAGACACCACAGCACTTTTATTATGCACAATTATAACAGAATTAATTTCACCTGCTAGTAATATAGGTATCATCATCTTCTTCCCTAAAGTCCCAGTTTAACCAGGGTCGGGATACGAATATACGTTAGTTTATCCATTCGTTTAAGTTTTTGTAGCAATAGCTGGAGCCTAGGCGCTCACCAACCGATTGCCCTTTCCGACGTTGGTTTGGATCTAGTTTTTATGTTGCCTTCTACAACACATGCATATTTGCACGGTTGGTCTATTCTTCAAGCAACCAGGACACAACGCGGGGATCTAGTAATATAGGAATAGTTACTGTGTAAGATAAATAATCTCCCATGGATTTATTTGAAGGAATTAATTAAATAATAGCTTTCAATATCCATTACGTTGAAAATGTGAAAGCTGGGTTTCTTTTTAGACGTTATGCTGATAACACAAAGTGCTATTGCACATTAAAATATATATAAACTCACCCTGATAAATAGTTGAGCACGGAAAACTTGAGGAAATTCACTGAACTGAGTACGTCTGTTCAGTCTAACTGAGTACATCTGTTCAGTCTAACTGAGTGCTTCTGTTCAGTCTGAGTACTTCTGTTCAGTCTAACTGAGTACTTCTGCTCAGTCTAACTGAGTACTTCTGCTCAGTCTAAAGGAGTACGTCTGTTCAGTCTAACTGAGTTCGTCTGTTCAGTCTGAGTACATCTGTTCAGTCTAACTGAGAACATCTGTTCAGTCTGAGTACTTCTGCTCAGTCTGAGTACTTCTGCTCAGTCTAACTGAGTACTGCAGCTCTATCAAGAAGTATTAAGATATTTTATAAGCTGATTACTGTGTGTTTAGATACTGTATATAACTGAACCTGACACGTGGTCTGCGGCAGCCATGTATCAAGCGACGAGAATCTTTGTATCTAATCTCAAGGCTAACATGGCTCAAAGGTTTACTGTTACTTGTGTCAAATATAAAGTGATTTAAGCTATTATACTTTATATCAATTTCTTAAATAATAATTTGTGCATAATTGACACCAATTTTTTTCAATATTTTATTATAAAGTAAAATTTGTGAAAATAGTTATAATTATTAATTAATTCCACAATGGTTTATTTAGTTTTAACAAACAGTTTAACTATATAAATAAACTCTAAATTAGATAAATTTATAATATGTAATAAGATTACAATATTAATTTTTATAGTATGTTATATAAAGTTATATATATATATATATATATAAAATAATTATAAATGCTTTTAATTTAAAAAATACCGCTGTACATATTATATTAAAAAATGTATGATGCCTATTTATAGATATAATTGTAAAGTTTTCTGGTACTGGCTGGCTAGTGATTTTTTTAATCTGGTGCTCTTTCACATTTTTAATTGTTTATCTTATATATTCTCATGACTACAATTGGAATCAATTTAGTGTATATCCATTGGTCTGTATACTATCTGGCACATTTGAGGAATTTGACCCCAATGAATTCTACACACATTTCAAATGGACAACCAAAGCAGTTGATGTTATGATGACTCATTAATTCTGTGTGATTGATCCATAGTTTATTTATTTACTTATCACAAAAACCTTTCATCATCCTGTGAATCATTTGCAAATTAAGCTTCTTTTGCTGTAGAAATAAACGTCTGAAACGAGTTAAGAGCCTACTATTTAATAGTATATAAAAATGAACACTACATTACTTAATTTTTTTAGTCATATTTTTAAAGTACCTCGCATATTTTATCAAATCCAGGGCTTCAGTATGTGCAGTAGATTTAGATAAAGCCCTGAGAATGTCTGGTTCATGAATTAAGTTGCTGATAAAATTAACATCACATTCTGATAGCAATACTGTGCCGCAGATTTTTGCTCGCAGATTCTTTCATTTTTTTAATTTTCTGCAGACAGAGTGATCTATGTTTTTACGCTTGTTTTGTCTCTAGATTTCTCAACTTGGTTCTGCTGCCTCGTGTTAGGGATGATATAGAAGAGTATAAACGATTAAACTTTCATCTATATCAGGTCTGTAATGCTTGTTATACTCTCTATACAAACATGTTATTTTTTTATTTTTAGTACTGCTACTACAGCTATTACTGATACTGATATTGCTATTAGTATGATTTACTATTACTATTTACTATTGCTGTACTAATAATTTATATACAAATTAATTGTTATTGAATATTCAAACGAAGCTGGTATGTTGTGCAATGTTAATACACATTATACATATCAAAGCAGGAAAGACGTCAACAAGGTACCAAAGTGAGATTACATGACCAATATCAATCTGTTACTGTGAATGGTGAGGACAAAAGACGTTGTAATTCATCACTACTGTTCAATCTCTATGCCTTCTGACATTTGAAGTAATATTTTGTGAAAAATGTACAAATTTGATTTTTGTTATAGCTTAAGTTTGAATAATTGTTTATAAATTATATATACTTTATGAAAGATTAATTGCATTAGATAACATACTGAAATCTTACAATAAGTATAATTATATTAAAAAACTTAATGTTTCATTTCAGAAGCTTTCTACCAGATTGTGATTCTGGTCTTGCTGCTTATCGGTGAAGTATGTACTTTTACAATTTTGATGTCCTGTACTAACTCTGTTTCTGATATTTAAACCTTTGTGTTTTACAGGCACTGAAGAAAGGATTGTTTAAGCCGAATGCATTCTTCAAAGGGTTTCTGCTCCCACTTTGTGAGGTTAGAAAACTTTTTGCATTTTTGATCTACTATTGCTTATTACTTAGTATCCATCTAGTTTAAAAATAAAGTATAATGATTACCTTGTGTCATATATTCACTTTAATTTAATGTGTTGAATTGGTTTCTTAAAAGTTTTTTTCTGGTATTGATATTCTACAGTGTGTATTTTCATCATGTTTGCTCTGTTCCACAGTCAGGTACGTGTACTTTACGAGAAGCCACAATCGTTGCTAGCGTACTAGCCAAGGATTCTATTCCAATGCTTTCCTCGGCCGCAGCGATACTGCAGATAGCAGAGATGAAATATAATGGCGCAAACAGTATATTTCTCCGCACTCTGCTCGACAAGAAGTACGCGCTACCTTACAGAGTGGTCGATGCCGTCGTCTTTCACTTCCTAGGGTACGTCTGCTAAATGTTCGCTTAACTCAACGTGCAAGTGCAGTCTCTGTCTGTTAGGTAATAGTGTTAATGACTTGCTCTAAAGTCTGGATTTCTTGCAAGTCCTGTTGTAAATTTCGATTTCTATATAGAATATCAAATTTATCTAATATGTTAACTTCTTATAATTTAGCAGAGAACGAGTAGGGCATTTCGGAAGTCTAGAGTTGAGCTTAGGCACAGGTTAATCCTCCAAAATGTATTAGTGATGAAGGACTCTGGAGTTTGGGCCCTAAGTACTAGGATGCAGTGAGTGAATTGATATTAAATTTACTTTTAGTCCTTCCTCAAGAATTTTCTGATTCTTCTTTTGTGAACTAAACTTAACTTTTCCAGGCTTGTTATTTTCAGTTGGCTTAATGATATTCATTTTTATACAGAATTTTGGGTCTACAGTAGTGTAACAGAAGAATATCTGGGAAATGAAAGCTAGAATCTTTAAAATTAGCCTTTTCTGTGTATACGAGCGCTTTACAGGTGTAGCGCAGAGAAGCCTTGGCTATTTCACTCGCGTCTGCTTGTATTAGTAACCTCTGACATCGCCACTTACAGAGGCGATGTCGGTAAGACTATAACATTAAGATTATGATATTCCACTGTGGATCATATTAGTAAATATTAATTATGCTAATATATTAGTAAACTGTGCTATGGCATCCTTGTGTCTGCTAATATTAGTAGCGTTTGATATGACACCCTTGTTTACTAATATTTAATTTAATAATTCTGCTAGTATTAATAATCTTTGCTATAGCAAAGTTGTTGCCTGCTAGTAAGTACTCTTTCCTATTGCACTCTTGCATGCTAATATTAGTACTCTTTACTATGGCACCCTAGCCTGCTAATAGTAAATAGCATGTACACGTGCACAGGTTTCGTACGGAGAAGCGCGTACTACCTGTTCTGTGGCACCAGTGTCTGCTGACGTTTGTTCAACGTTACAAGCAGGACGTCTCTTCTGAGCAGCGCGAGGCTCTCATGGAGCTGCTGAGGATTCAGTCTCACCCGACCATCACAGCAGAGGTCAGACGAGAGCTCTCAGCGGCTCAGGGCAGGGATGTCGAGGCGGCTGAGCCGTCGAGTGGCGCGATGGAGCTAGACGCTGCTAGCGGGCTACAGCGAGCTGGTAAAACTATCACGATGAAAGATAACAGTGACTCAGACTTAGATGATGACGACGATGATGATGATGATGACGATGATGATGAGAGTGATATGGAATAGAATAGTATAACTTAGTTTAGAACGAAAAGCTGACGAAGCAGCGTATTGAATTCAGTTGTCGTGGGTTACTGTGGAGTTTAAAAGTAATTAATTATAGGTAGCATTGATGTTCATTGGCTAAGACAATAATATTTCATAAATATAATTTAATTTGTTCTGAGCTGTAGCAGAGTTTGAGTTCTGTTAGAGTTTGGCCCTTACGTGCTTTAGCTACAACTATCTACTTATAGTGATTATACACTGTAATGCCTGTTTTTAACTTTACTAGTAATGATAATTAGTTTAAGTTTATTGTAGTAATGTTTTACTACATCCCTAACATCATCCTTGGATGAGAAAATGGACGTTAAACCTTTATTATTATTATTACTAGTAGAATGTTTCCTGATGAGCTAACTGCTGTAAATAATAATGGAATAAAACTATAAACTATGAATTTTGTCTCGGAGGCGTCTTTTTATGGTATCAAGTGTAGCTTACGATAGCAAAATAATAACACAGTGTCCGCTGTTCAGTCAGAAACTATCTATTGTTATGTGTGGCTTGCTGTGGCTTGTTCTACTTTCATGCAGTAATCAACCAAACGAAAAAGTCAAAGTCAATAAGCCAATATGTCTTCAATTTTATTCTTCTGGCTGCTCTACCAAAAAGACTAAAGCTAATGTTAACGTCAGTTTCCTCACTCGAATGCCAAGTCAGTAACGGGTGAGCCCAGGATTTGAACCATAAATCAAAAGTCCATAGAACCAAAGACCATGTCGCTGTCACAGCATGGCATATCTCTATAGATATGCTGTGGTCACGTGATATTTTAAGTGCCTTTGTTGCAAGTATCGTCACGAATAGTAATGAAATGTCAGAATCTTTATACTACGAGGTGCTCCACAGAGTTACAGGTTCAAGGTAGTCATAAATGAGTACACCAATGAACAAAAAAGTTGATTCTGTAGCAAATAATTAAGAAAATGTTCACGCAAATTTTTTCAGCTGTTTTACACAGCAATCACACTAGTCGCCTCATAAAAAGCATCAAGTTTTCTACTCGGTTGTCTTAAGTTTTGTGTTAAGTTTTCTACTCACTAATTAGAGCTGATTACACTACAAAACAATACATAGCAAATATTCTGTAATATTTAATTTATTTCTATACATTACATTTAGAAAGCCATTCCAACAAAAATCAACAGATAAAATACATTATTAAAGAAAAATCGATGCTGGTACGACCGACATCAATTATCCTGCAGCAATTCACACCTGTAACGTGGAAGATTTCGTGACGCTGTCTTGTCCATATTGGTCGCTTCTAAGATGCCAAGTAGCTTGCGGAAGAATTGTTTCTTGTGGCATTGGTCAGATGATTACAATTAATGGGATTTATACATTTTTCCATTCTAAAGATTACTTAAGAGGTTGGTATAAGCGTAAAGGAATTTATGCTCGAATCAAATAGTTAGAATAGAATGCTTGGTCGATAGAGAGTTTCTATCTATATGATTCTTCTAGAGGTAATGAAGGTAAACCGTAAGAATATGTTTCTCGGACCTGGCAACATTTAGTAGAAAACTCATAGCAGAGAGGGACAGAAAGAAACTTGTATTACACAGTAAGAAGCCAATCCTAATAGATTCGCCGTAGCTGATTTGCTAATCGATGCATAATTAATAAGTTGAAAATTAATGCAGGCCTACAATCCGAATTTCAGATAACCGGCAGATAAAATATTTATTGTATATTAAGAATTATAAATTACTTACTGAAGACAACAATAGCCCTCTAAAAATTACAAAAAATAACTAAGACAAATAAGTACTAAGTCTTTACCTGCATGACGCAGAAGTCATTGAATACTTTAAATAGTTGAATAGGCCTAATGTGACCGTTTGTAGATAATCGAGCGAGGCCTAGTGAACTCTACTGTAACCGGAGGAAAAAAATTTAAAAGTGTTGAAAATGAGGTTCAGTTTAGTCCTATACTATACAGCGCCAAACTGAGCTTGATTGATTAGTATAGGCCTACTGTGGATTCAATCAATCCCAGCAACTCTCGTTAGGCTACTGTAATTGAACCACAGATAAAGGCATAGTGGCATTACTATACACGCACGAGTTTACAGGCAATCAGAAACGAGAACTAAATGGAAGCTAGAATACAAGTGCACAAGCAATGAACATTAATTGGCATCTATGTATGCCAAAATATTGGACCAAACCCAACCCAGGAAACAACCCAATGTCCACCTCTAGTAGCGCCTGTTAAAACGATTTAAATGAGAATTTACAATTAAGTCTTATACAAATTAAAGTCTATAGTGAAATTCCCAGAATGGTTATTTTTTAATCAACAACAATACTTGAATATGTACGAGGCATCATTATCTTAATACCTTTCATCATCATCCTCATCTTCATCATCATCATCTTAAATCCCAGTTTAACTGGGTCGGGATAAGAATAGACCTTCTCCAATCCTCTATGTCCCACACCATATCATCAGCCAATCCCATATCAACAGCTGTAACATAAATAAATTTATAATAAAATAAAACAGGAACAAAATCTCAATAAATTCTTTGAATCATGAAATCAACAATGTTTGGCAATGTATTTTAATAAGTTATTCAATTTTAAAGAAAATCCACCAAAGTGAATTTAAACATTCGACAGTCAAGCAAAGCATAACACAACATTTAGGAACACTATAGCACTGCAGGCAACATTCAGATTGTTACAGAACTCTCAACAGTAAGCGGTAAGACATATACATGTAGATACATGAGAAGTCCATCCAAACAATCGACATATGAGCATAAGTGACCTATGATTCTTTCAAAGCAGAAAAGGGCACCGTACGCGTAACTGCATTTTCAACAAAATCAGAAAAGTTTCCCATTTAAAAACTCGTTTTCTAGCGGCATAGTTATATCGGACCCTATCCTTATAAAGAATAAAGAATAAAGTTATAAAGAATTAAGCCGTAAATTGATCTGCTTGATAAAAAAATTAAATATCTTATATTGATTTTACTCTTTTAATAACTCGTGACTTATCAAATGGGTTGAAATTAATGTTTTAAAATCCTCATTAATATTACGATTTTTACCGCAGTTTGAAACACTGTTCACCATTATAGCACTGACGCAATAATATCTTAAAATTTATTTACATAAACAATTCTAAGTATTTCAATATATTAATATACAAATATACTTAATAATAATAATAATAATAATAATAATAATAATAATAATAATAATAATAATAAAGGTTTAACGTCCGTTTCCTCATCCATGGATGATGTCAGGGACATCCCCAACAGCACACATCACTACAGATCAATTCACCCAGACCAGTCTGCAAAAGAAATGTGCTGAGGAGAAGTAAGGCCCTAAACGAAAGCCAGTCCGGTGATAAAAAAAATGGTCAAGGTAGATTGATAGAACTAATAGTTCATAGAGAGTAGTAGTTAATAATTCAATAGAATTCTATCTTACATAACAATGCTTCATATTTCAGAGTAGGAGTAAATGGAATAAATAAGGAGTAAACTAATCTTTATTCATACAAGTCAATTCAGTAGCAGCATTTAGCTCGCCATTAAGTCTATCAAATTATACATCATTATATACACACAAGAAGTGACAAGATGCTCAGCCGTAAGTCTTATGTACTAAATATGAAGCTTTACAATAAAGGCTAAAGTCGAATTCAACGTTAGTTTTAGCTTTTATAAGAATATAAGAGATGGCTAACACAGGAATTGAACCCCTAACCTATGTAGCTGCAAATCAGACACCTAACCTCTCACGCTACTCGTTCCCTGTTCAGACAACCCCTAAATTCTTGTTCCAGAAGCGGCAACGTCTTGATGAACCAAAACTGTACATGTTCTTACAAAGAGACTAAAGCAACCATCGGAGGGGAAAGCAAAAGTACTGAATGTATGATACTTTAAGAAATGGGTCGATAGAATTTCATATTATTTGAGTTGTTTGTTGATACTGTGAAAGGCAATGTTTTTATAGCGATTGGAACGATAGGCTTCACGGATTTATAAAAGTTGCGAGTACGCTATTGGCCTGGTTACATTTTTTAAATGATTAACAAATACATGTAGGCCTATATTTAAATAGCAAATATATCTAGATTTATAATCGTTCGTTTAGGCTACCTACATTCCTTGTGTATAGGCCTACAATTCGTAGAAGCAATTTACCGAACTAATGGGCTACTCTCTTCAGCAAAAATCCGATTATATACAGTATACAAAGACCTTTTCCCATATTGACAATACTAAAATATTACAAATTTTTGTTAAATGTTAGAAGAATTTAAGTCAGTGACGTGATTAAACAATATATGACTACGTCAACGTATTATCAAGAATCATAGGCCTATGCTTGACTCACGTGTTCAAAGTATGTTAGTATAACATCTGATCAATGTAGATATAGGCCTATAGTATCAAAATAATCTTCCTAAAAGTTTAGTAGCAGAGCTTTAGAAATATATAAATAAAATCAAGATGGTCTACCAGAAAGTTTTATTTTTCAGAAAAATACCATGACCAAATACCATGAAACTGCCATGGACCTACTAGTAACACTAGTCGTAATAATCCAGTTATAATCAGAGCTATATATTTGCATAATTCAAAAGAACTAGCTAGCACCAGATTTTGGTTTATTTGTTTACATGGTTACACAATATAAACAACTACAAAAATCTGACTTCAAAAATATTCGTTTAAGTATAAAAATACCTATTAAAGAGCACATCTACACATGACATCGATTCAAAAACACATTGACTATTTTACTAACACATACACATTAAAAATACACAAGTCTTTATAACACGTTACCATTAGGCTTTGAATTTCTCTATAACATGTAACGGCGAGAAATCGGCCGTTAAATCCACATTGCATGGTATTTAAAACAGTAGCAATAAGCTTAACGTTCACAAAATTCTGTTTAACAGTTTGAAGGTTCCTCAGCAATGAGCAATACAAAGCTTTATATTTCGAATCTAACATTTGCAGTCAAAAGAAATTTACTAAATTCGCTACGCCTCGTAAACCATTACAATTCATTAAAGTTAACAGTTTAGCAGATAAGGTATTCTAATTTTGCTTCCCTAGGTGAATAGTATTTTAACAGCCGAACCAAATGCAAAACGAAGCAAACCAGACTAAGATGATACAAATAATATATTGTTTAATTCAAACTGAAGATCTACGATTTTTTAAACCAGCGTTGGATACTTTGCTATGCCATGTCCAGAAAATTCTATCAAATATTCATATAACGATGTTACTTGGCCTATTCTCGTATATGAATATAATACACACAGTGCTTTTTAAAATAAGCAACATACCAAATACACTCAAATATATGGACACGACCTCCATAACTATATCAGTAAAATATCATACATAAGTAAAATAAAGATTACAAGATTTGTAAGAAAAAGATATGAAAAAGTATTTTGCTAAGAATATTGAAATACACACTGCAATGATCAAATGAACTAGAAGAAAATAAGATCACAGAAGAATAGAAGGTAGCCAATTAGCTACATCACACACCACAATCAGCCAATCAGCTATCTTAGACAACAAGATCAGCCAATCAACTACATCATCCACCACGATCAGCCAATCAGCTACATCATCCACCACTATCAGCCAATCAGCTACATCAACCAACCACAATCAGCCAATCAGCTACATCACACACCACGATCAGCCAATCAGCTACATCACACAACAAGACCAGCCAATCAGCTACATCACACAACACGATCGATTCTTGGTCGAAAGTCTCGACTTCGGACGATACTTTGAGAGAAAGTCGAGTTGCTTGGCATTTATTGCACCTCGTCGTCGCCTGCATCAATCAATCAGTAAATCAATCAAGAAATCAATCAACCAATCAATAAATCAGTCAAGCAATTAATCAATCAATCAATCAGTCAATAAGTCAATGAATCAGTCAATCAATCAATCGGTCAATCAATCAGTCAATCAATTAATCAATCAGTTAATCAATCAATCAGTCAATCTATCAATCAATCAATCAGTTAATCAATCAATCAATAAATAAATCAAGCAATCAAACAATAAATAAAGCAACCAATCAATCAATCAGTAAATCAATCAATAAGTCAATCAGTCAATACCATCATTCATTTAGCCAATCAATCTTAGAAACACTCAACTAATGAATAAATAAATCATATCAATCAAAATATAATTCAATCAAGAATTCAAAACAATATATAGAAATAAAATCAGTTACACAATAATTGAAACTAGCAAATCAAAATACGTGTATATTACGCATTGAATGAAGTATTAAATCAAAGAAAAAATCAGTCAGTCAATCAATCACTCCAGTGTAGTTGTCAATAGGTTATGCAAGAGTTTATGCAAAATAAAGTTTAACTTTTATAAAATAAATCCGACAATATAAAATCAAAAATAAAGAGAAGGAAATAAAGTTTTACAAATCCGTAGTATTTATGATAAAATTATTTTCTGCACTAGAATATGTAAAAATTTATAATACAGTCTATTTACGAAGGCTTCTCGATTAAATAGTAATTTTACAGAAATATATATTGTAATCCCCGTGTTATGTTCGAGTTGTTTGAAGAATTGACCAACTGGTGACTGCACGTGTCGTAACGCGACTAAAGCACTAAGATCCATACCGACGTCAGAACGCGCATTCGGTTAGTGAGCGCCTAGGCTCCAGAAATTGCTACAAAACTTTAAACGAATGGCAAAGTCTCAAATAGGGGATTGGCTGATGGTGTGGTGTAGAACAGAGAGGATTTGAGACAGTCTATTTGTATCCCAACTCTGGTTAACCTGGGATTCAAGGAAGGATGATGATGATAATGATGATGATGATTATGATATATTGTAATCTAAAATCGATTGACGAAGCAAAATTTTAAGTTAAAAATCACATATCAACAACAAATGAACAAAAGAATCTCTTACTGCCTAATAAACTCCACTGCGTCTTCGTACTTCATCCCCAACTCAATCAGAGCAATAGCCACTAGCACAGGAGCCCTGTAACATTAAACCATAACCACTAACACAGGAGCCCTGTAACAGTAAACCATAACCATTAACACCGGAGCCCTGTAACATTAAACCATAACCACTAACACAGGAGCCCTGTAACATTAAACCATAACCACTAACATCTAAATATCAAAATCTAGATATCTATATAGCTATCTAGACATATATCTGGATATCTAAATATCAGCCGTAACAAAAGTATCTAAATATGTATGTTCTCCCGCCTGATAACATAATAATAACGCTGATAGTACTAACAAGGGAGTCCTAAATGTCTAATGCCTGACGCTAAACCTTAGCATATTTTCAAACCACATATACTGTTATAGACATCCTGGCAGGAATTCAAATCTAAAGTCTCTTACTCATCGTTCATTTGTGCTATCAACTAATCAACGTATGCACTAGAGAACGATTAAATATAAAGCAAAGGGAATAAATAACCGATCTAACTTTATATCAATAAATTGTAACTTTACACCACTAAATACAGGCCCTACTGAAAATACCTTCGGAATTAGATTTCTAAACTACACGTTTAACTTTAAGGAATTTTGTTTCTCCTAATATAATATACACTAAGAATGTACAATATCTGTAAGACGCAGCACTTATGCAGCATGAATATATGAAGTTTTAACTGGATCAGGATTTAAATCTAACATTACCGCTAATATTAAATATAGAGTAAGAACTAAGCTAATAACTATAATTATTCCAATTCTCGCTACATCTCAGAAACACTTTAGAGACAAAATAAATCTACAAAAATCTCGACTTTAGCTCTAAAAGGGCTAAAGGCAGCGGCTTAGTTTTTCTATCATTGACGTCCCTGACATCATCCTTGTATGAGGAAAGGGACGTTAAACCTTTATTATTATTATAATTATTACTATAACTATAATTATAGTATTATAATAATAATTATAATTATTATAATATTATGCCATGGGCTATAAAGGGCCCTGAGCTAAAAAAATAAAATCAAAGAGACTTTATTTAATTAAAAGTTTAAAAAAGAAGTGATTAAAATAATTCCTCTACACTCTGGGAAGCCGCATTAGCCAAAGTGCCACTGAAACAGACAGCATTGAATCGTTGGAGAGCAATAGACAATCGCAGCCAAAGAAAAGCTTTTTTTGTGCCTATCACCAGTAATGGCGCTATTTGTTATTATTAATTATTGCTAATTGATTAATTATTGCTAATTATTATTATTATTATTGTTATCATTATTATTATTATTATCAGACCTGCCGAGCCCGGCCACACAGTGGATGGCCACACAGACATCCTCTTCCTCAGATCTTCTGCTGCGCAACAGCTGACACCACGTCATCACTATCTCACCAGAGGGTGCAGTACCGTCAGCGTACGGCAAGTCCTGCAGCAGTGGTAAACATAGAAACCAATCCTACTAGCAGTGGTAAACATAGAAACCAATCCTACTAGCAGTGGTAAACATAGAAACCAATCCTACTAGCAGTGGTAAACATAGAAACCAATCCTACTAGCAGTGGTAAACATAGAAACCAATCCTACTAGCAGTGGTAAACATAGAAACCAATCCTACTAGCAGTGGTAAACATAGAAACCAATCCTACTAGCAGTGGTAAACATAGAAACCAATCCTACTAGCAGTGGTAAACATAGAAACCACTCCTACTAGCAGTGGTAAACATAGAAACCACTCCTACTAGCAGTGGTAAACATAGAAACCACTCCTACTAGCAGTGGTAAACATAGAAACCACTCCTACTAGCAGTGGTAAACATAGAAACCACTCCTATTAGCAGTGGTACACATAGAAACCATTCCTATTATCAGTGGTAAACATGGAACTACACCTATTAGCAGTGGTACATATAGAAACCACTCCTATTATCAGTGGTAAACATAGAACTACACCTATTAGCAGTGGTAAACATAGAAACCACCTATTAGCAGTGGTAAACATAGAAACCACTCCTATTAGCAGAGGTAAACATAGAAACTACTCCTATTAGCAGTGGTAAATGTAGAAACCACTCCTATTAGCAGTGGTACACATAGAAACTACACCTATTAGCAGTGTTAAACATAGAAACCACTCCTATTAGCAGTGGTAAACATAGAAACAACCTATTAGCAGTGGTAAACATAGAAACTACTCCTACTAGCAGTGGTAAACATAGAAACCACCTATTAGCAGTGGTAAACATAGAAACCACCTATTAGCAGTGGCAAACATAGAAACCACTACTATTAGCAGTGGTAAACATAGAAACCACCTATTAGCAGTGGCAAACATAGAAACCACTACTATTAGCAGTGGTAAACATAGAAACTACTCCAATCAGACAATAATCTATTAGAATTATAGTAATCATTATATTAGATATAATATACTATAATATATTGTATTATAATATAATATTATAAAATAATATACAATATAGTAATATATCTTCGCTTACGTTCTACTACTTCCACTTTCCGTTGTAGGTTGAAAACACATCTCTTCGAGCACAACACGGGGAATATAATACATATATACAACAACAATACGATTAGAGTGCTACTGTTGTCCATGACAACATTGAGCAATATATATATATATATATATATATATATATACGATATATCTATATACTATATAATATATATTATATATAATATATATTATATATATATTTTATTATATATATATATATATATTTATATATGTCTGGTAAGAAGTCTTCATCAGTATAAATTTATAGCAGAGTAATTAATATTTTTTAATTATTAAAAAATTATTACAAGTTTTAATATATATGAAACAGAACCATATTATATGCTCTTAAATGAAAGATATAAGATCTTAAAGGAAGATATTAAATGACAAATCTCACCTGTGAAAGGTCAAAAGTTAGTATTATTCTAGAAGCTGATATACTGCTCAGCAATTATTAAATAAATATTCCTAACAAGATTATATATTTAACTTTGTTTCTTTATAGTTCTCATTTACAACAGGGTTTCATAACTTTTTCGTGGTGGTAGCGTTTGAGTTGCCCTAATTTGACAATTTTCGGTTACTGCTTACATGTATATGTATATTACCCCAGTAGCCGATCGTAGAATAAATATACTATAACTGTAAAACTGTAGCTCTCTCTATCTCTCGTTTGTATTTGTACTGGCAAGTGGCAAGTCCAAGGTAAATATTCTTACTTATAAGCAGCTTCTTATGCTTCATAGAAGAGCACTCCATCGATCAACGAGTTATTTCCTTCACAAAAGGTTATGATATGTCCACACCGTAATGTAGCCTTTGCAGTTTAGACGATAAGCAAAGTAAAGGTAAAAGCTAATGTTAACGTCAGTTTCCTCACTCGAAAGCGATGTCAGTGCCGGGCGAACCCAGGATCTGAACCCCGCACGTACTGATTCGCGGTCTACCTACAGGTCTATCTACCGACATCGCCACTGGCTCCAGGCATCTAAACCTATAGCTAGAACTAACACCAGCAGGGTACAGACCACGACTTGAATGCCGTTATCGACAAGACGGTCAGTGTTGTAGGCCGTGCCGCCAACTCTCACCACACAACTTGCATTGTACTTCTTCACCTCCTGCAGAACATTAATCACTTGTCAACATATTTCTTTAATTATATCAACGTAAAATGTATTAAACTTATCATATTTGCTAATTAAACTAGATTCAAACCAACGCTAGAAACGCATTCGGTTGATGAGCGCCTAGGCTCCAGAAATTGCAAAGAAAACTTAAACGAATAGACTAAAAGTCTATCCCGAACCTGGTTAAACTAGGATTTCAGGGAAGATGATGATAATGATGATGTTTGATTGTCACCGAGTTTATAACCTAGATAATTAAGAACAGACTGCTAGGAAGACGTATGTGAATCTGAGGCTGACTAACATAGTGATCGAGGAAGACACAGAGAAACCATCCCAGAATATGCAACAAACGTTACATCTAGATTTGGTAAAATTACACAAATCAGAGTCTGGCACATCGTGAAGCAGTAAGCTGTGTCTGCTACTAGTGCAGCATTAGTTTTTAGTCTTAAAAGGGCCAGTGACAAGGAAAGCACAAAATGTGAACTTTACACCTACTGATCCGCAGTCGGACAACTAAACCATCATGCTACTGACTCAGCTCAAACATTTATTAATTTATATCTTGAACCAGACATTTTGCTTAGTATTGAATAGAAACAAACAATGATAATATATATTAAATTTTAAAATAGTATCACTGAAAATAGTATAATTTAAAATAATATCATTTTAAAAAGTATCATAAAAAACATGTAAAAACATGTATAAAAGTATGATTTAAAATAGTATCATATAAGATAGTATCATTTAAAATAGTGTCATTTTTAATATTTAGGATTACTAGGGAAGAGACAACATGACCACACTCACATTGACATATGTTTCGATATGTTTCTCAGCCGGTCTCTCTGTTATTAGGAACCTCATGTTCTTGTATTCCACCACAGACAGCTCTAGTGGTCGTATCATCGTCGTCATCACTCTGATGCTTTCTCAGATATGTTAATCAAGAACACCCTTAGCTAATCCAGATTTCTCTAGCGATCTCACTATCAATCAATATCTCTCTATTGATTGTGATTTAACTTAATAATCAATCTCTCATCTTGGGCTTGGCAGCTAAAATGTGTGAAATAATAGAGTAGCAGAGACAATGTGCAGAGTGCCAAGCGTTCATCAAATCGACTGAGTTCCACACAAAACACTTCAGCTGCACCACTAAAACATCTCTTTGGCCTTCAAGAGAGACGGCTTGCTGCAGCGATTTAAACCAAACTCACTATCAACCGTCAAATTGACAGTAATTATTATTCAATAATAGAAATCGACTTCGATCAATCAATAAAATCATCTGTCAAATCTTCTAATACTAAGATTTCCTAACACACTGTCTGCAGGATGACAACAACAACAACAGCTCTACTTCAGAGCTGACTAGTGGTCTAATACCGTTTTTAGAATAAATCCAGAATTAAGTGAATCCTGACTACTTTGTGAGAATTTCATTTCTTAACATTCATATCAAATTATGAAGTTTCTTATTCGATTATTAACCCATTCCGGAGATTTCTGAGAGATTACCCAGAATGCGATGAGATGATTGACATCTAGGAGATAACAGGAAAACTCATAATTAGCCAGAATATCCTGAACAGTCTTTATGATAACTTCGGAACATTATGCTTTTGAATGGATTCATCAAGTGATGATGGGATGGCATGCGAATAGAGTCTTAATCTAAAGTTGCAGAGACTAAATTACAAGATCCATTTCTATGGGATCTCAGAGAGACAAAGTTGTTGCCGAGGGGCTTTGAGCAAGACACAGATGTTATGTCTATGGGTGCTGAATGAGACAGAGATGATATGTCAATGGGTGCCGAGTGTACACATACATGTATGTTATGTATATGGGTGCTGTGTGAGAAAAAGATATTAGTTCTATGGATGCTGAATGAGACAAAGATATTGGTGCCTCTGGGTGCTGAGTGAGACACAGATATTGGTGCCTCTGGGCGCAGAGTGATGTTAGTTCTATGGGTGTTGTGCCGGGCAGTATCGTGATACAGTGCTCAGGCGATGAGCCGCACCGCGTGCATATCTGTCGTTAAACACCTAAACACCACAACACAAGTCACGATCAGTCAATCAGTCACTCAGTCACTCACTCACTCGCTCACTCGCTCGTTCACTCACTCAAACAATCAATCAATCAATTATCTGATATATCGATCAGTCAATTAATCAATCACTTAACAATCAATCAATCCCCATTTATAACTAGAATACTAAATGAATATATAACTTAGAAAAATGATTAATCAATTACTCAATCCATCCATCGATTAATCAATTAATTAATCAACCAGAAGAAGTCTCTTAAGAATATGTGCAGTTCTCAGGTGGTCTTTATTGTCAATGAATTAACGGGTGATGACTATCGTTAAAAAAATTTCTTTGAATCAGTCAATGAAGAAAAAGCTAAGGACTTGAAATCAAAGATCAAATCCTTATAGTGTAACTGTAGTTAGTTAGCAACAGAAATATATCAGGTTCCTTTTAGTCACGCTGAGACTGTGACGTTGTTCAAGTTCACTACCATGGTAAGCTGAATTTAAGTTAGAGATTACATGTTAAACCAAGCTAAATAAAATCGCTGAGAACTGTTAAGGTTTGGCATGTTCTTTGTGTTATGACATAATGCATTAAGTGACTACAATCAATTTAATTCTAAAAATATTTACCTGGCCTCTAGGAAAATAAAAGACTACCATAGAATTACTAGAGGCAAGTACTAATAGTTTCTCTTATAAATTATAAACCTCAATTTCCAAGTAATCCAACAGTAATAATGTATATAGTAATCGCAACACACGTTTCATCTCACCTGAAATTTTTCCCCATAGCTAACTAGAAACATATTCAATAAGTTACAGCCGAGAAGTAAAGCCTATTGAACAATAAGCACCACTCCTCTACTGGAATCAGGGAGGCTATGCCCGCCCCTCGTGATCTCCTGCAATACTGGGGGGGGGGGGGGGTCATATGCTAAAACCATCCAATTAAAAGCACATTTTATTAAATTTTGAATCTTAAAAACCATAACTAAAGCATGTAAAACCAAGCTGTATTATTTTTTAATATTATTCGACAATTATGTTATTTTATTTTGTAAAATAAATATTAACAAATAATTATACTAAATTGGTTTTCCAATTTCACAAATACATACATGTTTTCTAATCTAAACTTTGACAGCATTTAGAGCTACGGCTACAATCGGTTCCCCTCTTCCCAATAATTTTTCTCCGACACATATTAGCTTTACTGTAATTCCAGCATTGACATAAGTCACTAACAGATCCCAGCTACCTGTAGCACCGGCTTGAATCAATCGATGCAGGAAGTAGAGGAAGAAGAAATCGCTAATAGCACTATAGTAGACAAGACGACGCTCATACAAACCGGCCCACGAGTAATCAATATATAGTGCAATGAGGGGGGCAACGCATCTCGACATAGCCACTGCATAGCTTACGTGTGCAATTCCAAGAAAATTCAATTAACAATTCTGTGTTACAGACATGCCAATTTTTATATGCTGTGCTTCACAGTACAAGATTATAAATGGCAGAAAAAATGTCAACTATATTATAGCCTACATCTCTTCCTTACCTGATGTTTCACAAGATAATACAATTGTTTGACCTTTAAATTACATTATACATATAATCTCTCTTTCTCTTTTCTCTCTCTCCCTATCTCTCTTTTTCTCTTTCCCTCTCTCTCTCAAGTTTTGACAAACGGCAGGTCCAAGACTCCGAGGTGCACATTTCTATTTATACTTTGCTTTCACACTCCAGAAAGTGTAGGCCTTCTCAACCGATTAATAAGCAATCCCTTCTGAAAAGCTATATAACAATATTCGCATCAATATTGAGAGAAAAACTTCCTCTTAGGGGTTTTCTTTATCCTTCAAGGTTCCAGAAGAGTTGCCTCTTACAAAACCATACAAACGAGATACGGCACCCCTTGTGCCATAATAGGCATACGGTTTAATAGGCATACGGTTTGTTTAGTCCTCATGGACACAACCAGAACACAACGGGAAACTGTCATCATTATGTAGCTAAAAAGTGGTCTGTGTAAATAAGTTGCACAGAGCTCACCTCTAAATAACTAACTAACACATTCCAGCTGCCATCACAAAAGCTAACTTACATTCTCTTCTCTCTCTCTTAGTGCACTGCCTACTGGCAGGTCCATGGTATATAATGCCTCCACTCTTCTCTGTCTTCCGCCTTCCTCTTTATTTCCACATATGAGTGGGTCTTTAAATCATCTAACATACCTAATCTCAGCCTGCCCCTGCTTCTTTTTCCTTCCATTCTACCTTCTAAGACCTCTTTACATTATATTATAACTTACACTTATATATGACAACTTACATTATATTACTATTATTATTGTTATTATTATTATTATTATTAATACTATCACTACATTTTATATTAGCTTCAATAAATTTTAACATCAACTAGTTTACATTTCTAAACAGTGATATAAAATTAGCAACACATCTAGTTATCTCTCTCTCTCTTTTAATGCACTGCCTAATTTACAAGTCCATCATATATTGGCCTAACTCTTCCACCCAATTCTATCCTAAGTCTTCCTTTTCATCCCTTTTTATGAAAATGGTTTCAAATCATCCAAAAACCCATGTCTTAGTCTGCCTCTAATTCCTTCCCCTTGCATTCTTCCTTTTATTACATCTTCAGCAAACCACCCGCCCCCTTGTAATATGTCTTATTCAGCTTTTCTTTCTACTTCTTATCACATTTATATCTTTTTATCTGTACTGACTCTGTTAAGAAATTCTTCACAAGTTTGTAATTTTGTAAGCCTTCTATCTTTCTCGATATTCACATTTCCAATGCCTCTAGTTTCCTGTTATCCTCTCTCATTAATGTCCACATTAACACCCGTAAAGAAGTGTCGCCCACACCAATGTTTTCATGATCTTTATCTTTGTGTTTTTCTAATACATTTTGTTAAGAGTTATTTTATCTTTTCAAAGTTGCTTTTGATTGTGAACTTCTACATTTTTTACATTTCACATTCCTCATCATCCAAAATGGTGTGGCCCAAACACTTGAAGCTCCTTAATCGTTCTAATCATATATTACACAATCTAATATTCAATAATCAAATATTTGTCATAAAAATCTAATATTTGTCATAAATAATTCAATATATTTGCAATCTATTTACATCCCTGTATTTCCTAGACAATCCCATTAACTTTTGTCTTTTTAATGTTAATCTTCATGCCATACCTCAATGCCATAACATTCAGACCATCCATAACACTTCAAAGTCCTACGTCACTACTAGCAAGCACACTTTGATCATCTGCAAACCTTACATCTTTAAGTCATTTACCTTCAATAACTATTCCTTCCACAATACCCTTCATTGTCTCAAAAAATCAACATATTATATATACATAAATATATTATATATCATCATCATCATCATTATCATCTTCCCTTGAATCCCAGTTTAACTAGGGTCGGGATACGAACAGACCTTCTCCAATCCACTCTGTACAGTATATATATATATATATATATATATATATATATATATATATATATATATATATATATATATATATTGTATATATCTATCTATCTATCTATTTATAGGCAACATAATAGTGGAACTTTCATTCATTCAATTGAAGATCCATTTTTTCAGAACCATGACTGTTATGTCTAATTAATACAATATAAAATTATGCAGTATACACCGAATGGAAAATTATAAAAACTGTGATTGAGTAATTGATTGAAAACTATATAAAACCTATCATTAGTTTTAGACAATTCATAGGGTAGATAACATAGAAAACATTAATTAACTGCATTATTATCAAATTTTGCAATCGTGGTCAAGCAAATATAACTCTTAATTAATATTTATTTTCTCTGCATCATCATGTGCAAGAAAATAGAAAAAAGCAATCTATATCAATAATATTTAATTTATCATGTTAAGCGTTTGCTCGGGTAAAACTGGCAAGTTGTTTCAACATAAAAATCAGTAGATGTCGGTTTCAAATCTACAACTCCATTCGTCATTGAGATGCTATTACGACAGGATACGTAAGCTATGACAGGATTAAGCCTTTTGGAAAAGCTAATAATATAGAAACAGAAAACTAAAGATTGCAGCTAATCTATATAACATTAACGCACATTTCTAACAACGCCGCACACGTTTTATAAAACTAAGCAGCAAACTCTATCCTGATTCAATATTAGTAAATATAGGTAGGCTATACAAACCGATACGAAGCTGAACATTGATAAAAAATAATTTATTCGAGATGTCAACTGTTTCAGCAGGCTGGTATAATGTAAATCCGTCACTGTGTTTAATAATTTTCAGAGCTGTATAAATCCTTAAACTTATTAAAAGGAATCTTTATGTGTCATTCAACCAAATCAGAAATAAATTGTAAACAAATAGGGCCTACTTATTTAATTTTTGCGATTAAATAAATATTTAGAAATTAAATATTATACAAATATCTTGTATTATTATTTTCCTTTTCCAACGTAAACAGAATAATTAAATAGCGACACCTTCATGTGCGCTATTGAATTTGTTAAAAATTTGCTCTCGTAATTAAATATTAGAAATTTATTATTCATAGTATATAATTTATATATTATGGTTATTGGTATATTGCTTAACTTAGACCTGGAGTAAAGGTAGGGATAAGGTTAGAAGCGGGAGAGGTTTATTCTCTTAGGGTTAATGGAGATTACCGTGTCGTTATTTAAATTTTGTTGCATCTACTTCTTATCTTGTTATAATGCTTCCATTCGCCAGCCCATTCATGTTCTTAAACAAAATTCGTCTCAAGTCCTCGCAATGGTAGACAAATCATAAGCTGCATGAAGGAATTGACAGTGCAAATGGCCTCAGAATAAAATGTAAGACTAAAATAAAAAGTAAGGTGCTTCGGCGCCTGTTGGCGTAGAGTCTGTAAAAGACGTCCCTGACATTGCCTTATGGCGAGGAACCGGACGTTAAATTCTTATTGATTATTTGCTGTTTTCGCTATTTCCTTATTTCTTTTAATGGTTATTAATGGTCGTTTCCTTTCATAGTGCATCGATTGCAGCCGGTACGGATTTAAGAACGACCTTTCAACACCCTCGTGATATTTTTCTTTCAATTCTGGCATATTCAATCTCCAATTTCATAATTCAATCTCCAGGATGGTCATCCAAGCTTGTACTAACCGGGTCCGACCTAAATTAACTTCGTTCATTGACGCGCAGCTTAACTCTATATTGCACTGGAGTGCCAAACGGCGCTGTAACTTTCCGTTGATGTAGAGTCATATGCCTTAACGAAAAATGTGATAATTGCACGCTAGTGTCGTCCGGCATTATAAAGTTTTTGTACTTGAGACATGGAAAGGTTGAACCATGTGGCTTCCTTGGCGCTCAAATTCAATAACATAAACATTGATAAGAAAATTTGACAGAGGTAAAAATGATACATTTTCGGGCATAACTACAGGGTCTTTGTTGAAACTATGTTGTAATAAAAATAGTTTTAATTTAGAAGATACAATTATCGAACAGTATAGCCGTTACATAATGAAAAACATAGTTTTTCATATTAAATAAAGTAATAGATTTGTGCAGTGCCGTCCGGCACTAGTGTGCCATTAACCTTAGTTTTGATAACAGTAATTTATGATACAATTTGAATTTATCTTTTATTTTGGCTTAGTTTAGTATACTTATAGCTGATGTATACTGTATTACTGATATCTCTAAAGTCAAAGGCCTGCTTAACGTCAGTTTCCATGTCTCAAAATGATGTCAGTGACAGAGAGAGCAATCGCTTTGAACCCTCTGTCTACTTTTCAACACGCTACCGGCTCTAATTATACGTGTACAGGCCTATTATATTTATCACACATAAAATATATGGAGGGTTAAAATAAAGAGAGGGCTTATCTATAAGGGGCAATTTTCCCTTCAAGTCTTGAAATTATATATCTCTCTATATATATTATATATCTTTCTATATATATTATGTAGATTATATATCTTTCTATATATATTATGTAGATTATATATCTGTCTATATATATATTATGTAGATTATATATCTTTCTATATATATTATGTAGATTATATATCTTTCTATATATATTATGTAGATTATATATCTCTCTATATATATTATGTAGATTATATATCTTTCTATATATATTATGTAGATTATATATCTTTCTATATATATTATGTAGATTATATATCTTTCTATATATATTATGTAGATTATATATCTTTCTATATATATTATGTAGATTATATATCTTTCTATATATATATTATGTAGATTATATATCTCTCTATATATATTATGTAGATTATATATCTTTCTATATATATTATGCAGATTATATATCTTTCTATATATATTATGTAGATTATATATCTTTCTATATATATATTATGTAGATTATATATCTTTCTATATATATTATGCAGATTATATATCTTTCTATATATATATTATGTAGATTATATATCTCTCTATATATATTATGCAGATTTCGAAAAATTACACAATGGATAGCAAATCTTTCTATTCCACCAAAACTAGACAATTTGCAAGTCGATTTATAATTTCTAATTTTCTAATTTTCCAATAATAACGATTTATAATAATCTTGGACAAAATGTCCAAGTGGCATGCTAGTGCCGATTGACACTGTAAAAATAAATAGAAATATTTTGTTCTTTTTCGCATTTTTGGTAATTTTTTTTAATTACAAACCCTAATAAGGAGCAAAAATATACCTAAATTTAATATTTTAATGACAAACAAAAAAATCATGCAATATAGGGTTAACCAACTATGCTAAATCCCATGCACCCCTTTGCGGGCCAGTGGTGTATGCAATTAAGAATCATGCGTTCTAACGGTTTGTATTTAATGTGTTTGTAACAATGAACGCTATAGGCCCAGCCTATGAAGAAAAGCAGCTATTTAAAAATCGTTGTTAAAAATTTTGCAACAAAAATTGCAAATATTGCGCAGCACGACCTGAGCTATGACTTAGATTTAGATATCAATCGCGAGATTAAAATTATCGTCCAAAGCAGACGTCTACGATTCAAAACCCAACTGGACCCTCTCTGACAGTTAGCATACCTTGTGATATGGAAACAGACGTAAAATGTAGCTTTCTCTATAGTAATTATCAACGGATTATCTCCCGCTATTATAAGTTTATTCGCCTGTTCTATGGTTTATTTACTATTCAGATGTAGGTTAATTGAATTCACAGTTGATACGTTGATCATCGGCCTCGTGTTAGTTAAATATGTGTAAATATACACTATGAACTCTTCACGCTGTGCTCACACTTCAGTGGCAGCACAGTAGGGCCTACCGTGCAGGCACCAAACTTTCGTTTGACTCAGGCACAGATCCATTCTTTTAAATTGTAAAGTTCTACATTTTAGAGTTATTGGCTTAAAAGTTCTGTATTTAAGATTTCTTTAATTAAGAGTTTTATTAGTCTAAAACCCTTTAAATCATTTCATTTAAGAGGTGCTTATTTCTAAGTTTTTATGTATATTTATAAGTTATGTTTTTGGTCAATGTGAACGCGAGGTTTCGTTTAAGTATTCCATAGTTTTTAAATATGTCGAAAAATTTAATAAAATCAGCCTTCAATTTGATAGATTACTTAGCACCCAGGTGGAGTGGATTACATGAATAACGAACGGTAGCATTTAGTTTTATAATCGAACACTAGGCGTACACGAGAATACCTGTTAATGCCTACCTTTTGAGACTTTAAGAACAAATTATAGGGCTACTTTGATTTTAGGCGTCTAATCAGTCATCAGTCTATTGGCATATTGGGATTTAATAACGTATTGATAAAAATTTAATAATTAAGTGTTAAGTTTCAATTAATTAGGAACGTTTATTATAAGTTATAGAGCAATTTACAAGGACACAACAGTTTATTGTCTATTTTCCAAAATAATAGAAATTATTTAATTTTAAGATTGAGTGTATTAATTATTAGAAATTGTTGAGGAATTAGCTGATCCTGACGCCTAGTAATTAACTCTGATAGTGTGATCGTATGCATGCACATTGAGAAACTTCCGATCAAAAGACTACAATGTCAGAGAAGAAGGAAATAGTGGATCTTGAACATGACTCTCAATCTATCGATGAGCTATCTATTGGATATCCATTCAAATCTTTATACAAACAGGTTGTTAGCCTATACAGATATATTTATCCGTGTTTTGTTCAAGCCACTGAAGAATTAACCAGTCGTGAACTGCTTTTGTGTAAGAAGCGACTAAGAAAGAGAAGGCTTTTCAAAAGTTAAGAGTTCCTTCACTAAAAGCCTCATTAAGGATTAGTAAGGCCACAACTTTTTTGAAGGGATCAACTTGTTGATCGATGCTCTTTTGCAAGCACAAAAGCAGAAGACGAGAAGATGCACATTGGACCTATTATTTTGCAGATCATTGGAGAGGCAAAGAATGAGAGATAGAGAGATGGAGAGAGAAAGACCGGGACAGAGAGAGAGAGAGAGAGAGAGAGAGAGAGAGAGAGAGAGAGAGAGAGAGAGAGATAAAGAAGGGGATTGAGACAGATATATAAAAAGTCGAAAATACATCAATCTTTGTATTCTTTATATTTAAGCAGTTATATTGATCTTGATTCTTGACCAAGGATTCTCTATACTGGTAGGCTAAGTCTAGGTAAATTAACATTTTTCCAGTGATATTTTTTTAAGAAACGAAATTGTTATACGTTACAGTGGTTTTATTAATTAGAGTGCAAGTCCAGAAAGGAAATTGTTTAGACAGAATTTACATATTTAATTGATATACATGTATGCACATGTATAGTTATATTCATTTCCTGTTGCGTTTGCTTGTTCTTGTGTTGTGTATGTGAACTCTACAGGGTTGAATGACCCCTTTTGCTATTCCTATTAAATGAATTGAATTGATGCGAGATAATTTTGCTAGCTTTCAATCTATGATGGTTTACGTCTAATTCTTCAAAAGAAGTCTAAAGATGATACAAGAAACTCTCGTGGGAACCAAGCAATTACAGACATTTCCACACAATAATTAGATATGCATGCTATATGCCTAAGCAATAATAAAATTACCGTATGCAATAGTTAACTAAGTCCAAGTACAGTGAAGTGAGATCATCCTCAATGATATAAAGTTTCTGAGTACTCGACCAGTATTCCACCAGCACTTCTATTTGAGTAATAAGAATATGCTGTACTGGTTTCTGTGCTACAAACCTGTTGATATTATATGCCTACACCATAAATGCAGTTAACTGCTTCTTATTACAGCAGTTAACATTCGTTTTACTGTAAAGATCTTGCAATTTCGTTTATTACAAAAAGCTAAGATTAACGTCAGTTCCTCACTCGAAAGCAATATCAGTGACGGGAGAGCCCAAGATTTGAATCCCGCACATACTGACCCGCTGTCGAATATCTTACCGACATCGCCACTGGCTCCAGCCAATAGTATAAGTTTTTGAATACATGCATGTAAGCAATATTTTAAAAGCGCAGATACATTCGTCCTTTTCTGTTGACCTCATCTTAAATAGGTTTTGCACCGTGTTTGGTTCTTCTCTGCCTATGTATTTGCTATATCTTTTGTGCTAGCTTCTTGGTTAGGCTATAGCCTATTGTCAATTATGGGCTTCGGTTGCGCGCCAAATAGTTCATATTTTGTAAATTTAGACTTTGGAAATCCGAGCATAAATTTGGTTTTATTGTAATAAGCGGAGGCTATTTTTTCAGTTAGCGTGCTGATTTGATGTTTAGATTGATAGCACACTTGCCCAATAAGTAGGAGCTCACAAGTTCGAATTCCAGTTATATGGTTTTAACTTTTATACCATTGACTTGAATAGCTTAACTTGCATAGCTTGCAATTGAAGTATAAATGTACCTTAGAATCCAACTGTTTATTTTATTCAGCTTTAGCAAGAGTTGCGCAATGTTATTGGCTTATGTCGTATAAAGAATTAGTATAAAAAAGTAGTATAGGCATGTAGGCCTACATGCATATGCTGTGTTTGTAATAGTACGAGCGCTCATACAGCAGTGCGAGTACTTAGAGCGTTACAACTATAATTAAATTTGAATGGCAATTATATTGCAGGCTATACTTCTAACGCGTATCGTGAGAAACTGAGATAATGTTATTCATGATTGTTACAGAGTGTAATTGAGGATTGGTCATGGATTGAAAATCTGTGCAAATGTTTAACATATATGCAGCAAGGGTTCAACTACAGCATGGTTAGTAACACCATCGTCATATAATTCTACTAAAATAATGCATTATACTATGCTGTACTATAGTGTATTGTGTTGTATTATATTATGCTGGACTATATTGTATTATATTGTGGACCTATAATTTTGTATTTTATTGCATTAAATTTGTGTGTTATATTACCCCCGTGCTGCGTCCGAGTTGATAGAGGAATAGTACATCCGATGACGGCACACGTCGTAGAAAGCGACTAAAGCACTAAGATCCAAACCATCGTCACAAGAGGCATTCGGTTGGTAAGAGCCTAGGCGCCAGAAATTGCTACAAAATTTTCTAAAACGAATGGAAGAAATTTTTATATGGTATAAAAAGCTATTATAATAACATTAAAAAGCTAAAAAGCTGGAAAAAGCTAAGGTTAAAGTCAGTTTCATCACTCGAAAGCGATGTCAGTGACGGGCGTGCCCAGGATTTGAACCCCGCACATGCTAATCCGCGGTCGAGTATCTTACCGACGTCGCCACTGGCACCAGCCAACAATAACAAATTGACTTAATATTTATCTGCACTGTAGTTTGATTGATTGATTATTTGGTGAATGAGTGATTTATTGATAATTATATTGATTGATCATTGTAAAGATGATCAGAGAGATGGCACATATTGATGAGTATTTAAACATGCAACGCATGGACTTGAATTCTTTCCTTTCTCAAAATTCTACACGATCATCAGATAGTTGCGTTGCCTTGGCTCTTCTGGACCTAATCAAGGTTATTTTATCAGTTTATCTTATAATATATCAATGAATAAGCATTTAACATGGTTTCTTTATCATATAGAAACTTTATCAGTTTATCTTATAATATACCAATCAATAAGCATTTAAGTATGGTTTCTTTATCATATCAGAACTGTTATATCCTGACTTAAAACTATTCATGATAAGTTATTTGTAGCTTAAAACGCTATCGAAGAACTAAGCATGAGTTTCCAAGATCAAAAGCATATCAGTGACAGCCGAGCAAATGAAATTGAATCCTAAAACACTACTGAACAACAATCGGATATACAAAGACTTTTATTATATTTTATTATATTTTAATATTGATTAGTGGAGAGCAATTTTCTATGATATCGGAGTTGGATAAGAGCGAGACTGGAGGGGAATCTGAGGGCGCGTCTACCTCTCCGGGGGGCGAAGAATCGCACTTAAATCAACTGAAAAATCTATGTATGAGTTTACTTTACTCTACAGAGATTTTTCAGTTGATTTAAGTGCCCCCCGGAGAGGTAGACGCGCCCTCAGATTCCCCTCCCGTCTCACTCTTATCCAACTCATGAACATATTATTCAACTTATGAGCATGATAGAGCAAGCACAAAATGGTCAATTTTAGTTTGATATAATTTCTAAATACTTTTCGAATGACGCTATCGTCTGCCGTTTATTGTTAAAACGATTCGTTCTTTCTTAATTATATGCTAATTTCTGAGTAGTACAAAGAAGATCTATATACAAGAATATAATTGTAATATTTTCTATTTATTTCGTTTGTAAAATAAAAGTTATTGTGTCTCTTTAAGTTCCAATTTCAAGTTACATAATACGAGAATACTTTCTCTCTGTTGCAGAGATTGGGTTGTTCGTTGATAGAGGTGGATAAGAGCTTGGAGAGATTATGGACAGAACAAAGTCTAGTGAAAAACTTTCCTTGTCCATTGGAGATGCTATCAAGATGGATGCACGAGAACAAACACTGCAACTACAAACCTTTATCTGTTAGTAAGTGAAAAAGAAAGAGAGAGAGAGAGAGAGAGAGAGAGAGAGAGAGAGAGAAAGAAAGAGGGAGGGGGTAGAGACAGAGAGACAGAGACAGTAAGAGAGACACAAGGTAGAAAAGAGAAAGAGACAGAGTAAGAGAAACTGAGATTTTCTTCGATTCAATTTTACTCATTTAGTTCTATTAAATTAGGACATTAAATGTTAAGATTTATTTAAAAATCAATCCACTAGAAGGGCGGGAACCATAGAGAGCTAAGTGTTAAATTGTAGACTTATCGAGCTGACTACCAACTCTTCAATAATGTCAATAAATCAAGCGAAACACAGATAAACAATGCCATCCAGTAAAATACAGATATAAATAGGAGAGTAGCACATATAGTTAGTAAAGAAGTACTACAAGACTTACTGGCTTAGGATATGTTTCATATAATAGATTTTGACTAAAAGATAATTATATTTAATTATTTGTTACTAGTTGTTAGAACTGTAATAGCTCTAGAGAATTATTTACAAATTGTAGATTTATTTAGCCGCCATAGATTAAATTTCATTGTAACAGCGCATGTCTAGTACATTTCTAGTTAAAATGTGCCTTAAAATCGTATTTCTAATATGGCTACTAATCCAAGGCATGAAAATTGTTTTACTAGTAAACTGAGTCAGAGAGAACAGATGATAGATTAGTTAAGTACAAAAGCAAAGATAATCTCTTAATATGTCATCACTTCTCTCTGATTACTGTAATTCTTTATTCCATGGTACAAAGAGTCTTTCCGCTTTTATTTCTTAGGTGACTGCACAACAATCAACGCCAGCCGAATGTATTTTAAAGTAAGTGTTATAATATACATGTGTAGTTCATTTAATGATGCATTTTAGAGCGTTAGACTATAATAGTAGTTATAACTATAATATATATAATATAGGTTAAACTTCTGTTTCCATAATCAAAGATGATTCAGGGACGTCCTCACGCACACTGCATACACATACTATATAGTATTTCTTGACTTAAAATCCCGTCAAACAGTCGACATTTGTGGATTATTCTCTCTCTCTCTCCCTCCCTCCCTCTCTCTCTCTCTCTCTCTCTCTCTCTATCTCTCTAGTGCTAGTGCTTCGAAAAGCGGCAGGTGCAAGGTACACAGAGTCAGCTTACGATCCATAGAAAGCAGTCCATAGATCAATCAGTTAATCCCTTCAAAAAAAACAATCACTTTTAAAATATGTTGTACCCAAGCCCTGCGTATAGATGTATTAGGCATTTATTAACAAATTACTATTTTGCCAACTACTATTAATCTACTTGACTTTCCCAAGATTACAGCTAGTTTTCAAAGGCCTATTATAAGCTATGATTGTATTTGTTGAATCAAAAAAAGTGAAAATGTTTAAATAAAGAGTACCCGGTGATATATGCCGGTGATACCGTCCCAGAATTTTAAGCTTTGATAGTTTTTTGTTACTGAAACTGATTGTAAAGCTAAAGCTGGTAAAGCTAATGCTAACGTCGGTTTCCTTACTCGAAAGCGATGTCAGTGACGGAGTGACGGGCGAGCCCAGGATTTGAACCCCGCACATGCTGATCCGCGGTCGAGAGTCTTACCGACATCATCACTGGCTCCAGCCAGTAAAGGCCTGTAATTGTAGACCTTTAATATCACTAGTCTTGTTAATTCTAGTGCAAAATTCTTTCCTTTTGTCTAAAGACTGCGGCTAAAGTTGCTGAGTATCTACATTGGATGGATGAGAGGCATCGGGAATAAGATCCTCTCTCTGTTGGAGATTGTGTTCAAGAGAGAATACAGTCCCATCGAGGTCTGTTCTGTGCAAGATATTAGATTTCTTGAAATTAACTTTGTGAGCCAACAATATGAAGTACCATATAATAAGATTATTTAGGCCTAAAGTCTATTTTATGAGATTATTTTTTGTGAAGAATATGTCAACCGTTAACTGTTCGTGTCGTCAGAGGCGACTAAGCAAGACATGAAGAAGGTAACGGGAACCTGAAAAGTAGTGTCTTTACTAAGCTACATAAGATACAGATAAGGCATTGACTTTTGTGAAGAGATTGACTTGTTGTTCTATGGGCTACTGTACTGTATATGAAGCATTTCGATTCTGAACTTGTTCAAAGAGCAGTTACTTATTTGTTATTGGATCTTTACAGACACGAACACTCACACAGAGTAAGACTGTTCCCCAATAGGCCTAGTCAGCTAACGAATATTCTAATAGCACAATGCGAATTTCAAACTGAATGTAATAAAAGGGGCCTAAATGTTAGTTATTTTTAAATGTGCCGCTGCCTCTAGATGTCTTGAGAGTCGAAAACGTTAATGATGCAATTACGCGGTAGTTGATATCTCACACTTGTAAGCAAGGTATGCATTTTTGAGAAATTATTTTATCTTTGGATTGTCCCCTCCCAATCTAAGTATAAACTTAAGTAGCCCAGATTGAATATTTTAAAGTGAGTGAGAGAGAGAGAGAGAGAGAGAGAGAGAGAGTATACATGTACCTATATGTATGAATGTGTGTATGTGTATGTGTATGTATGTATGAGATACTTGGAAGAGATAAATCTTGATAAATAACATGCTACATGTAGGAGTACGGCTGAAACCGCTGCGTCAAATACTGACATTTCCAGCTTTATTTTTAATTATTCTTTGATATCTGCAATTTCGAGCACACATTTATGCTGCTACTGAGCTGTTTCATCTCCCATATACACAGACTGTTTAAGATTTCCTACTCACAGTGAAATAAAGAAGGACGATACTTACTTTAATACTTATTCAATTACGTGTTCTTTTTGGAATTTAGAAAGAAGTTCTTCTGAGAATAAAGGGAGACGATCGGGTTCAGCTGATGGAATGTTTTCGAGTGGTTGATGAGGCACTGAGGACAATATGGATGAATCACAAGAAGAGCTCAGCACTTGTCGCTGCTGTCAGCCTATTGCGCTCTCTCTTCTCTGCTGAGGACAAACCAGCCCATGGTTAGAAAGACGTTTGAATATGATGTTTCCATATCTTTATTATGAGATGATTGAAGGACGACTTAAATAGAAGAAACTTTATTAGAGGATTACAAAGACAATGCTAGACGGCTTTCTAATTAGAACGTTTAAAAGTTTATGATAATTTTGGAGATACTGCATACGTTACATAGAGGATTGTACGAAGAATGCATTTAAGCGGCAATAGAATGAACATCAAATAACTACAGCATAAGCGGTCAATATGCTGGTATGTAACTATTTTCAAACGTAATAATTAAGCTGCACGTAGACGATCCTTGAATAGCGAACAAAATAAAAATAAAAATTCCTTTATCATTTCTGTTGTGTTTGCGAAATATTAGATTAAAACATCACAAAAAAAGGTATTGTTTCAGTTTTAAATGTTGCGTACAATACCATAACTGCATCTAATTAATTATATTTGCTATATAGTCTAAACATAATCACATTAGCAGGGCCTACTTGTCCATACACTGTACAAGTTACCAGGCAATAAGCAAGCCTATCCACAAATAGTTTGGACACGTTTTCCTCATCTGAGGTAGTTGATTTCATATTTTTTAATAGCAGTGTCAAAGACGATAATTGGGCTTCAAAATTACTTTGCAGGTTTCTGTTACGTTTTAATATTTGTCATTGAACGCGGATTTTATAGAAAATCTTTCAACACGTTAATGAGCTTTAGAAGTGGAATATTATTAGTAAGCCTAACACAAATAATATTTTCATATTGATTGTGCTATATTTTACTAATATTTTAGTTTTAATTTGACTTTAAAGTAGAACAGGTAACTCTATTATTTGCTGTTGTATGAAGTCTTATCTCATATCTGCAATGTGATGAAATAGATTATCAACATTGACTCATTGAATCTTTCGTATGTTTCAGAAAATGGCAGGACAGTGACTGCTTGCGCTGTTATTCAAACGGGTCTGATTGTAGAACTGGTGAAGGCTTTCGAGGTTAGCTGTTTCAACTTGTCATGTTGTGGACTTTGTTTGTTTTATTGTAACAGTGAATTAACTTATTATTTCCATTAACAGTAGGCCGTATTTGTATTTAAGAATTACAATCATCTAGATGATATACCTCAACTTCCCCTCAAGTAGTATAGATGCTCTTCGTTCAAATAATTAGACTAATGTTTTTCTCCCTTTTATTTATTATTAGTAGAACCTAATTGTTGCATTTTAATAGCGTAGAGTGAAGCTAGTGCGGATTTAAAATTAACCTTTCAACATTCTGAAGCCTTTATTCAATGCAGTCATCTTTCTATTTTCCACGGTGGTAGCCCAGCTATGTACTAACCGAGCCTGACGTTGTTTAACCGTATGACCGTTGCGCTGTAACATTGCATTAGACCCAGCCCTTATGTGACGTTAGTGCTCCTCAGTGAGGGTGAATGAAGACTATGAGTAGAACTTTTAGAGACATTAAGAGGCCTAGCCTATTGGTAGAGGTCTATAAGACTAATCCTGCAGAAATGGCTGAAATTAGAAATAGGAGTAATGAGGTGAGAATTGAGCCAGTTAGACTCTAGAGAGAGAGAGAGAGAGAGAGAGAGAGAGAGAGAGAGAGAGAGAGAGAGAGAGAGACTGAGAGACAGAAAGAGAGAGAGAGAGAGAGAGGGAAAGAGAGAGATATTCATAAATGTCTTGAGAATAGTTGCCTAATTATATATTGTTGTAACTTTATTTTAATTTCAGACGAATCTCGTTAAAGAATTAACGGTTTGTAAATGTCTGTTCTTTGTCTAAATTATTTAGTATGGAGACAACCGTAAATACAATAAACATAATATATCGTGGTCAGCGAGAGGGTTAATGCAAATTGCTTTAACGTGTGTTTCTTAAGCTCAATCATATAAAGCAGTTAGTGGTCATGCTTATTTGGCGAATATAGTAAGAAAAGCATAAACAAAACGTATAAAAACCAATAATTTGTTCTCATATTCTACATCTACAGTTATAATATTTGTAAACAAAATTGATTGCAATTGCCTACTTAAGCTAAATTCCAAACTTCACAAAATTGCTTTTGTTTAACTTCACGCGTTATAGGCCAAATAATAATAATTTAATTATTACTAAAATCACTGAGCAACCATCTTAATTGTTATTGGACGAGCGCTCTGACTAAGCCTAAATAATCAGTGGCTACATTATAACTCCCGAAGAGCTCTTCGTCGATCTGCACGTTGATATCTCGTTGATGCTATTTAAAGGCTATTCGTTACTCAAACCTTAAATTGGCCTGTATCCTGGGATACATTAAAAATTACAAAGATTAACACAATGCCGCAAGTTGCGTCATTGTTAACATTAGGGAAATGAAAAAGGTACCGAGCTTTAAAAATAGGAGGAAGTGGAAAAATTTCACTGCGTGAATTAGGCGGAGACGGAAGCATGCGTCGTTGCTCTAAGGGGGGGGGGGTGGGATGGTGTGGACGTTTCTGAATATAGTCTTTGAAAATTTTAATTAATTAGAAAATGATCGCCCAAGAATTTTCAACTTGTTAAAGGCGAAAAACCGGTAATTAGTTGTAAGTTCTTGGCTTCAGTTTTTAAATTTTCACTGAAAGTTCTAATTAAATAGGTAATATTCTCCATAGCCAAGGTTTGTATTTTTCATTACTTGATTATCGACTTTATCTCTGAGATATTATCAGTGACTACAGACCTACAGTCATAAAATAGCCCGAACAAGTTACAATGAGAGAATTTCAACGAATTCAAAATCAACTGTCATGAATTCCTGAACAATTATAATAGCAAGATGGCAATTAATAAGCTGATAAGATGGAGTCTAGAATAATATCAGATGTGAATCGAATCCGAAGCTACTAATCATGAGCAGACAAGTAAGCTACACAGTACACACTAACACTGCACTGCAGTGATAGGCTATTGTCCTAAACTAGAGCTCGTCTGACGCAAAGTACAAATGATCCTTAAACAAATCCAACTCATCACAATCTGCGATAGTATTTACACTGTACATTAGGCCCTAAGTTATTATAATAATATTTAATTATATATTATATTAACTTTAATTATATTAACTTCGACACTTTTCACATGTTTTTGAGTATACATATAGATTATAAGTATAATCTATATGTATACTCAAAAACATGTGAAAAGTGTAAAGAGTTCCTGCTTGAACAGAGAGTTTGGGAGGAGACCACAAGATGTATTAGTTCAGAAGAGGCAATAAAAACAAACAGCGAACTTCAAACTGTCATAATCAAATGGCGGAAAACATTTTCAAGCGCTGACGAATATTTTTCAAGGTTTGTACTTCATGACAGTTTTTATATTATCTTGAAACACGTAAACCTCTCTTCGCAACATGTAACAGTACACATTTGACGTACTTTACATTGCCGTACGTAATATACATCCTTTTCCCACTATAGACATAATCAATCTACCCTGACCATTTTTTGATCACCGGACTGGCTTTCGTTTAGCACCTTACTTCTCCTCAGCACATTTCTTTTGCAGATTGGTCTGGTTGAATTGATCTGTAGTGATGTGTGCTGTTGGGGACGTCCCTGACATCAACCCTGGATGAGGAAACGGACGTTAAACCTTTATTATTATTATTATTATTATTACTATTATTATTATTGCCTTATGATGAGGAACCGTACGTTAAATTCTTATTGATAGATAGTTTGGCTTAGCACGCAAATCCTTTCTTCCTTTAATTTCCAATCCTTTGACAGTTTTAAAATAAATTTAATATTTCAAACTAGTTAACTCACGCTGTCATCTATCAACGCAAAAATTCAGTACAAATTCCCCGTTCCTTGATATTTCCTGGCTGTTTTCAGTTAGTTATAAAAAATACCATCCAAATAAATATGTAGCCTTTCAATTAAATTTGCTGCCTTATACTTAAGCTGTTTACAACGATAACTTATTTTTATCTTCTTACGCATTATTGATCTCCTTAAATTAAATTACTTTCTGTTGTACAGAATGTTATTCCCAGTTCAGAAGCAACGTAAGACTGCCGATCAGTTAAATTCAGCAAAACATTTGACGAATCCAAACAGTTCAGTCCTCGTGTCTCGCGGTACTTCTTATCGAGAACTCTCGAATGATGTCAGAAATCCAGAAACTAAGTTACAAGGTCAGGAAGATCGACGCTTTATAATCCAAAGCGTAGTAAATCCATTTGGCTGCGGAGATATATCCCTACAGGAAGCAATACAAAGTCATATCGTCATTCCAGAGCTTGGAGTTTACGTGGAGAAGTGTGGAAACTGTATACCCATTCCGCTAGCCATGGAGAGGCAGCTGATAAAGGTTAGTCGAGTCATAATGCGCCGAGCAGAGGAAAGGATTCAAGAAACATGAGAATCTGTTGCGTCTAATTGCTACGGTAATATAATGATCCCACAGTCGTAAGGAACCGTCTAAACTTCAGCTGAAACTATTGGAAACTGACGTTAACATTAGCTTTACCAGCTTTTGAAGTGAAATCTATTAATAAATGCAAACTTCAGGTCAGTTCTATATAATGGCTATTGTTATGTGATGATCCGATAGCTTAACGAACCGTTTAATACTTCAGATGAGGTTAAATCTATTACATGTGAAACTGTACATTTAATTTTTCATAGTTAGTTTATTATTGTTATCATTATTTGATTATTATGGTTATTGTACAGGTGAAACTGTAGCCTACATGCAATTTGTCATTATTATTTATTTTATTGTATTCCCCGTGTTGTGTACGAATCAAAGTTTGAAGAATAGACCAATCGGTGACTGCACGTGTCGTAGAAGGCGACTAAAACAATAAGATCCAAACCAACGTCAGAAAGGGCATTCGGTTGCTGAGCGCCTAGGCTCCGGAAATTTCCACAAAATTTATAAGATGAATGGAAGAAATTTTGATATGGCATGGGACAACAAGGAGTGAAGGTCTATTCGTACCCTGAGCCGAGTTAAACTGGGATTAAAGGAAAGATGATTTGTTTTATTGTATCTATTATTTAATACGGCTGGTATTAGACATAGATATTTATCTGAGCGTAACCTCCATCAATTGGTGCGCTGCATGCATAGGTCCAAACCTAAAGTCACAGTATTCGTGTAGGCCTATACTTAATTATATCTTTCAATAATACAGGTACAGGCACGTTAACAACGTAACCAACTATGTATTCATTAATATAAATCATATAATCATTAATCTAAATCAAATAATCATTGAGTTTAATCATATCATTGATCTTAATATGTCTTTAATAAGAAAATTAAAGATACAAAATTATATTCAATTTTACATTTGTTTGTATTTAGTAATATCAACAGTCTGTGCCAATATGCTACATTAAAAACTGTAATCTACATTCAATACAAAAACATGATCAGTCTAAAAAATTTGGAAGGTTATTCTTATATAAGCGCCGGCTGCAATTGATGCGCCATCAAAAGGCAAAGATTACTAGTAACCATGGAGAGGAAGGAGGAAATGGGCCTTAAACAAGCATCTGTGCTTCCTAAACAGTGTGCCGTTAAGTTATGTAAAGAGTTTATTAGCTTATCATGATGGAAAAACAAAAAACAACAATGCTAGCACTTAGTGTTAGCATTAACAAGCTAAACAGAAGCTACATTCTGCCTTCAAAAAGAAACTAACTTCATAAACTAATAAAGAGTTTCGATTATACTAAAATTTAAAGTAACTCATCAAAAACATTGATTCAATAATTCAGCCAATTCTATTAACAAACATAAATTAGTAATACACTTTAATTATAAGTCAGCACTTATAAATATAATCTAATCATAAGCACATCAACTTTCCCACATTTAGAGAATTTCATTAATAACTACCAGACTTCTAAATTATCAATAGATGAAGATAACTTAACTGAAGGTCAAATCTTGGCCTATTTTTATATAGCAAAAACGTTAATTTTAAATTATCAGCTATTATTTAGCAAGATTCTGGTTGGCATGTTTCAAGCTCGCTAATTACGAATTGTGATGACTTAGTAAATTTCAATACGACTTATGGACTTCAACCTAGAACGAAAAACTGAACGAGCAAGATGAATGCTTTCAGCTAGCGTTCCAGACATTACTAACAATACGTTAAATTGCTATAGATTTCTAACAATTCGTTTACAATGAGCAGTCTTCATTTCCTGGAGAGCCTCTTCCAAGTTCTTGGTCAGATGAAGGAGATCAGCTGGTTCAGCCTCTAGAACATGAGCGACGGGTGTCTGGTCGGCTCCAGTAGTGAGCAGCTTGAGAGTCACTAGCGGCTCCACCTGTTGTCTCAGACTACGACTAGCCAACTGTTAGCGTAATATAATACTTTACAGTAGAATGAAATAAATTACCACTATCTCATTATTACCCGTTTTGTTCTTCGGGTGTGGTTGGACCACTACAGAATAGGGCCCCGCAAAAATCTGCTGCGAGTACGTAAGAGGCGACTAAGGCAGGAGCTGAGGATGGCTAGAGGGGACCCATCTCACCATAAAATATTTTCCCCAGGATTAAATGGTAATTAATCCATCTCACTGAGGAAGATAACGGGAAACCACCTCAGAAGTCATACTTTTCCCAAACTATAGGCTACTTAAGGTATGGATAAGGCATAGACTTTGTGTGAAGGGATTAACTTGTTGATCAAAGGGAGTGCTCTAATGGAGCGCGAAAGCAGAGTTTGAGTATGAATATGTACCTTGAACCTGCCACTTGGCAGTGTATTGAAGAATATCTCATTATTAGCTTAAATGAATGACAAATTATATATCAAGCACCATTATGAAGTCTAGTTGGGTCTGTCTGATGAAGTATCAACGGAAGAACGTCTTTGCTCTAAATAAAATAATTCTCAGCTTCCTGATCGTCATCTTATGCACGCATCGAAACCTTCTAATTCAAATAAAAAAAGAATTATTTCCTCCTTAGATCAATTTTCTGAATCTTTGTTTCATGGACTCCACTATTTCAGGTCTCGCTTTCTCTTTGAATTTAATCAAATTAATTATCATCAAAATCTTCCTTTGTATCCCAGTTAAACTAGGGTTGGGATACGAATGGACCTTCTCCACTCATCTATATCCCATACCACATCATTAGTTTGATATAATCAATTTATTTTAAAAATTGTACGCTGGAGCAGAACTGTTTCCAGCAGAATATTTTCGCTTAAATCATACCAGATATATGCATTCGGGTTCTGAACCGGATATTAAATCTTCATTTCATAGCTTAATATTTATGGGATCATACACATCCACTACTACTGAATCAATGCATAACAAAATGTAACAAGCCAATGTCAAAATCAATCTAACATAACCAGCAATGTACACAAACAAACAATAACTGAATGAACATAGATTTATTATTTCAAATATCATAAGGAATAGAAAGAAGAACTGGATGGGTCATATATTGATAGAGTATGGTTTACTAAAAGAGGTAATTGAAGGAAGAATGAAAGGAAAAAGGTTAGATGTAGACCGAGACATGGGATACTGGGTGATTTGAAGACTAATTTGTAAGTTGATATGAAGAGAAAAGCAGAGGATAGAAATATGTGGTAGAGTAACTACTAGAGTTATATGCCATGGACCTAGAGAGAGATAGAGAGAGATTCCAAAATTATAAATTTTAAAATAAAATGCGATAACTTACTTGAATATCAAGACGCCATTCCAAATCTCGATATCGGGGAAGTGAGAGAGACATATCGGCAATGACACGACCGATGTCTGATTTATTCTCCAGGTACTTCGATACAACTTCCTGCTGCAGGTCTGCTGAAGTAAGTCCCATGGCTTTCAGAGAATCTTGTAAATCTGATTCGCTCAGCTGCAATGAAATTATCATAATATGCTTTCTAGTCACTTACGCCATGGTAGTATTGTGAATAAGCGTCTAATAAGTCTCACATCTCCATTCATAGGCTGAATGAAAGTATATTTTAGACTTTAAATACCTGTTTAATATATGTCTTAAATTATATTAAACCTTTATAGTCAACTACCACAGTTCAAAAAAATTAATTGAATCTATTACCATGAAACAAGTACTGAGAAGGTAGGGAGACATAAAGTGAATTTTTACTACCTGTTCTTCTATAGCCATACTGCAATTGACGACAGCAAGTATTCCCATATACACCACGCAGAACCAGACAATCATTAAGAGTAGATAGAACGTCCCAATCATTTAAACAATATCAATAACCCAAAATAAAGGCTGAAATAATTCTCTAGATAAAATCTTAATCTATTGCAGAGTAATTATGTGAAGAGACCGACTAAACTATCGACGAGCATAAAGAAAGGCATGACAGAATTCACGCAAAAATCACCATTCTTTAGAATTCTCATACAATCCGTGCCAAATCTATAGAGTATGGGAACATTCGAAACAACAAGAATATAACAAAAAAGAAAACATTAATAAACGAATTGGGAAAGGTAATTTCAAACATGAATGGAAAAAATAAAACAGTAATAGAAGAAAACTTACAGAAAGTCTACAACTCTCGAGGAAGAGAAAGACGAGAGCCTCAACTGTGCTCTGAACCGTGCCTGCCTCAGTGTCCAGCTTCTCTGTAAAATATACAACAGCAAAGTAAAATCTCTCTCTCTCTCTTAGTGCACTGCCTACTGGCAGGTCCATGGTATATAACGTCCCCACTCACCTCTATCTTACGTTTTTCTCGTCATGTCCACATTCGAATGGATCTTTAAATCATCTATAACATTCCGTTTGATATGCCATTATTCTTGGGGGATTCTGCTTACGACGAGGTGGACCCCAATACCTTCCTCAGCTTAGACTAATATTTACTGGGCAGGGGCGTCATTCCCTGAGAAAACAATCCTGTTTACCCAAGTTAAACCTATGTTTAGCATGTTGTTTTACTTCAACAAGGATACTGTTGCAGAGAAATTTGGCAGGTATTTAATTTTAGCCTTCAGATTCTCAGGTAGTTATGCTACTAACAAAGTCATTTAGCTGGTAAACATGTATAATATATACCCTGTATAATATATACCCAACACTAGATTCTCAGCCAATGAAATCAAAGATTATTAGCAAATGTTCACATGCACTGCACAATTTCATTAAAAAAGTGACATTAGAGAACTGTCTTATGAACTCTGAACAAAAAGCAACAGAAACAAAGCGCAAACTATGAAGTGTTCTCTACAGATATACGTAGTAGGTCACACCACTGAAATAGAATTCAATCATTAAAACATAGCAGTGTCTAAGGTAGAGAACTTAATATTACAACAAGAGACACAGAAATATGAAGGGAAATAAACAGAGAGATGAAACAATAATACGCTCTTGTGCAGTAATAAAGAGAGAGAGAGAGAGAGAGAGAGAGAGAGAGAGAGAGAGAGAGAGAGAGAGAGTGTGTGAGAGAGAATGGAAGAGAGAGAGAAAGAAAAAAGGAAGAGAGAAAAGTAATGGCAAAAGAAGAGAGAAGGGATAATGTGACAAAAATTAAAATGATATTGAAATTTATAAATTATATATCGCCCATTTAAACAATATCAATAACCCAAAAGTTCAGTTCTCAACAAATGAAACAAGATATTCCTTCCAGTGTGGATCTCAGTACGGAATGGAATACTGTGTACATACTGATTGATTGATTAAATGACAGACTGATTACAAGATGTGATACAAGGACATTCCTCATCAATAACAGCAACATGAACCAGTTGGGTTCTTTATATATAGATGACAATTTTGCCTCCTTTAGTATCTATCAACTCTTTCTGTAGGAAGAACCAATATTATATATACTTGTGTGTGTATGTGTGTGTGTGTATATATATATATATCTCTCTCTGCTCTCTACTCTCTCTATCTCCTACTTATATCTCCTCTATCTCTGTGTCGCATAAGGATCGGATTCAACCGTATTTCAAAATGGCAATCACTCTGGACTACGTCAACCGTTTTAAAAAACACCAAATTTAGGCATATTTCGACACTATACATAAAATCTATGTGTACAAGTTAATTTTTGTACTCGTACCAGTAATTACGTAGAACCTGAAATTTTTCTGAATGACGTCACATTTTCGCAAAAACTAATATTTTATAGTATTTCCTTTTTGTTTAATTATAGCGAGTATTCTATCCGGCATAGATTTGATTAATGTCTGAAGTATTTCCACTTTCACTGATCTCCAAGCTTGTTGTAGACGACGTGTCAGCTGCACAACATTCGTGGGCTCTGGATCGCGGTAGACACTAAACGACAGAATACTCCACAGGTTCTCGATAGGAGAAAGGTCTGGAGAGTTCGGTGGCCAGTCCTTCGGCTTAATGTACGATGGAATGTTGTCTTCCAACCATCTTGTTGTTTTGGCTGCTGTATGACATCTTGCACCATCCTGTTGAAAGATGCCAAGGTCATTGTCATTGAACAGCTTTACTCGAGTAACGTTGCCGCCGGTTACGATTCTTTGAAACGCTGGCTTGACGAGTTTATCCAGTATGTTTACAATGTAATAATCCGAGTTAAGTCGTGTACCGTTAGGAATGAAGTGCAGACTCGTTAATCCGTGGGCAGTCATTCCGCCCCAAACCATAACCGAGGGACTGAACTTCATTTGAGCAGCGGGAGGAACATTACTCTCCTGTGATCCCCACACAGTGTCGTTCTTGGGATTGGGTATGTAAAACAATTTGAAGGGTGACTCGTCAGTAAACAGAACATTTAACCAATCCTGAACAGTCCAATTACGATGATCACGCGCAAACTTAATACGTTTCACCTTGTGAGCATCAGTCAACAGTGGAATTTTTTTGCGACGCCAGTTCTTCCACTTCAGGTCATTAACCATGTATCTGCGAATTGTGTCCTTCGAAGCACGTTCATTACGAATTTTCAGTTGATTTGAAATACGGCGCAAACTCTGTCCACGTCTGTATTTTGCGGATTGGATGAGACGCTTGACTGTATTAGACAGTATCTTCGGACGTCCACTACGTTT